>CM072512.1:135714105-135734105 GCA_036898135.1 Oncomelania hupensis
ACGATGATATATCTCAACGAAGAGATGGAGTGAGGGCACGGGAGGGGGGGGAGGGGGCGGTGAGGGGTTGACGAGAGAGAGAGAGGAAGGGAGAAAAGGAGGGGTGTGTGCGTGTGCGTATGGAGGTAAAAAGGGAAGAAGAAACAGAAGAAAAAGACAATCTCTTGGACTGATTGTCTGGCTCCTTATATTCGTATCAGCGATTCTTATGAGTCTACTGGGTGTTTGATGTTCCCTTGTCGAGCCTTTTGCCCACCAGACTTTGTCTCTTTAGAGGACGAGAGGGGTGGGGGTAGGAGAGCAGGAAGAAGAAGAGCATGGAGAGAGGGGGTGGGTGGGTAGGTGGGGTGGGGTGAGATGGGGAGAAATAATGGAAAGTGTGTGGGGCGGGAGGGGGGATAGAGGGGAGAGGTAAAGACAGGGTTGTGGAATTGTTTTTGACAAGCAGTTGTAGTATCCAGTATTTTCAAGATGAAGAAGAAGGAGAAGAAGCAGGGTTATTGCTTTAGGTCCAGCGGTCTCTTCCGAGCCAAATCAGGACCAGAGAAGTGAAAGAGGACTCACCCCCTGATCCGCATAAAAGATCTGCCGAAACAACCCTAGTGGTAACACTGAAGGCAATCTACCAGCCGGTCACTTTACAATAAAGACATCCCACGCTGAGGACGCTGAGGCTATACTCTAATTTATCGAACCCCCGTTTACAAAAAAGAAAACAGAATGCAAACACCATTATACAATATCAACTAAACAATATACATATACAATGCCTACATTGCCAAATAATAACATCATAGGAAGCCCCACTGACCACGTGGCAGAAAGCGTCCAATATTCCCAAGCTGATCCAACAGACCTCATACACAAATGAGGAGTATTATCCCGGAAGAGTTTTCAAGAAAAATGGTAGGTGACTGGTCTAGCGAAGAAGAAGATAGTATAGTAGATTGATAGAATGGAATAGGAATGAGAAAGAACCAAAAAAAAAAAAAAGACAGCAACAGTAAGAATTTAAAGCACTAAATTTCCAGAAAGCGGGAATACTATTTATACTGAAACCCCCGGTACCTCCAAGGGGGGTAAGAAGAAGAGGAAGAAGAAGAAGACGAAAGAAGAAGAGGAAGATGATCAGCGCTGCGATCATGCCCGTCGGCGTGGAGATATTTACGCGCTTTATAAATTATTCATTCATTCATTCAAGATGATCATGATGATGATGATCATGTTCATGAAGAAGAAGAGAAGAAGAACAAGAAGAAGAAGAAGAAAAAGAAGAATAATAATAAGAAGAAGACATCTTCTTAGCCCTACGCCCTAAGCTATCGTTGATCTTCATATTATCAGAAAGAGGAACAGATCTGGCAATTTGTACTCTCAACGCCTGCTAAAAGGGATTGCAGTATTTTGATTTCCAAGGCTGCTAAGTGTTGGAGATTCCTCTTCACGCTATCCCTGGAGGCAGGGGACTCCAGCTTCATGGATCAAAAAGCCCTGCAGATCAGAAAACAAAACCAGGGATGAGAGAGTGCGTGGGTATAAGTGGGCTCTGATTGTTGGAATGCTTTGCCACCAAAAGCTGTCAAGTGTTGTCATAGCCCACTACAGTCTGTCAGCCTGACCAGCGGTCCGGGCGTCAGTGTTGGACAGATCGGGGCTGAGCACTTGTCCGCTTGACACTTGCCCTTGTCCGGCTGTCAGACTGGACACTGCTAAGCATCTTTTGGAGCACTCGGAGAGAGGAGCGGTCTATAAGAGGCTTAAGGGTGTAAATGCTTGGTCTGAAGGGAGGAAAGTGCGTTGAGAGTGGGTGGAGAGAGGGAGGGTGGAGGATGGTAGGGTTGTACAACGGAATGGAAGAACGAAAATATGAAAGAAAAAATTGCGATGACGGACAAATACGATTTAGCGTCGAGTTTTTTTGATGACGTTTGACGTTTGGACATCGTCCGTGTATTCACCAAAAAAACCCGTACAAACAATATGTTACGTTGAAACGCGAACGAAAGTATGTCGGAAGCGTGTACGATAGATCTAATCGTTTCGATTTGCAAAGTATTCAATAATGGAGTTTATTTACCTTTGATTTGAGTTTGCATTGTTGTTAGGAGAGGCTTTGTATAACGTTGATAATTTTCGTTAGTCGATATTGTTGTAGAATCTTCTGGATCGGCTTGTTTACTATCGATCGAAGATTCGGGATAATTGTAGAAATTTGAAGGAACGATCCGGAAGGAGAAGAAATGTGTAATGACGTAAGTCAGTGATGACGATCTTTAGTTCGATTGGTGGCAGTACGTCATTTCTACCATGTACCAAATTGTCCAGAAAAGAGAGAGGTTATTTAATCGTGTGCCGAGTTGCTGTTTGGAGATAGTAAAGTTGTTGATAGTGATTTGGAAAGTTGCTGTGAAAGTTGTTGAGTTGAATTGAGAATTGTATGCAGTTGTTGATGTATGCTGAATAAAAGTGGAAAACTTCATACGTCGACTTTGTGATTTGTATGCTGTTTGGACAGGCTGTGTGAATAAACGAATCTGAGTTACACCTTATCAGGACTTCAGCATCGGGGCTGAATCAAATACTGATAACGAAAAACACCATCATCGAACTGAGTGTAACATTTTGGGGGTCAAGCCGCGATTCACGCCATAGCCAAGGGTTCAACTGCTACAACAAGCGAGTCAACGTTACGAGAGGCAGTCATCGAGGGTAGCCGCCAACGAGTTGCGTCGAGAGGGGCCAACATACTGGGACTACATCACCGATAGGTTCGGGTTGACTGCAAGGGCGTGTAGTCGCCGAAGAGTTGCTTCGTGAGCGACAACAGAGCGGGACTACGTGGCTGCCGTAAGACTACGTCGAGGGACAGTCTCGGAGCTACATCGCCAGTGTTACAGAGAGCGGCGAGCGGACGTCGCGTCTACTTCAGCACAGGAGCGTATACATCAACACCAGCGTGGTGCAGCGTCGCATACGACGAGGACAGCGGGGGCCTGCGTCAGCAAAGGCGACTAGTGACAAGCATCAGCGCTACTGCAGAAAGCGTGCTGTTCTAGAACAGTCTAGAAGGGTGCAGCACAGTCAAGAACTTTCTAGAAAAAGAACTTTCCAGAAAAGAACCTTCTAGAAAAGAACTTTCCAGAAAAGAACTTTCCAGAAGCATCAAGATGGCTGACTTCTGACAGAAAGGGGTTGAACTAAATCTAAAAGGCAAACAGCTGACGGAGTACGTCAAATGCCAGGAGAGAATATTGCGTGAAGAAAGAGAAGAACAGCGACGGCGCGAAGAACGAGAATTAGAAGAGCAGCGTCGCCGTGAAGAAAGAGAATTGGAAGAGAAGCGTCTAGAAAAAGAAATAGAGTTAGAACAGAAGCGTCTAGAAATTGAACAGCAACGTCAAGAGAGAGAAGAGCAGCGTCGCCGTGAAGAAAGAGAGTTCGAGCTGAAGCGTCTTGAAGGTGAGCGTCAGTACCAGTTAGAGTTGGCGCGTATCCAAAACAATCAGCATGCGCCACAAGTCACCAACGACCATACGGCTCCTAAATTGCCAGCTTTCGTCGACGGGAAGGACCAGATCGACAGCTATCTGGCGAGATTCGAAAGGTTCGCCGAAAGCTCTAACTGGCAACCTCAAGACTGGGCAATTCGACTGAGTGCACTTCTGACGGGGCAAGCTCTCGAAGTTTACACCAGACTGTCGAACGATGACGCCAAAAACTACGACGTCTTGAAAGAGGCCCTGTTGCAGTGCTACAACTTTACAGAGAAGGGCTACCGTAAACGCTTCCGTGAATGCCGGCCTAAGTCAGACGAGACGCCAAAGCAGTTTGTGGAGCGCCTGTCGTCATATCTACACAAGTGGGTGGAGTTATCAGGCGCAACGAAGTCTTACGACAGTCTCCATGACCTGATCGTGAAGGAACAATTTCTCAATGCCTGTCACAAGGACTTAGCGACCCACTTAGAAGAACAAAAGCTGCAGACGCTTAAAGATGTGACTGAGGCTGCTGAAAGATATCTCATCGCTCATGGGAAAACCCTGGGGCTACCCAGCGCGACGAAACATTTTCAGAAGACTGGAAACCATGGGAACCAGATCCAAGGGAGCCAGACGAGCCAGAGACAGACGGACTCCACGCCTCCTCCCAGGGAAGGGCATTCAAGGGGCTGTTTCACTTGCAACGCTACAGACCACAGAGCGGCTAACTGTCCTCAAAACAAAAGTAGCGGACAGCGGAGCAGTACGGACAACGCAGCGGCGGGCAACCGACAGAGACGTTTCTCCAATCAACGGCAAACCAGTAGATCTGACCATCAGGTGTGCGGCGGGAGCGTCATTCTTCCGAGTGAGACCGAGCGCACAGCTACCCCTGCGGACGTGCAAGAGTGCATGACCGATGGCCAACTACTTCTTGCCAACGGAAAATCCATCCCCGTCGTCGCCAGCGCAGCTGTGACCGTCCGGAACATGCCAGTTTCGAAGGGACGCGTCGGAAATCATGAAGTGACTGTTTTAAGGGATTCTGGCTGCAGTGGGGTCATCGTCAGAGAAGACCTAATCGCTAAAGAACAGTTCACTGGCGATTCAAAATGGACACTTATGGCCGACAGCAAATGTGTGAGAGCGCCAGTTGCGAAGATTCATGTCAACACCCCTTTCTACATAGGCGAAGTCGAAGCGGTTGGCCTGAAGAAGCCGCTGTATGATTTGATGATCGGGAATATCGACGGCGCGAGACGACCCGACAACCCCGATCCAGAGTGGAGTCCTGCCTCAACCCAACGCGTCGAAGTTGTGGAGGAGGATCCATTGCCATTTCCCGATGGAGACCATACAGAGCTGCTACGGGACAATGTGGTTACTCCGGCTCAGCCCTGCCGACCAGAGATCGTCGGTGCTGTTACTACCAGGGCCCAGGCCAAGAGAGACAAGACGTCTACGCCACTGAAGGTCGCCGACAACTCTAAAGCTGCCATCGTGGACAGAGATAAGCTGATTCAGCTCCAGGAAGCTGATAGCACTTTAAACAAGTACAGGAACCGCCAAGATCACGTGACCAAACGCAGTGGCACGGTCTATTTTGAGGTGAAGGCCAAGATCCTGTACCGAATCTTCCAGCACCCGAGGGTCAACGGAGGGAAACCACTACGTCAGGTATTGGTACCGTTACCCCTAAGGCGCCAGGTAATGGAAGTAGCGCATGACTCAATCATGGGAGGTCACCTGGGCATCAAGAAGACGTCGGACAGAATCCAGGCGGTGTTCTACTGGCCAGGACTTCATGCGGACGTCAGCCGTTTCTGCCGATCATGTGACATTTGCCAGAAGACCATACCTCGAGGAAGGGTCCCGAAAGTGCCTATGCAGAGGATGCCTCTGATCGACCGACCTTTCAAGAGGGTGGCCTTAGACTTAATCGGCGAAATAAGACCTCCGAGTGAAGAAGGTCATCGATGGGTACTGACTTTAGTAGACTATGCGACTCGGTACCCAGAAGCAGTGCCACTGAAGAAGATTGACACTGAAACTGTAGCAGAGGCACTAGTGGACATGTTCAGTAGACTTGGAGTGCCTGAAGAAATTCTGACAGACCTCGGGACGCAGTTCGTCTCTGACTGCATGAAGGAGGTCAACAGACTGCTGAGCATCCGGCATTTAACTACGACACCCTACCATCCGATGTGCAACGGGCTCGTCGAAAAGTTCAATGCTACGCTGAAGTCCACCCTGAAGAAACTGTGCAGCGAGCAGCCCAGACAATGGCATCGCTACATCAACGCCTTACTTTTCGCCTACAGAGAAGTACCGCAGGAGTCCACCGGCTTCTCTCCGTTCGAGCTGCTGTACGGAAGAACCATCCGAGGGCCGATGCACATCCTAAAAGAACTGTGGACGAAAGAAGTAGAGACCCCAGAGGTGAAGAACAGCTACCAGTACGTGTTTGAGCTACGGGGGAAGCTTGAGCAGACTCTCGATATAGCCAGAGAAAACCTGAAGAAGTCCCAGGACTGTGGAAAGCACTACTATGACCGTAGGGCTGTGAACAGGAAGTTTAAACCTGGCAACAAAGTGCTGGTGCTGCTACCTACCGATCATAATAAGTTGCTGATGCAGTGGAAAGGCCCGTACGAAGTGGAGACCGTGGTGGGGATCAACGACTACAAGGTGAAGGTCGGTCAGCATTCCAAGATATACCACGCCAACCTCCTTAAGCTGTACGTGGAAAGGCCATCAGAGACTGTGCACGCAGCCACAGCAGCTGTGACCGACAACAGCTTTGACAGCGAGGAACTGTTGGAACTGGGAGACTTCCACAGCAAAGAAGGCATCGATGATGTTAAGATAGGACCAAGCTTGACGGAAGGTCAAAAGATGGAGCTCAAGGACCTTATGGGCGAATTTCCCCATAGCTTCAGCGATGTCCCTGGCTCTACAACTTTGGTCGAACACGAAGTCCACCTCACTTCGAATATCCCTGTTCGATCCAAGCCCTTCCCGATCCCTTTCAAGGCCCGTGAATCCTTGAAGAAAGACATCGATGAGATGCTGAAGATGGGCATCATCAAGGAGTCCAGTTCCCCCTACGCGTCCCCTGTCGTGGTTGTGAAGAAGAAGGACGGGAGCAACCGAGTATGCATCGACTACAGGAAGGTTAATAAGATCACCGTCTTCGACCCTGAGCCGATGCCTACCGCAGCAGACCTCTTCCGCCAATTATCGGGGAGTAGAATCTTCTCAAAGATTGACCTCAGCAAAGGTTATTGGCAAGTCCCCGTGCGTCAACAGGACATACCAAAGACTGCTTTTATAACCCCTGATGGGACGTACGAGTGCCTAAGGATGCCCTTTGGCATGGTCAACAGCGGAGCTACCCTGAAAAGAGGGATGAAGAAGATGCTCAAAGGGATGGACAATGTCGTGTGTTACTGGGACGACCTGCTAGTCCACACTCGCACCTGGGAAGAGCATCTGCAGACCTTGAGGGAGCTGTTTCACCGTCTCACAGAAGCCAACCTGACCGTGAGACCCAGTAAGTGCATTCTGGGGACTGACAACGTAGACTTTATCGGCCATTCGCTGAAAGAAGGACAAAAGGGGCTTCTATTAGAAAACGTCACCAAGATTCTGAACGCTCCACGTCCCCAAACCAAGAAGCAGGTGCGATCTTTCCTGGGGTTGGCTGGATACTACAGGGAGTTTGTACCAAACTACTCCGCCATCACAGCACCCTTGTCGGACCTGGTGCGGAAAGGCTGTCCAAACCAAGTGCAGTGGGGACCGTCTCAGGAGAAGGCATACCAGACTGTGCGCGACCTCCTTTCGAAGGATCCGGTGCTACGACTGCCTGACACTTCCAAGGAATTCGTCTTAAGAACAGACGCAGCAGACGAAGGCATCGGCGCCATACTGATGCAGGAACACGAAGGGAAACTATTTCCGGTCAGTTACGCCAGCAAGAAGCTGTCCAGGGCTGAGAAAAATTACTCGACCATGGAGAAAGAGTGCCTTGCCATCATATGGGGAATCCGGAAGTTCGAACTGTACCTTCAAGGAGTGAAGTTCGTGCTACAGACTGATCACAAGCCGCTAACTTACTTGAACTCTGCCAAGTTTGTGAACAGTCGGATCATGAGATGGGCTATGTACTTGCAGAACTTTAACATGCGAGTAGAATCTATCAAAGGATCGGACAATGTTGGTGCGGACTTCCTCAGCAGAGTGTGTGAGTAAAGAACATTGACTGTGTGGATGAACTGTGAACATTGACAATATCCAGATAGACTTGAAGATGAAAACCATTGACTCTGTGTAGATAAGCTGAGCGCAATTACAGTATTCAGAAAGTCTTAAATTAGTTTCAATTGTGGACTTTGTTTGTGCATTACGTTTCAACGTTGTTGAAAGAAATTGGGTAAATTTCTTCTTGAGTGGGGGGTTATGTTACGTTGAAACGCGAACGAAAGTATGTCGGAAGCGTGTACGATAGATCTAATCGTTTCGATTTGCAAAGTATTCAATAATGGAGTTTATTTACCTTTGATTTGAGTTTGCATTGTTGTTAGGAGAGGCTTTGTATAACGTTGATAATTTTCGTTAGTCGATATTGTTGTAGAATCTTCTGGATCGGCTTGTTTACTATCGATCGAAGATTCGGGATAATTGTAGAAATTTGAAGGAACGATCCGGAAGGAGAAGAAATGTGTAATGACGTAAGTCAGTGATGACGATCTTTAGTTCGATTGGTGGCAGTACGTCATTTCTACCATGTACCAAATTGTTCCAGAAAAGAGAGAGGTTATTTAATCGTGTGCCGAGTTGCTGTTTGGAGATAGTAAAGTTGTTGATAGTGATTTGGAAAGTTGCTGTGAAAGTTGTTGAGTTGAATTGAGAATTGTATGCAGTTGTTGATGTATGCTGAATAAAAGTGGAAAACTTCATACGTCGACTTTGTGATTTGTATGCTGTTTGGACAGGCTGTGTGAATAAACGAATCTGAGTTACACCTTATCAGGACTTCAGCATCGGGGCTGAATCAAATACTGATAACGAAAAACACCATCATCGAACTGAGTGTAACACAATAAAACAAACACAAATTCTTTCGGCCACCAGCCCATAGAAAATATAGTTGGTCACGCAGTTGACAAAATTGTTGTACCTGATCTCTCAAGAATTACAATGACGTTTACTTTCGTTAGGTTATTACATCAGCTCAAGTGTATCTGCTCATAAAATTCAGTTCGTATTTTTAGTGCATGAAAAATAAATAATCCTAATCTCCATACATGAAACTTTAATTCGCTTGTCTGTGGATCAGGGTCATTATATTGTGTCGGCATTTCAAGCCGTCAACCAGGTTTTTTGAACCACTGCCTGCAATGTTATCGTGTAGCATTCAATGCTTTCATTGTTTTGACGTCGTTTTCATTACTGGGCCAACTGCTTTTAATACGAATGTACAAAAAAAGTTAAATGTTTTTCTCTAAGGTCACTATACAGAATACATTCGGTTACAAGATGATTTTCATTTTCCAACACGTTGCAACATGAGTTTTTTCATGAGAGAGATAGAGAGACAGACAGACATACAGACAGACAGACGGACAGGGACAGGAAGCAGAAGAAGAGGAAGAATTACTTTAAGTGAGGGAGGTTGATTGTAATGCTATGAGTGTAAACCTTAACCAAAAGAAGGTTAGGAGTCGAGAGATCGAAGGAACGACAGTTACCAACTTTTAATTGACAATCTGTGGGAACGTCCCTTCTCCCCACCCCCCTCTCCCCCACCCATCCCAGCCCAAATCAAAATCGCCACAAATTAAATTAAATAAAATATAAATGAAATGCCAAGGACCGGGTTTGGGGACCTCAGTATGTCTAGACGTTGGATGTTGCTGCATGACCTATTGACCTACTTGTTTTCAGAGGTGTCAGTGAAGACAACAGGGACTGACATGGACGGGTGGTCAATTACGTTATAAGTCGTGGCGCTATATAGCAATGGCGGTTGGAAGCAATAGTTTGGCACTTGTATGGTTGTCCCCGCTAACGCCTGCTCTAAAGCACATCCACCGTCTGTTTTTATTGCCAAGCGCCTCTCCACAGCAATGGTAGGCTTCAAAACTAAGGACATTCGCGTTGACAAGCACGTGAATTGTAAATTGTCCTATCCTATCCTGTCCCGTTACCCGGAGGTCGTAGGGGCAGTAGTTGTAAATTGTGTACATCCTGAAATCCAGATCTGTTGTGTAGTCAAAACTGAACATTGCAGTTGTGATGTCGGCACCCACGATGGGCGATACGATAGACGGGGATCATTTTCCCAAGGAAGGGGGAATACGGATTACTATTACCACTGAACCACCAGAGCCCTCATTCCGCAAAGACGGACAGTGAAAATGGCCATTTTTATCGTGCCCACCACGGGATTTAACCCCGGGTCATCGGCGTGCCAGGAGAGCGCTCTACCCACTGAGCTTCGGCGGTGGGACCTGCATAGATGAAAACTGCATAGTCAGATGAAAACTGCACATTCCAATGTCGCGTTGACGAGACGTTACTTTACTCTCTACATTTTTGTATGTATTTTATTTAAAGTTAATTTTCTTATATAGCGCGCTTTTCTTTGGGCTCAAGTGCTGCTTAAGGCGCTGGCCGAAATAAACGAAAAATTCCCGGGGTGCTCACTTGCGGCAATAAGCGCATCGCCCATATCCTGGGGGACAGACAACTGGGCTGAGGACATCGCCCATATCCTGGGGGACAGACAACTGGGCTGAGGACATCGCCCATATCCTGGGGGACAGACCACTGGGCTGAGGACATCGCCCATATCCTGAGGGACAGACCACTGGGCTGAGGTCATGTGTCCATATCCTGGGGGACAGACAACTGGGCTGAGGACATCGCCCATATCCTGGGGGACAGACAACTGGGCTGAGGACATCGCCCATATCCTGGGGGACAGACAACTGGGCTGAGGACATCGCCCATATCCTGGGGGACAGACAACTGGGCTGAGGACAAAGGATTTAGAGCTTGCTAGGGAAATGTTTGTATCTGGCTTTCACCATCTAGGACATGAGCGTCAGAATCTTTAAACAACGTGCAATGAAATGCGTGCGTGCACAGACTAGACCAGACCTCGTTTTGCCCTCTCATGCGATCGAGTAGGGAGAGGTTGTCTGTGGATCAGGGTCATGTTATTGTGTCGGCATTTCAAGCCGTCAGCCATGTTTTTGAACCGCTGCCTGCAATGTTATCGTGTAGCATTCAATGCTTTCATTGTTTTGCCGTCGTTTTCATCACTGGGCCAACTGCGTCGTCCAGTTACCAACATTTTTTGTAAGCGATTATTCTGTTAAATAACATTGAGGCTGTCTTCTCAATCCCATCCTCATGATCAACGTTTTTCAAAAAGTAACTTTTGATATTGTTACTTTCTTTACGGCTCGTTTGCCCCATCACCACCATTGAAAGGAACTATTTTCTTCTTCCGCGCATTAATAACACAAACGACCAGTTTCGTATAAACGATGTTCACTAAAGCAATGCTTTCAAATCCTCTGGACTCTTCTCTTTCTTTGTCTTCGCTTTTCCTCTTCTTTGCTTCACAATCTCTGTCCGGTCACGTGACGCCCTCGGGAGCCAATCACAGGGGAGCACTTTTTTCCGCGCTGGGTGGGTTTTTATGCGCTTACTGAACGACAGCGCCAAGGTACATTACCCTCAGTATCCAGAACACCTAGACAACGAGGATCCTGGGGGGAAACACAAGCTGTCGCCACTTTGCAAGTTTTATTGCCTTCACAATTATTGGATAGAGTTTGCTGAAATAGTTGTAGATTGTAAAAACGGTAAGGGTTGTCCTGTATCCTTTTGTTGGGAGGTAGAGAGACGTTAGCGGCCTCCCACTTTTTTCATGGCCAGCTTCATAAGGGTGGTCCCAATCTCCTCTCCCTCACTGCTGTAATATTCCTGTTTCATAATACAACAGGCGCACTCTTTCCTGCATTTTCAGCAAGGAGTTCATTCACAACCTATGTTGTGTCACAGAAGGCTAGTTTTACCCAGCACTAAGGCTTCACGCCTTAAATAGTTCAGCCTGCTGTAGCCTTTGTAAATTAAAGTCGCTGCCTAGCAGACAACAGAAGTCAGGACTGTGCTAAGCATGTATAAGCTAACTCTCGTTAGGGTAGGCAGTGACCTCATCCCGCTGACGTATAGCCAGAACCCCCGCTAGGAGGCGCTCATATCTCATGAGGTTTTCGCGGGCTTTTGGCTGACCACAGGGTTAGGTAGTCATCCTCTGTCTAAATCTCAACCGAGAAGGACGCAGGCAGAAAGATCTCTCACAACAGACTAAGCAGGTGATGGGTGAAATTCGCTTCATCGCAGTATAGCCACAGCTTGACATTGTCAAGAAGGTAAATGATCAATCTTTTGTTTTATTGCGATTTATTCATAATATTGTTGGATTATGTTTGTGAAGTCTTGCCATGTTAAATCATTGTGAATGTTTGTAAAACTTAGCGTTACCACGTGGCGGACCCGCGACCGGTTTTCGTGTATTATTGCAGACCAGTGGCTGTACCGGAGAATGTGTATATTAAAAATTACTTCTCCATGTGTTCAGTTTAGCCATGATGTATTTATATGTATTGGAATTATGTTGGAGATTCCAGTGGACCATGGTCATAGAAGTTGATCGTCCCTTGTTTGTATAAGTGGAGCGATCACTGAGGGCTGTTTCTGCCATCAGTGCTCAGTGGGTAGATTTAAGTCCCTGGACACAAATGCGTATAAGGGACTAGTATCAGTGAGACACTCTGCACACGCGTTTTAAACAAGGCGTTGCAGAAACTCATCTTATGTTTTGCAGACGAGCAGGCTTGTTGGTCCGATGCAGGAAATAGACCACTAAGAGTCAACCCTGACATTCGGCCTGCAGGGGAACATCGAGCACTGCTCTCCGATAGCCCAATAGTCAACAACCAAGGAGGAGACACCATCAGCACACCTCAACGAATCTACGCTGATCTAGAAGGATTGTGCGGTAGTCCACTCTCCTGGAAACAAACATTCCACTCTGTGATGTAGTCCACTCTCTTGGAAACCAACATTAGGCCAACCAGAACAAATAGCCCAATGATGAGACAGTAGCAAATATCAAGAACAGTAGCAGCATAGACCCATCAAGTAATGAACTATTCGAAGTGAACTTGGACATTCCTGTTAATAGAGTGTTTAGAGAATTATGTATAGAGTAGTGGAAATAAAGGTGTGATATTTACTGTTAACAAGTGGCTGGACTACATATGTTTCATAGCCGTGTGAGAGCTAGTGTGCCAGTGAATCTTTACCATTTTCTCCATATCTCTATAACCCTATACGCACACAGATGGGGCTAAACATAAGATTAGTCACAGGGTGATGACACTAGCCGATCTCCTCAGACAAAGACGAGTGGGTAATAGCATTCCATTGTGCAGAGCCCAGTAACAATAGACCCACCGTCACATGTTGTATGCTGTTTTGTTCAGTAATCCTAACCTAGATAGCACTGGGGTTTGACGCTGCTTCACCTCATGAAAGTAGCGTGTCCCATGACCACCCGTGCCACCCAACAATAAATAAATAAATAAATGTGCTCTTTTTCGAAGGATCTTTATTATATGCCTGAACACTTCCTGCTTTTTGTCCTTTGTTTAACGATGCCCGTACACAAACGATTGATCTTCTTGACCCCATTCTCATGGAAGTTAATACCCTTATTACATGTATTTGGAAATGCGGACTTTTCCACATATAAGCCTACTTGCTTTGATGTAACCGCTTCTGACCGAATCACATTTTTTACAAGGACTTTCCGCACACTTCGCTTTTAAACTTTGATCCTCTACACAGTCAGCTCCACCGCAGTCAGCTTTGATAGGAGATAATTAAAGGTATGCATCATCGTCCACGTCCTTATCATCATCACCATCTCATCATCATCAACTACCACCGCAGGCCGTTAATACAGTTTGGTACAATTCGCAATCGATCGCTCACCCACACACTGACACACATACACACACTACACACATCTAACACACACACCTCTGTCAAGAAGAAGAAGAAGAAGAAGAAGAAGAAGAAGATTGATGATGATGATGATGATGATGATGATGATGATGATGATGATGATGATGATGATGATGATGATCATCATCATCATCATCATCATCATCATCATCATCATCATCATGCTCATTATCATTTATCATCATCATCATCATCATCGATTGATTGATTGATTTATTGTTGCTTTAGGTCCAGCGGACTCTTTCGAGCCAAATCAGGACCGGACAACCCCCGATCCGCATAAAAGATCTGCTGAAACAACCCCAGTGGGAAAATTGAATGCCCTCCACCGGCCAGTCACTTTACAATAAAGACATCCCACGCGGGGGACGGCTGAGGGTTGACCTCAACTACGCGAACACCCCGGTTACAAAAACAAAATAGAATACAAACATCATTATAAATCATCAACCAAACACATACATATAAAATGCCTATAGTGCTAAATAGTACATTCATAGGAAGCCCTAGTGACCACCCGGCAGAAAGCGTCCAACACTCCCAAGCTGATCCAACAGACCTCATACACAAACAAGGAGTCTTGTCCAGGAAGAGTTTTCAAGAAAAAAGGTAGGTCATTGATCTAGCGCAGAAGAAGATAGTATAGCAGAGTGAAGGACAGAGCAAGAATAGGAAAGAGTAAATGAGGAAGACAGCGATAGTGGGAATTTAAAGCACTAAATTTCCATAAAGTGGGGATACTATTTATACTGAAAACCCCCGGCACTCCAACGGGGGTACTGTTGCCGCAGTGAAGCGTCTTGCCTATATCATCATCATCATCATCATCATCATCATCATCATCATCATCATCATCATCATCATCATCATCTTCCTCCTGATGTCGGCAAAGACCATGATGTTGATAATGATAATGATGATAACGACGATGGAAGGCGAAGGAGCTGGATGAGAATGTAAAATGAAAAACAAACATACATGTCTGTATAAGTGCATCTTGATATTGACGCAAATGCGCTTATCACATTTTCTATAACCTCGTTCCTTTTCTAGCAGGAAATCCTTGTGAACACCACTAACATTTGGCATTCTAGGAAAATAAACGTTACTTAATTGTATGGATGCTATACACTCTCTTCCTCTTCCTCCTCCTCCTTCCCATCATCATCATCATCATCATCATCATCATCATCATCATCATCATCATCATCATCATCATCATCATCATCATCTTTCTTCTCTGACTCGTCTCCCCTTCTCTACATTGCTTCATATATCTGTCTTGTTTTTGTTGTTCTTTAAATTTTCTTCTTGTTTCTCCTGGACCACTCACCACTCACCCCCACCCCCCTTCCCTCTCTCTTCTTTTTCTATAATTTGTCATAACTCCTCGTCTCCTTTCATCACAGCTCTCACCCCACCTACTACTACTGCTGCTACTGCTACTATAACTGCTACTATTTTATATTGTATGATAATTTTTTTTTTCAACGACTTTCCACATACTTCGCCTTTTATATGTAACTTTGATCTTCAACAGACATCGTTAGTTTCCCACAAGCACAACTCTCTCCCACCCGCCCCTCCCCGTCTCCGCCCCCAACACTCCCACCACCATCACTCAGCACCCCCCGCTTTTTTTTTGTTGCTTTTTTCTTTCTGTTCTCTCTTTTCCCCTTTACTTAGAAATCGTTTTTTGATTGTTTAAAATTTCCTTTTCTTTTTATAAAATTTTTTCTATGTCTTGTATTTTTATTGTTTTGTTGTTGTTTCCTGTCGTCCGCCAGTGATATTTTGATATTATTATTATTATTATTATTATTATTATTATTATTATTATTATTATTATTATTATTATTATTATTATTATTATTATTAATTTAATCGTTCTTATATAGCGCTTTACCAGCTCAAGAGCTGCTCAAGGCGCTGGCCGATACAGGATCTAACTCAAGCCGCCCGAGACGCCCTCCCGCAGCCTTTGGGCGCATGGTCTGACGTCCGTACAACTGAGCACAATCCTGGGCAGCCAGGGATGGGGGAGAAGGACCTAAGTGCATGGTGGGTGTGTTCTTGTCACCGGCACTCACCCGTCTAGGACATGAGCGTCAGGATCTTTAAAGTCCGTTATGATAGAATGTATGCGACACAGACTAGACCTCGGTTTATACTCTCATCCGAAGGAGTAGGAAACGGGAGTAAAGTGTCTTTCCCAAGAACACAACACAATGCCCCGGCCTGGGCTCGAACCCGGGACCTTCAGATCCACAAGCCAACGCTCTGCCTTTAGGCCACCGTGCCTCCCATAAATTATTATTATTATTATTATTATTATTATTATTATTATTATTATTATTATTATTATTATTATTATTATTATTATTATTTGGATAGCACTCATTTAAGCCTTGTGCTTTTGTGCGCCCTGATGTTTGTATTAATATCTGGTTTGTTTGTTGAATAAAATTTATGTTAAAATAACTGCTACTACTAATACTGCTGCTGCTACTATTGCTACTACTCCCTCTCTCTCTCTCTCTATCTCTCAAGGGGAGACGGACATTCTTCTGTCTCTTTCGCCGTCGACTACGGACATCTGTTTTCAGCCCTTAATTAATTAATATTTCTGAGCAGTGACTGTTGTTCAACTATTCACCGATGTATTTACTCTCTCTCTCTCTCTCTCTCTCTCTCTCTCTCTCTCTCTCTCTCTCTCTCTCTTTCTCTCTCTCTCTGTCTGTCTCCCCAATGGAGACGAATAGTCTTCTGTAAGGACACATCTGTTTCCAGGCCTTTATTAGTCAGTAGGCCTATTTCTGAGTACAGTAGTGACTGTTGCTCAACTATTCATCCCTGTATATAATTGTCTCTCAAGCTGCAATATTTCAGGGAGTATTTGCATTATTTTTACGTCAAGGGCCATTATGGATTTCATCTGTGTTCATCGTCAATTGTGTTTATTATGTTTTTGCGTGCTTCCAGCATGTTCTTCGTGGATTAAGCGCCTACAAGTCTCCTCCATCATCATCATCATCATCATCATCATCATCATCATCATCATCATCATCATCATCATCATCATCTTCTTCTTCTTCTTCTTCTTCTTCTTCCTCTTCTTCTTCTTCTTCTTCTTCTTCTTCTTCTTCTTCTTCTTCTTCTTCTTCTTGTTTTTCTCTCACTTTGTCTGTCCGTTTCACTCTTCATCCCTCTCTCTCTTTCTTTCTCACTCTCGTCCTTCTTCACTGATTTAACCCCCTCCATCTCCTTCGCGCATTCTCTCTCTCTCCCTTGAAGTAGTTGTGTTTGATAGAAGAGGAAAGCATTAGGTAGTGGGCGCGCTTTCACTTCAATTAGCACTGCAGGAGTGGAGTTAAATTAACCTCAGCATGCCACAGGCAGATGCGGCTTCAAACGCATGCGGCACCTTAACTTTGTCTCTTTCGCGCCTTAACGTGCTGAGCAAGACACGAACAAGGCACTCGCACTGTAGGCGTATAATGCACAATAGCCGTCAGACCGCAGCACTGACAAAGGGATTAAACTGGGTGAGCTGTGGTCACCGATTTTAAGACGCATCAAGACAAGTCGCCGCTGCTTGATCTTCTCTCAGTCCCAGTATTAACCAGACACGAAGAAGGGTTAAGGCACTCACTCAGGCTGATAGTACAATGTACGCAGCAATTTAGACGTGACGTGTGAGTTAAGTAGGAATCGGTTGTTCTCGTGTGCGGGTTGAACGCAATATTACTGCGTACTGTTCAGTTTTCAGTTCAAGTCATCTGAATGCAAACCGGTATTGTTGTTTTCTAAAATGTAATGTTACTCTTATTCATTACAGGTCTAATATTACAATTATGATTTCTTTACTCTATGTATAGGTGCCATTTCTACAATTTACACAGGAAACGTGTTAACATTAATAGTAGCCTCTCCGCCTTGCGGGAGAAAAAGAGACTTTCCAATCTTTTTTCTCAGGGCAGGTTTTCCAAAAGAGGTGCCTCGGTGGTTAAGATGGGGGAGTACCTTTTCCAGTTCTCCTCCAGTCTGTCACTGGGTGATTTAAACACCGCTGTCTTGGGTGGTCACTAGGCTAGTTAGACTGGTACAACTTGACACCAGTGGCACTACATCGCTTGTGCCACACTTCAGACTACCTGCCACTTTGATGATATAGCTTCACTGCCGACTATGCTGCCACTAAGGTGGTGATGAAGAGCCATGTCACAAGGGTAGACACATACTGTGCTAGTCTGGAAGTAGGTTACTATAGAGGGAGATCAAGGTGTAGCCTGTTGCTTGACTGCACGCACATTACTAACGAGCTCACCACCTTACACGCAGAGAATTAAAGAGGACAAAACTGGAGACGGAGGAGATGTGAGAGAGATAGCGAGAGAAAGAGAGAGAGAGAGAGAGAGAGAGAGAGAGAGAGAGAGAGAGAGAGGTGGGGTTTGGAGGGATTGAGGACACGATTAAGGAAGAAAGTGTGAAAGGATAAACAAATAGATAAAGATGAAAAAGAAGGAAATAAGAAATACTCCAACCCTTTTTTTTTAAATCTAAAGGAGAAGGAAAGAAGACCAATACATAAGATGGAGATAGAAATAGGGAGAGAGAGAGAGAATTTTTGTTTGTGTGTGTGTGCGTGAGTGTGAGTACGTGTATAAAAGAGAGAGAGAGAGAGAGAGAGAGAGAGAGTTGGTGTGGGTGAGGAAAGAACGATGGGAAAAGGAAAAGAGGAACAAACGGGGAACAGAAACGAACGAAGGGGAAATTAATGACAATTAAAATCCAATTGCGAGGAAGATTGTGTGGGTGTGGGTGTGGGTGGGATAAGGGAGGTAATTTGACCATTCCGCTAAACTGATCCTGCTAACCCCGACCTCTTCAAGATGATTAGCAGCCAAAGCTAGCCGGCTTGCCCTTCCTGTGGTCTAGAGGAAACCTTTGTCAAGATTTTGCTTCACCTTTGTTTGTCCTGCACCTTCATTGGCCATTGGTTTCTTCTTCACACTGTACCTTTCTAAACCGTTCTCAACTCACCCACCCAACTCTCTCTCTCCCTCCCGCTCTCTCTCTCTCTTTCTCTCTCTCTCTCTCTCTCTCTCTCTCTCTCTCTCTCTCTCTCTCTCTCTCTCTCTCTTTCTCTCTCTCTCTCTCTCTGTCTCTCTCTCTCTCTCTCTCTGTCTCTCTCTCTCTCTCTCTCTCTCTCTCTTTCTCTCTCTCTCTCTCTCTCTCTCTCTCTCTCTCTCTCACCCACCCACCATTAATACCCAACGATGCATATTTTAGGGTGGAGAATTTTCCTCGGATCCGCGGATTTCCGCGGAATGCATTTGCATGTCCGAGAAAAAAAATATTGAGTTCCGAGATTTTTATTTTTCGTCCGATATATTTTTTCGCGGAACACCTCCGTGCCGCATCCAAGTTATTTTTTTCGGTCATTCATTGCGTTCAGAAAAAGCGCCCGCCCGCGAATGTTATACAGAGCTATGCAATAAGGCCTACTATATAGGCCTACTATGAGCAAGAAAACAAAATCGGGCGACCACGACTGGGAACAGTAGCCTATAAAGCGCGCGCGTCATCCTTCCTTTGTGTTACGTCCCCTATATGCTCAGGTGTCTGGGGACATTAATTTATTCAACCAACCAACCAACCAATCCTTTGTGTTACGCTTCAACGATTCTTTTTAATGTCTTTAGCAGTCTTTTGAAATCACAAACAATGTCTTGCTCTGCCGAAATTGGATTTGTTGGTTACTCATTCAATCGCGTTGCGGGACATCATATTATATGATGTTCCGCAACGCGATTGAACGAGTAACCAACAAATCAAGATTCTTAACTTTTTTGAAAGGCATGTGCATAAAACATTTTTTTTTCTATTCATGTTTACTTTGTGCTTTTTGCTTTCAGGATTATTTCTTTCAAACTTGCATAAATTCATTTTCTTCCAGGGGGCTTCACCCTTGGCCCTTGGACCCCACCGGGGCCTAAGGCGGCCCCTGGGCCCCGGCCGGATTTTAGAGATTTCTTGATTCAGTTGTTCTCCACCCTGATATTTACAATTAAGACGTAAAAATTGTAATTATCAAGTAAAAATAACAATTTTCGATTTTGGCACATTTTCAGACGGACTGTTAGAGCGAAAACTGAAAATTAAACATGATCACGCCGAAGATATTTGTAAAGTTTAAATGATAATTGCAATTGCAATTATCCCTTGATAATTGTAATTAACCCATAATATTTGTAATTATCACGTGATATTTGTAATTATCAGGTTTTGGCGCTAAGAAGGCGTGGCAAATACTGATACTAATTAACACTGTGGATTGCCGGTATCTCTGTAAATTACACAGAACACGTGTTAATCTCAATTATCTCGTGATACTGGTAACTCTCTGTT
>CM072512.1:135739105-135786605 GCA_036898135.1 Oncomelania hupensis
ATACCTTACCATAACGTTACAAAATGCGTTTACACCAACATTCTGCCAAATTAAGAAACACGAGAAAGAATATCAATTTTTATACTTATTGTTCAAAGCAAGCTTAATTGCGTACTTCTATAATTCGAACATCGTAGCAAACGACGCCCACACGAGACCGTGGTAAGTCGAGCAGCCACTGTAGCAGACGACTGACTCTCACTTGCAGATAGAAAATGGAAAATGAAGTGTCGGAAAGCACCTCCCATGTATGTGTGCGTGTAAGAGTGGTCTCGCGTGTTGCCGTCAGAGCGAACAAACTTACATCGTTCCATCTTTATTTGTGTCACTGGGAATGTGATTTATGTCCTATCCTATCCTATCCTATCCCACAACTCGGAGGTCGTAGGGGCACCACAGATGATGGCTTAACCAGCGTACTCCATCTTTCCCTGTCCTCAGCAATCCTGATTGTTGCGCTCAGTTTCAAACCAGTCCATTCTCGAATGTTGTCCTCCCACCTTTTTTTCGGTCTCCCTCTAATAATAATAATAATAATAATAATAATAATAATAATAATAATAATAATAATAATAATAATAATAATAATAATACAGGATGCTATGCGCGCCTTTCCCCACATCATTCAGGTTCAAAGAGCGGCGATCTATACCAACATACATGCTCACCTGTCTCATCCACCCTCACACACACCAAACACACATCCATCACTCAAACAGGTGGTGTAAAGGCAGGGAGATCGCTATCAGAAGACGGAAAGAAAATCAAATTTTTAGTTTTGAAATTTTTTTATCATTATTGAAGGGAGGGAGGAAACCGGAGTGCCCGGAGAAAACCCTCGGTGACCTCAATAGTTTCGTACCTAAGTCACATACGTTCGCCCCTTGCGGGAATCGAACCCGCGACCTTCGACATAGGAAACCGGCGACTTATCCACTGCGCTACGTGGCCACCCCTGGTTAGGCCAACCCTAATTCTTCTACCTCCTTGCACTGTGCCTTGCAGGATGGTCTTTGCAAGACCTGATGATCTGGTGACGTGTTAGGGTTAGGGTTAGGATTTCTTTCCTGTGCGGAGTAATTGTAGATTATAGGGACTACTGGTCACATTATTCTGACACCAGCGAACCAGTTGATGGTGAGGGGAAAATAATAAGATCACAGGTTGACAACTCCGGGATTCGACCCAAGGACCTTTTGGCTACTAGTAAGACGCTCTACCAACTGAGCTATCCGGCCCCACACACGAACAGCGCAGTCAATTGGCAGACTTTTTTTATATGGACCCTTATTGCGCGGTAAATGGAGGAACTTTTTATTCGGCCCCCTATTACGCAGTAAATGGGGGATATCCAATATGGCCGCCAAATAGAGCACACATCCCCTGTACTTCCGGTCGTAAATGGCGTGAAAGCATTCGACATTTCTTATGTTTGTTCTGCATGGGTTTGTCTTTCCTTTTCTCGCGTTATTTGATCAATTTTCTCGCATTAGTTTAATGGGTTAACTTTTGTTTTCCTAGACGAGTATTCCTAAGGCGTGTGTCTTACGAAGGGAAATCCAGAGGTGGTCATCCTAGCTTTATTCAGCAAGCCCTGACTGTTGTTATAAATAACAATAAGGTCCAGTTTGATGAAACACATGATATCAGTATTAACTGTACCACTTCAAAATGTTGTTGTATTGGAAAATGGGATGGGCTTACTTTTGCTGTATGTGTTGACAGTGCAATAAAATTAAACAAGTTCATGTGAACGCAATATAATACAAGTGCACTCCATATTCCACTTCTGTTATTGCACAATATATTTTACCCCCCCCCCCCCCCTCCCAACAATAAAAATAAAATAAAAAATAGATAGAAATGTAGGTCGGCTCGGTAACACAAACCCGGAATTCTTCGAGTTTGGATTTTGACGACTCAACAAATTAAGAAGTAAAACTGGTTTATTGAGGCGTGAAACAGTTGGACGTGTGATAGCTGGTAGCGAAAGTTGTTTGTTTTCATTCACCCACAGCACCAGATATTCGTTGTTGCAACAATTTTAAATAAAATGTGAGTAAGAAGTCTCTCTCTCTCTCTCATATGTGTGTGTGTGTCTGTGTGTGTGATTGTGTGTGTGTGTGATTGTGTGTGTGTGTGAAGCTTCAAAAGTTGTTGAATTTAGATATCCAACTTGCATTACTATGTGAGTCGTCTGTGTTTGATGCCATTTAGTCTTTAGTTTATACACACCACTGCGGCTTATAGTGGGAAGTATAAACTATGCTATTGGTAACAGATTTCACATTAACTTTACGGTTTGTTTCTTCTAACATTTTGTTGGTGTATTTACGTGCCCCAATGGCATGGATTTCGGAAGGGAAAAACCCAGACAATTTCAACAGCTTGGATTGATTTTTCGAAGGACGGTAACAACCGTTGAGGGAGATAATTGCTCATTTGCCTGCAAACCTTTCACCTGCCAACCTCTCAGCCCACTGAAGGACTGTCCTCCTAATGCAGGTTCTATCCACCTCCATCAAGACGTTTTACCACAGCACAACCATTATTACACTCAAATTTCTATTTCAAAAGCACAACTAATATTAGGTATGTTGGGTTTGGGCGCGCCACAGGCTGCGACTACCCCATTTCCAAGGGGAAGGGGGCAGAATTTTCCGATAAAGAGGAACAATAAAATGTCAACAACAAAAACTTCCAGTTTTAGTCAAATCTGTGTAGCCTAGTCCTTTGACATCGAAGGAATGTCATATAGTGCCCATAGCTGACAGTTTAAAAAGGTTTCTCATGGGCCAGTTGTTCTTTCGCTCGCAGTGCGAAATTATTAGTGTGCGCTTATATGATTGGGCAGATAAAATAGAAGGGTTTGCGGGGTACAAATGAACGCCATTTCGCTAAAATCTGCAAAATGTACTGATGTAGCAAGTTTTTTTTATTTTTTTTATTTTTTTTATTTTGTATCGTTTTGGACTTGCAGTGACCCAAAAAGGATAGTGTCAGCTTACCTTACTACGCCGACAAAATAGGTTTTACAGTTGTAAACGTGACCACATTATCGCTGAAATCTGCAAGATGTAATGATATTGCAAGTGTCTTTCTTGTGCTATTGTGCACGTGTTTATCGTAATGGGGTACAATTAGCGTTACCTTATCTCGACCTTCTACAGATACAGAATCGATTTATGCATTTGGATACCTTACAGTATCTAATTAAAACAAATATCGTTGTTGTGTGAACTGGAATTTCTCGGCACCTTTGGATAGTTAGGGTTAGAGTCAAGGTGGGGGTTAGGGTTAAGGTAATGCCTCCAAGTTCTCCGAATTAACACCTTCACACATTGTGCCTGACAACACGCAGGTATACTCACTAATTATAGACACAATAATGATAGGCACACTAATGATAAACGCATTAATGATAGTCTCACTAATGATAGACAACTAACGACTACCGAGGTACTGTAAATGAACTTATTTTCTGTTGCTTATCAAGACGGTCCACTAGGTGGAGTACTCTGGTCAGGTGGTCGGTCAGGCTAGATTAGCGCCAGTGTGTTGCTCCGGGACAGCATGGTTAAGGCTGCGCTCCCTTGTCATCTCCATCTTCCTATACGCTTGCGAAACATGGACCCTCACAGCAGACCTACAACGAAGAATACAAAGCATGGAGATGAGGTGTTACAGAAGACTTTGGGGCATTTTCTATACCCCAGAACATCATCAACTACGACGTCCGACAGACCATCACCAAAGCCATTCCAATCCTATCCTATTTTATCCTATGCCGTAACTCAGAGGTCGTAGAGGCACCACAGATGGTCGTTTTACCAGCGTACATGTACTCCATCTTTCTCTGTCCTCA
The DNA here is from genome assembly GCA_036898135.1 of Oncomelania hupensis. Classification (NCBI taxonomy): domain Eukaryota; kingdom Metazoa; phylum Mollusca; class Gastropoda; order Littorinimorpha; family Pomatiopsidae; genus Oncomelania; species Oncomelania hupensis. The sequence goes on from CM072512.1 coordinate 135,742,971, forward strand.
GCAACCCTCATGGCTTCGCTCAGTTTCAAACCAGTCCATTCTCGAATGTTGTCCTCCCACCTCTTTTTCGGTCTCCCTCTTCTTCTACCTCCTTGCATTATGCCTTGCAGGATGGTTCTTGCAAGACCTGATGATCTGGTGACGTGGCCATACCATCGGAGTTTCCGTTTCTTCACCACTGTTAGCAGATCATCGTGTTGTCCATTGGCTTGTGTGATGGCCTGTCGGACTTCGTCGTTGGTGACAAGCCATTGGACAACACGATGACTTGCTCACAGTGGTGAAGAAACGGAAACTCCGATGGTATGGCCACGTCACCAGAGCATCAGGCCTTGCAAAGACCGTCCTGTAAGGAGGCAGAAGAAGAGAAAGACAGAAAAAGAAGTGGGAGGACAACATTCGAGAATGGACTGGCTTGACATTGAGCGAAACCATGAGGGTTGCTAGAAAGATAGAGTACGCTGGTTAAACGATCATCTGTGGTGACCCTACGACTTTTGAGTTACGGAATAGGATAGGATGGGATGGGATAGGACAGGATACGATAGGATAGGATGGGATAGGATAGGATAGGATAGGATAGGACAGCACAGGATAGGAAAGGATAGGACATGATTAAGACTAGTCTACACCTTCTACTTCCCTTAGGTGTTTATTAACAGCGATTAGCACACTTCGTCGCCGAGGCTGGCCGAGGTTTAAGTTCCAACCTACATTGAACTCTCCTGAGTACCCATAGAAAACCCTCGGTGTCCTGAAAAGTCTCGTATCTAAGTCACGTAAGTTCGTCCCACGCGGGGTTGTAACCCGCGACCTTGGGCACAGGAAACCAGCTAACTATCACCTATGCCATCAGGCCATTCCATGTCGTCATGAGGTGCGTCCGCGAAGCGTTCAGTACGGGACATCAGTGCGATGTGGATGCGATTACGTAATACTTTGAGCAAACCAGCCGTATGCAGCGGGCAGTCCTGCTCGACAGCTGCTGAAACTTGAGAGTGGGAGAAGCTTCGTCTAGTCTCAGCTAAGCTACGTGTTTTGCTCGTTGAAAACTGTCCTAAAGCTTGGCTCCACCGCAGGTAGTGAAAGGGAGGGCGTGTGAGGTGGTTGGGTTGGGATTGGGGTGGGAGGAGAGAAGTAGAGCGGGAGGAAGGGGTAGGGGGAGTTTGGGATGCCTTGGTAAAGGCGCAAGTCGCGCCACTGCCGTTCCGCCCTCCTGAATACACATAACCTTTATGTCTAGGTAAGTCATTTGATGTGGCGTTACACATAACCTTTATGTCTAGGTAAGTCATTTGATGTGGCGTTACACATAACCTTTATGTCTAGGTAAGTTGGCGTTACACCTAACCTTTATGTCTAGGTAAGTCATTTGATGTGGCGTTACACCTAACCTTTATGTCTATCTAGGTAAGTCATTTGATGCGGCGTTACACATAACCTTTATGTCTAGGTAAGTCATTTGATGTGGCGTTACACATAACCTGTATGTCTAGGTAAGTCATTTGATGTGGCGTTACACCTAACCTTTATGTCTAGGTAAGTCATTTGATGTGGCGTCCAGCTGCTTTTTTTTCTGTCCGTTCTGACAGTGCGTTTACTTTACAGTGTGTTGTTGTTGTTGTTTTGTTGTTGTTGTTGTTGTTGTTGTTTTCTTCTTCTTCTTCTTCTTCTTCTTTGTTTGTTTGTTTCTTTCTTTCTTTTTATGTTTCGTCGTCGTCGTACTTGTTCTTGTTTTCTTTTTTTCGTTGTCGTAGTCGTCGTCTTTGGTGTTGTTGTTGTTGTTGTTGTTGTTGTTGTTGTTGTTCTTCTTCTTCTTCTTCTTCTTCTTCTTCTTCTTCTTCTTCTTCTTTTTCTTTCTTTCTTTCTTTCTTTCTTTCTTTTTTAAAAAAAATATTTCTTTCTTTCCTCTTTTTCTTATTCTTAAAAAAAAAATTCTCACCTTCTTTTGTTTTATTGGTGTTTTTTTTCTTTCTTCCTTTGTTCTTGTTTCCTTCTTCCTTTAATCGTCATCATCATCTTCATCATCGTCTTCATCATTATCTTCATCATCATCATAATAATAATAATACAGTACATTTGTATCGCGCGGTACCTCGCAAACGGTAAGGAAAGCGAGCTCGCCGCGCTTGACAACACACGTGCAATCACACACACACACACACACACACACACACACGCACAAAACACGTATATACTTATCAAATGGTTAAATAATTACAGTAAAACATGGCCATCATCATCATTACCATCATCACCTTCTTTCTCTTTGCAAATAATGCGCGCCTAGATCTGCAGGGTAGGCGCCTAACAAGTGCTAATAATAATAATAATAATAATAATAATAATAATAATAATAATAATAATAATGATTATTATTATTATTATTATTATTATTATTATTATTATTATTATTATTATTATTATTATTATTATTATTATTATTATTAAGGTGGATGTAGTAAAAGAGGATGATCAATTTTCTCACTTGTCCGGCATTGTGGTGTGGAAGTCATTTAACACTGCTCATCGCTTCGCGTGGATGGCACTCTCGAGGCTAAGACCCACAGTAGACCTCTTGAGTATTCCCCACTACCCGCAAAGCCAGACCTATATAGACCACACGCAGGCTAAATAGACCTACAGCAAGACAATGATGAATGTAATATTTATTACAAAGCAGTCTGCACATGCTTGGTTTCTGTGTCATTGTAATAGGTTTACACAGGATATAGAGCGACAGTGATGCCATTCGTATCATAACTTCTGCAGGGCAGTATTGTTGTTGTTGTTGTTGTGTGTGTGTGTTTGGGTGTGTGTGTGTGTGTGTGTGTGTGTGTGTGTGTGTGTGTGTGTGTGTGTGTGTGTGTGTGTGTTTTGTAAGACGAGCAGATGCTTGCTGTTTTCTGACTGTCGATCAATTAAAAAGCAATTATCTGCTGGTCTGCACCTCAGACGCACGTGAACGTTTTGCCTAATTTAAGAACTTCAAATCAAGCTGCACTTCTTAACTCAACCTATGTTTTTAGACAGCTGGCGTGCTGTTTTAATTAGCTAATTTATTAAGCTATCTAAACTTTTTTGGGGGGGCTGCTGGTTTCTTTTTTTTTGCGTAACAAAATAAATAGGTGTGCCTATATATCCTTAAGAATAAAATTTTATACAGCAGAAATCAGGGCTATCGAACATAGTCTCGGCACATCTCGCAGATTTCTCCTTCGCAGCTTTGCGCGATGCATCATGGTCGAACGGAAGTGACGATAGAATTGGTGGCATAGAAAAATTATACTGGTTTTGCACGGAAACGTCACAAATATCGACACTGGGCTCTTATAGCTTACGGGGAGAGCACGGAGTAGGGTTTTTCAGATCAAGAGATACCCACATGTAACATTGTATTGCAGATAATGCAGACTTATTGGCTGTCGTCTTTCTCAAGTCCGAGGACTTATAAAAAAAAAAAAAATAACGGATTTTTATATAGCGGGTACTCCAGCCTATGACCAGACTCACCACGCTTTACATAGTCATTACATATAAATACATGCACTCAATGAAACATCACTTTTGCTACAATACACCAAAAGACGGGACAGTAAAGGTACAGACTATTTACAACTATGTACATAAATTACAAAAAAGACAAAAATATACTATTTACAACTATGTACACAAATGACAAAAAAGACAGAAAATAGGGACACATCTTGGGAGTCAATGCATCTTCACAAAGTAATTATCAGGAGAAAACAGATTTCAAATCAAACCTTACCAACATCGCCTATCAAGCAAACATCATATAAAAACAGTACTATAAAACTTATATTGGCTCGCTGCTGCAAAACTCGAGTAGTGTACTTGCTTACAACACAGCTACCTCAGAGAAATAGAAAGAGAGTGTACCAGAGAGAGAGGGAGGAAGAGAGAGAGAGAGAGAGGGGGGAGGGAGGGAGGGAGATAGAGAGAGAGAGAGTGGGCGTATTAGATAGTAGGGAAGGGGCAGCATGTTGTCAGAGTGACATTAATGCCAAACATTTCTCCTTGCTTGATAAATTGAGGATTGAACAAATTTGCAGCAGACATAACACACACGCACACAGACGAATTCACACACACACAACTAAACATCCACACACACAACTATACATCCACACACCCACACACACACACACACACACACCCAATACACCTCCAACACACACACACACACACTCACACGCACACACACTTCACACAACTCAACACCCTCACCGCCATCCTAGGCATCATTACACACGCAGTGTACAGTAACACACATTTTGAACACTAACTCTCACACGAACTTGCAGCTATAATGATGTCGTTTGCATATTTGTCCAGTATTGTCCTAATATGCCAGTCTGCATGCACAGGCAACTGGACATGGCCATGTTTATTAGCTGGGATCAGACATCCTAACATTTACTTCCATGTTATCCCTCTGTCAGCCAAATATTTATATACAACAGACAAGACACAGGCACCCGTATCTGGACGTGAGAGCTTCACTCTATAGAGCACAGGCACCCGTACCTGTGTACAGGACGCCTTTCTCTCTCTCTCTCTCTCTCTCTCTCTCTCTCTCTCTCTTTCACCTCTCTATACTATTGTATCTAGTGTCTAGAGAGCTACGCTCTCTGATACAAGCTAAAAAATTTCCAGATTTTTTTCTTGTATGCTCATGTTTTCATGTTTCAGCAATCGTATGCAGGGGTTGATAATTCATGAGAGGAGGGATGATGATGATGATGATGATGATGATGATGATGATGATGATGATGATGATGATGATGATGATGATGAAAAACTTTTGAAAACGCCTAAGCGTCGGCTTAAAACAATTGGCGAACGGTCTTTTAGCTTTCAAGCACCCAAGGTTTGGAATGCGCTGCCTGCCGGTTTAAGACATTGTACAGACCTTGTTTCCTTGAAGAGCTCCTTAAAAACGCACTTGTTCCGCAAGGCGTTTTCTGTGTAAATATTATGAACAGTAATAATACTTTCTGAATGATGCTGTACATGAGGTAGTGCAAATGTTATGATGATGCGTACGAATGATGTGTGTTAGCGCATTAAGTTGTTATTCTAATAAAAAAATGCGTTGTATAAATGCAATTTATTATTATTATGATGATGATGATGATGATGATGATGATGATGATGATGATGATGATGATGATGATGATGATGATGATGATGATGATTTTATTTATTTATTTATTTTATTTATTTTTTTTGCTTTTGTTTTTAACTGAGAGTGAAAATCATCAAATGCTGGACGTACATTTGCAGCAAGGTCGGTGTTAATCTGTAGCGAGGTATTTATGGAAACATGAAAGTAGGTGGAAATTATACTTGATGATATTCATATTATATATATGAGTAACCGGTTTCGTTGTTTGTAAGTCAATTCCGGACGATTCTGGTCGGGGCCAGATGGATTTGCCTCAGAGAGGGTTCCCGATAGGATTATGCAAAGTCTTACGTTGGCGTAGCAGCCTATGTATTCGATCACCAGTTCAAACGGCTTGCTCTCAAAGACAAGGGAAATAACTCGCTTGTGTTATGCATTCCTATTCGCGTGCAAATAAAAGAATATGATCCAAACATTCGGGGCAGCCATCAGATTTTTTTTAAAGTAAATATTTACAGTTCTGGACCACACTGGGCTCAGAATGCAATGTTGAAGAGATGAATCTTCGCTGCTCTTTTGAACGAAGACAAATTATCGCTGTGCTCCCGTGGAAGAGGCAGTCAACACGGAGATTGTGAGCAGAATTTGTTCAATTAAATTCGTCCTTATCGCTCATGCGATTAGATTTTACACTTTTCATCTTCGTCGTATGCAAAGATTGTTTTGTCCCGTGTGTATTATGAAATGCAATTTCTTTTGGAAAACAGTTTACATGTGCGTGTGTTTTATGTGGCATGTAGTTGTCACTGCTCCTGTATTTATATGTATATTTGTTGTTTAGCTGTGAAGTGAACCTGCCCGTTGTGTGTGTGGAGGGGGGGGGGGGGAAGGTGGCGGGAGGCGAGGAGAAGGGGAGGATAATGGAGGGGCGGAAGGTGTGTGGGGGGGAGGTTATTGTATATTATGTATAAGCGACTCCCCAAATTTTTACTGTATTTTTTTATATAAAGATTTCTTGACTTGATTAGTTTGCAACTACATGTATTTGTAAGAATTCCATCTGGTATGTGGACGCGCTCAAATCACATTGTGGGAAAATCACATTGTGGGAAAGAAAGAAAGTGACGGGAACATCTCGTTACTCCCCCGTATCACTACTCCCCCGGCTCGTTACTCCCCCAGCTCGTTATTTTGAACAAAGTTCGACCTATTTCGTCGCCTATAGGAGACGAACTAGGTAAACTTTTTAGAAAAGGGTTTCGGGTAAGGGTTAGTTGCAGAGCTATCCCTAACACTTGCCCTAACCCTTTTCTCTACAAAAATCACTTTCCGATTCCTACATTCTTAAAATAACGAGCTGGGGGAGTAGTGATACGGGGGAGTAACGAGCTGACCTTAAAGTGACAACCAAAATAACAAAATTACAAGCAAATAATTAAAGATGAAAGAAACAATGAAAGTGAGAGAAGGACCACCGAAGGAGCATGGGCTACAGGCTTGCTTTTAGACAGGGAGAGAAGGTTTCAAAGGCAGGAAATCATTAAGACGCTTTCTTCAAGGTCAGCTTGTCCAGCCTTGAAGGTCAAGTCAACTCACGGCAAGTCAAGCACATACCGCTGTCACAGTTACCATAGCAACCACGATAACTGATAGCGCGAATAATGGAAAGGAAAACACACACACAAACACGCACACCCACACACACACACGCACACACACACACACACAACGAACGGCACGCATTCCTCTCTCTCACACACAGTCGTACACAAAAACACACAAACAGAGTTGGGACGAATGAAATGTGCCTGCCAAAGCTGCCAGTCTGGTCTCCACTCCCTGTGAAAAGTTGACACGCGGTGTGAACGTGCGTGAGCATTGACATTGCTTTCCTCATTTCCACACACACACACACACACCTACCCCCCCCCCCCACACACACACACCCAGACGCGCACACACACACATCAGTTACACAATTTTATTGTAGCTTTGCGCTGGTTCAGACGGTATTTCAGGGAGACAAGAAAAATACTAGCCTATCCAAACAAAACGACAAACGGTATGTAATGACGAATTGGGCAAACTGCAGTTCGATGTCACAATTCACAAATGTTTCCTTTTCTTCTTCTTATCTTCTCCTCTATGTCGTCGTCACCGCTATCCTAGAATTCTTCACCCACTCTCTCTCTCTCTCTCCCTCCCTCCCTCCCTCCCTCCCTCTCTCTCTCTCCTCCCTCTCCCTCTCCCTCCCCCGTCCCCCCCTCTCTCTCTCTCTCATCACTCTCGTCTCTCTCACTCTCTCTCTCTGGACTGTATTACTCTGCAGTTATTGTAAGAATCCCATCTGGGATGGTGACGCGCTCCAAACGCACATTGTAGGAAATAAATGAAAAGTGACGACCAAACTAACAAAAATTAAAAGCAAATAATTAAGGATGACAGAAACATCAAAGTGAGGAAGACGGGACGAATTGATCTGTTTAAAAAACCAGTCTGTCCATATTCAGGTTCCACTTTATGGAATAACTTTCCACAAGTTCTCCGCAGTAGCATTCACTAAATACACATCCTTTCAGAAATCATCTTTTACAGCGCATTAAAATTAGTTCATTAACTACTTAGAAAGAGTTCTACATTCATATCTTTAATTAGATTAGTTTACCTAAGTTGTGTGTCTAGTTGTGTGTTCTAAAAGCTTCCAAAAGCGGTGCAGAGTACGGATATTTACCCTGATGTCACAAACTTGGTTCTGCATTTTGGCATTAACGACTGCAGGAGGGGTTATGTGCTAGATAACTCAACGTGGCGTGTAGTCGTGACAAAATGTCGCCGTTGTTTCCCCAAAGCTAGAATCATTCTGTCTACCATCCTACCACACAGTGAAGGTCATGATCACATCAGCTCATGTATCAAAAGCTCCAACCATTGCCTCAAACAAATCTGTCATCAGTTTGCTGGAGTTGATGTAATAGTCAACGATATTGCCTTCTACACAAAGACAGGTGTTGTTAAAACAGGCTGGATGAAGGACACTGTGCATCCTAACACTCGGGGTAGCAGTGGCCTTGCTGTCAACATCAAACGCTGCTACTCCGAGACCGTTAAATCAAGAATGTAGAACCAGCGCAATAACCTATTATCGCAGAATCCCAGTCTATTCAAAATATGGTTGATACCTGTCGTCAGGGTCAACATGATAAGGTTCCACAACGACCATCAGGTGGTCCCACGCTGAATCCAAAGCCCCAGCCTCTGTGGTCAGCGGTCGTTCAAAGGACCCACTTGTTTCCTCATAACTCCTCTGACGCTGTTCCTCGTCAATTGCCACCATAAACGCTGTTGAACGACTTCATAAGCCCCAGGCCAGTCCATATCAACCAGAAACAACAGCAGGTTCACCATGACAAACCTTTGGACCTTACAAAGAGCGTCATTCTTCGCCCTTAGATAATAATAAGAAGAAAGCATTCTTTGATTCCCTATTCCGACTGCTCATATGAAACTAACTGTGTTACATGTATATCCAGTATTATAATATTAAGCTGCTGTTTATAATAGCCTATGTATTATCTTTTGTGACGACACGAGTTTGACGCACGCGAAATATATGAGTCAAGATGTAAATAGATTAGTTGTTTTTTTAAATCTATGAGAGTGCTGTGAGCAAAGTATGAATCAGCGGCTTGTAATTGCGTAGTGTAGGCCAGGAATTGAAGGTTTCACCTGTTATACGAATACCTCAATAGCTACTAGCTAGGAAGGAGCCTGAACAGAGTTCTGTGCCTTGAACTGTGGGCTGGAAGCGACGTTGAAGTGGGAGAGTCAAGTCGATACTGATAGTGTTTGGACGGCATTTTGGATAGACTGTGACTGCCACTATCGTAGGGTAAGTGTAGGGTCCGTTTATAAGGGTTGTGTTTTGTGTTTGGAACCACCCGAGGTCTTGTTCCATAAGAAGAGCAAGAATGACCAATGTGTTGTGGCAATTGCTATAGAGAAGTACTTTTATAGTAATTGAGGAGGATTGTTGCTGCCACAGTGCTGTGTGCTCTCTGTGTTGAGCAAATTCCTAAAGGTGTGTGCTCTTATTTTAGAGACCGCCAAGGCCTAGGCATCTCACCGATGCTAGGATTTCCTAGAGCATAATAAGAAGCTAGTAACGAACCATCGACTCTCATACAGACTGTGTTGTGTTGTGTTGTGGTGTGGTGTGGTGTGTTGTGGTATGTTGTGGTGTGGTGTTTTGTGTGTCTGTAACTTTACAGGCCGAGAACTGAAAGTGGGTGGTGCCAGCATCCTAATTCTGTAGTGGCTATACACTGTGAGCATGCGTACGTGAATAAATGATGAAGGATGAGGAGGAAATGGATATTTTGATAAATAATATTTTTTTATATGATTTTCTTGTTGAAAATATAAAATGGAATAATGTTGTTGACGTTGTTGCAAGAACGAGGTCAAGAGTGATGATGTATTATAATATGAGAGAGGGTTGATGAAAATGAGAGAAGGGTGATGATGTATTATAGTATGCTAGAGGGGTAATGAATATGAGAGAGGGGTGATGAATATGAGGGAGAGAATGAATCGGGATTGTTGATCAGGAAGGGACTTATAATGCATTAGTATTTGTATAAATAATCATGTCATGAGAAGTTAGTATAAATTATAGAAGAAATGTGATTTGTTATAATGCATAAGTAAACAGGTCAAGATGGCGTATGGCGGAAGGAGTTATTTCCCATGTTGTGGCCAACAGCCTGGAGAGGATTGGGCCCTGCCAGGTCTTTCTTGCCCAAGACACACTGCATGATGAATAGAACGATTCACCCCATACCGGATCGGTCGCCGCCCGGGTTACCAAGGACCGCGCCTTCCGTTGGCCACCAGGACGGAGGTGATAAGTGTGCTATGATAGACAACATAGCAAGATCCGCACCAGAAAGAACATCGTAATAGGAATCTGGAATGACAGGACTCTAACTTCGGAAGAAAAATTAGAGAACTGGCCCACGAGCTAGATCACTATCGGGGGAACGTTTTATGTATGAGCAAACTGCGCTGGAAAGGCCTAGGTGAAACAACGACCGACAAAGGCCACAAGCTTTATTTCAGCGGTAGAGATGACAGGCACGAACACGGCGTTGGACTCTTCGTCCACAAGAACATTCTAGCCACTGTCATAGGTTGCCGCTCAGTCTCCAGTAGACTCATTACCATCTGTCTGAGAGCAGCCCCTTTCAACATCACCATCATCCAGGCCTATGCCCCAACATCAGACTATGACGACAGCGAAGTGGAGGATTTCTATGAACATCTACAGGCTGTTCTTGACCGAAGGCCGAAAAAGGACATAGTCATAGTGGAAGGCGACTGGAATGCCAAGGTGGGCCAAGATGCGCACCACAACTGGGGAGACACATGTGGACCCCACTGCAACAATGAGACAAATAACAGCGGTCTGAGAATCTTTGAGTTTGCCAGATACAACAATCTGATACTGGCAAACACGCTTGGTTTCCACAAAAAATCCAGACGATGGACATGGCACAGTCCCGGCGGGAAGCATCACAACCGGATGGAATACATCATGGTCAAGAAACGCTTCAGATTAAGCATCAACATTGGCAGCACACGCACTTTTCCAGGAGCAGACATCGGAAGTGACGACGATCTTGTGATGATGTCTTTTCGGCTCCACTTGAAGAGAGTAAACACAGCAAAGTGCACTAGACTGAAGTTTGACCTGGACAAACTGCAAGATCCGGAAGTGGCAAAAATATGTCAGGTCACAATTGGAGGGAAATTTGCACCACTGCTCATTTCTGGAGCTGGTGAAGGAGATATTAACACCATGACCTCCACCTTCAGCTCAGCTGTGACAGATGCCGCCACCGAGATCTTTAGCAGGCACCGGCCAAAGAAGAAGCCGTGGATCACACCTGAACTTTTATATCTGTGTGATAAACGAAGAGAGATGAAAAAGAAAAAGAACACCTCACAGGGAGCTGATGCCTACCGAAAAAATAAACAATGCCATCCGAAAAGCATGCGTACAGCTAAGAAGAACTGGATAGAAGATCAATGCCAGGAAATAGGGAACAGTCTGAACAAGAACAACAGCAAGAAGGCCTACCAGACTGTGAAGTGGCTGACAAGTATTAAACAGCCCAAGCTCTCCACGATCCAAAGCCTATCCTATCCTATCCTGTCCCGTAACCCGAAGGTCGTAGGGGCACCACAGATGATCGTTTAACCAGCATACTCCATCTTTCTTTGTCCTCAGCAGCCCTGATGGCTTCGCTCAGTGTCAAACCAGTCCATTCTCGAATGTTGTCCTCCCACCTCTTTTTCGGTCTCCCTCTTCTTCTACCTCCTTGCACTGTGCCTTGCAGAATAGTCTTTGCAAGGCCTGATGATCTGGTGACGTGGCCATACCATCGGAGTTTCCGTTTCTTCACCACTGTTAGCAGGTCATCGTGTTGTCCAATGGCTTGATTGATGGTCTGTCGGACTTCGTCGTTGGTGATGTGTTGGGTATAGGAAATGCCCAGAAGTCTTCTGTAGCACCTCATCTCCATGCTTTGTATTCTTCGTTGGAGATCTGATGTGAGGGTCCATACTTCGCAAGCGTATAGGAAGATGGAGATGACAAGGGAGCGCAGCAGTCTTACTTTGGAATGTAGACTGATGGTCCTGTCTTTCCAAATGGGCTTCAACCTTGTCAAGGCAGCAGTTGTTTGTGCGATCCTGGAGAGGACTTCCTGTCGGGACCCATTGTCTGATACAATGGCTCCTAAATATTTGAAGCTATGCACTGTGTTGAGGGATTGGCCTTGGACTTTGATGTCCGTATTGATGCCATTGGTGTTGTTGGTCATCATTTTGGTCTTCTCTGCACTTATTTCCATTCCATAGGCTCTGGAGGTGGTGTCAAGCCTCTGTACCAGCTGTTCAAGTTCTTGTTCCTCTCCAGCCAATCCATCGATGTCATCTGCAAAACGAAGATTGGAGATTGCTCTACCCCCTATGCTGACTGTGCCTTCATGGTCTGCAAGAGCATCTGACATGATGCGCTCTAGGAAGATGTTGAAGAGTGTTGGAGAGAGTAGGCATCCTTGACGCACACCAATTGTTGTTCTGAACCAGTTCCCGATGGCGCTGTTGTGGAGGACTGCACTGGTAGCCTTGTCATACAGGCTTTTGATGACTTCAATAATTTTAGGGCTGATGTTGTACACTTTCATTGTTGCCCATAGAGCTGCATGCCAGACTCGGTCAAACGCCTTCTTGAAGTCTATGAACACATGATATAGATGTTGTTGGTGCTGTAGGTATTTCTCACAGATTATTCTGAGGTTGAAAATCTGCTCAGTGGTACTTCGCCCTGCCCTGAATCCTGCTTGTTCTTCAGCTATGATTTGTTCAGCTTGGGGTTTCAACCTGTTGAGTATTATTTTCAGGAGGACCTTGCTGGGATGGCTGATGAGGCTGATGGTGCGGTAATTTTCACACTCCTGAAGGTTACCTTTTTTGGGAAGAGTGATGACAAGCGACTGGGTCCATGGTATAGGCCACTCCCCACTCTGCCAGATCTTGTTACAGATAATGGTGAGGGCATCAATCATCGCTTCTCCTCCTGCTTGTAGCAGTTCCGCGGGTATGTTGTCCACTCCCGCTGACTTCCCTTTCTTTAGCGCTTGCACTGCTGCCTCAACTTCTTCCCGGAGAATTGGGAGGATTTCTTCTTCTTCTCTGTTCTCGGGACATGCTAGAACTGATGGGTCTCCATTTGGTGTATGGTTGTAAAGGTCAGAGCAGTACTCTGTCCATCTGTCCAAGACTTCTTGTTCTTCTGTAAGGCATATGCCAGCCTTGGTTTGGATCGTGGAGACTTTGGGCTGTTTGACACTTGTCAGCCGCTTCACAGTCTGGTAGGCCTTCTTGCTGTTGTTCTTGTTCAGACTGTTCTCTATTTCCTGGCATTGATCTTCTATTCAGTTCTCCTTTGCTGTGCGCATGCCTTTTCGGATGTCATTGTTGATTTTTCGGTAGACATCAGCTCCCTGTGAGGTGTTCTTTTTCTTTTTCATCTCTCTTCGTTTATCACACAGATCCAAAAGTTCAGGTGTGATCCACGGCTTCTTCTTTGGTCGGTGCTTACCAAGGATCTCAGTGGCGGCATCTGTCACAGCTGAGTTGAAGGTGGTGGTCATGGTGTTGACATCTACTTCACCAGCCCCCAAAATGAGCAGTGGTGCAAATTTCCCTCCAATTGTGGCCTGAAATAGTTCTGCTACCTCCGGGTCTTGCAGTTTGTCCAGGTCGAACTTCAGTCTAGTGCACTTTGCTGTATTTACTCTCTTCAAGTGGAGCCGGAAAGACATCATCACGAGATCGTGGTCACTTCCGATGTCTGCTCCTGGAAAAGTGCGTGTCCTGCCAATGTTGATGCTTGATCTGAAGCGTTTCTTGACCATTATGTAGTCTATTTGGTTGTGATGCTCCCCGCCAGGACTGTGCCATGTCCATCGTCTGGAGTTTTTGTGGAGACCAAGCGTGTTTGCCAGTACCAGATTGTTGTATCTGGCAAACTCCAAGAGTCTCAGACCCCTGTCATTTGTCTCGTTGTTGCAGTGGGGTCCACATGTGTCTCCCCAGTTGTGGTGAGCATCTTGGCCAACCTTGGCATTCCAGTCGCCTTGCACTATGACTATGTCCTTCTTCGGCACTTGGTCAAGGACCGCCTGTAGATTTTCATGAAAATCCTCCACTTCGCTGTCGTCATAGTCTGATGTTGGGGCATAGGCCTGGATGATGGTGATGTTGAAAGGGGCTGCTCTCAGGCGGATGGTAATGAGTCTACTGGAGACTGGGCGGCAACCCATGACAGTGGCTAGAATGTTCTTGTGAACCAATTGTGAACACTATGAACGATCCAAAGCAAGTCTGGCATATGCCTTACAGAAGAACAAGAAATCTTGGACAGATGGACAGAGAACTGACCTGACCTTTACAACCACACACCAAATGGAGACCCATCAGTTCTAGCACGTTCCGAGAATAGAAAAGAAGAAGAAATCCTTCAAGCAGGAGGAGGAGCGATGATTGACGCACTCACCATTATCTGTAACCAGATCTGGCAGAGTTGGGAGTGGCCTACACCATGGACCCAATCGCTTGTCGTCACTCTTCCAAAAAAAAAAGGTAACCTTCAGAAGACATGAAGATGTTGAAGAGTGTTGGAGAGAGTAGGCATCCTTGACGCACAGCGATTATTTTTATGAACCAGTTCCCTATGGCGCTGTTGTGGAGGACTGCACTGGTAGCCTTGTCATACATCCTTTTGATGACTTCAATAATTTTAGGGCTGATGTTGTACACTCTCATGGTTGCCCACAGAGCTGCATGCCAGACTCGGTCAAACGCTTTCTTGGAGTCTACAAACACAGTCATGATACAGATGTTGTTGGTGCTGTAGGTATTTCTCGTAGATTATTCTGAGGTTGAAAATCTGTTCTGTGGTATTTCATCCTGCCCCGAATCGCGTTGGTTCTATTCTATATTCTATTCTATATGTCCCGTTCCCAAGTCCAGGAGCCCATCAGAACTAAACGATTATAGACCAGTAGCCCTCAATAGTATAGTGATGAAGTGTTTTGAACGCAGTGTGTTGAAGTTTCTTCTCTTTAGTACACAAACGTCCCACTTCAGTTTGCATACAAGCACACTAGATCAACCGATGACGCAACACTCACTCTACTCAACAATGCCTACGTCCACCTTGAAAAACCTGGTTCCTTTGTTAGGATTCTATTCATAGACTTCTCTTCCGCTTTTAACACCATACAACCCCACCTCATGGCTCGCAAACTTCTGGCTCTGAATGTCAGTCCGAGACTGGTCCTTTGGATTGTCAACTTTCTTGTCAACCGCTCACAGTCTGTCCGCTTTCAACACTGTCTTTCTGCCTCCCGTTCCACCTCCACTGGCTCTCCCCAAGGCACTGTTCTCTCCCTTGTTCTCTTCAAACTCTACACAAACGACTGCTCTGGCTCTACTGATACACCTTTCATCAAATACTCTGACGACACCGCTCTACAAGATCTCTCAAATTCTCACTCCGTCTATGTAAAATATATGTATGGGGTGTCGGATAGCGCAGTGGTTGGAGCACTCGCTACTGTGTCGCAAGTTAAGCACCGTCCAGTGCGGTTAGCACTTAAATGGGTGACCGCAAAACGTGAAGCAACAAATAACAACGCCCCCAGTTAACTCAACTTTGACCGAGTATCTACTCTCTTAAGGGTGTGGAAGGTAAAGCAGCGAGGGAGAGAGATGGGCATCACCCTCATTACGCTGGCCCAAGATAAGTGTGATATCCAAACATCACGCTCCCCTACGGCCACAAGGCTATGGGACAACCTTTACCTTTTTTTTTTAACCTATGTAGAAGAAGTCTCTAAGTTCACCGCATGGTGCAATGATAACTATCTCAACCTGAATGTAAGGAAGACAAAAAAACTTATAATAGATTTCAGAAGAAACCCCGTTGCCATACCAGACTTGGAGGTATGGGGAGAAAGGGTGAAGAGAGTCAAAGAATACAAATACTTAGGCACCATTGTAGACAACAAACTCAAATTTTATTCCAACACAACAAGCATACATAAAAATGTCAATACAGAATATATTGCCTTCAGTAGCTTTGCTCCCTCAATGTCAGTCGTCCCGTGTTAACCAACATTTTACAGATGTTTTGTTCAGTCTGTTGTGACCTTTGGCTTCCTGTGTTGGTATGGAGGGTTGAGTGAGAAACACAAGAACGTATTGAACAGGATTGTACACGTCTGTGCGAAAGTGACGGGTGAAAGGCAGGATGAATTGTGTGTGCTGTACGAACGTCAGGTTGAGCGAAAGGCATATCAGATTGCGAGTGACCCGAGCCATGTTCTGGCTACACACTATAAACTCATGCCGTCAGGGCGCAGACATCGAATGCCCAAAATGTCCATAGTGAGAGCAAGAAAGAGTTTTGTGCCCAATTCCATCCATGATATGAATATGTTGCGTGTATGATTGCAGGAATGAGTGTTCATGATCTATACAATTGTGTTCATTGTGAGATATGTTTTCCCCTGATGCAATGTTTAAGTGATATTTGGAACATATCCTAGTCAATAATGTTTGCTCCTAGTCACTATAGGTGTGTGTATGTGTGTGTGTGTTAATATGTGTGTGTGAAGGATGAGAATGTATTTTTTTGAACATGTAGTGAGGAAGGCAATCTAGTCAATAATATTTGCTCCTAGTCCCTAGGTGTGTGTGTGTGTGGGTGTGAGTGTGTGTGAAGGATGAGAAGGTATCTCGGAACAAATGTTGTGATAATATGCAGTGCGAAAGGCAATATCTAGTCTATGCATCTTAGAGAAATGACATGTTCAATGTTGGAATAAATGTGATAGTAAGTGTGCTGTGCGAGAACTTGAAAGCAATGTCCAGTCTATGTGCCTTACAAGTAATAATGAAACGCGAATATGTTGTATTATATAATTATGTATGCATAATGTGCTAATACGTTTCTTAGCTCTTGTCCATGTACTCTCAATTATTTTGTCGGATTGCTGATCATGTATCGAATTTCTCAGTTTGAGATCAATAAAATTATTATTATTATTATTATTATTATTATTATTATTATTATTATTATTATTATTATTATTATTATTATTATTATTATTCTATTCAGTGCCCGAACCCACAGATCCTATGTGCAACAACAAAATTATATGGTATGTGCAACAACAAAATTATATGGTATTACATTTAAATCCCTTGATCTTCTAAAATCTTTCAGCTTTTAAAGAGAGCAGTGCCTTTTAATAAATAACCAAAAATCACAGTGTCAGGCTATTACTGCTGGAGTACCGCAAGGATCGATTTTAGTACCTTTATTATTTAATGTATATATAAATCATCTTCTCCTTCATATTTCTACATCTTGTGAACTCTTTGTGGATGACACCACATTACCCTCCAAGAAGACAGAAATGCGTAATTTAGCTTCCTCTTTCAAAAAAGGGGCAAATGAACTACAGGAATGGACTGAATTTAATCACATGACACCTAATCCAAACAAAAACAAAATCCACGCGAATTACAACGAGACAAAAAGGCAAAGTTCCTCTATGAAGCTCCCTCCTTTAGATCTTTGCAACAAAATAGTTGAAGAAGTTCAATGTCATAAACTTCTTGGCGTGATTTTAGAAAATAATCTGTCTTGGTTGCAACATATTTTAACTATTAGTAAAACTATTTCTAGAAGAACGTATCAGTTATGAGGATTAAACATTTCTTAAATTTGCATTCTCTTAAACTATTTTATTAGGGACATATTAAGTCCTTTATTGATTATTCTTCAACTATTTGGGATAGAATTAGTGGCAACGGCACGAAGCCTTTTGTTATAACTCATAAACTTGCAATTAAAATGGGTATTCTTAAAAACTAAATCTATCCGAATGATTATAAAAATATTAACATACTACCTCTTGCCAACAGATTAAAATTTAATAAAGGAATTGTCTTTCACAAGATTCTTCCTGGTAATGCACCCTCCTATCTTTTTTCTCTTTTTTCTAGGAAAAGTGCCAGATTTTCTAATAAACTAAATATCATATTTCCAAGAATTGATCTGTTTTAAACCAGTCTGTCAAATTCTGTTCTACTTTATTGAGTGAGTGTTGTTAGTTATTTTTGGTGTTGGGATGTATATGTGGTTGCGTGTTATTGACCAACGTACGCATGCTTGCTTTGCTTTAGTAAATTAACGTCCCCGGACACAGTGCGTATAGGGGATAATATTAATGTACGCATGTTGTGTTTACATTTGTTTGTGTAAAGCGCTTTGTGATTTTGGAAAGCGCTGTATAAATTGCCTATTATTATTATTATTATTATTATTATTATTATTATTATTATTATTATTATTATTATTATTATTATTATTATTATTATTATTATAATTATTATATAAACAACTGTATTTTACACCCACCTTTCACACCACGAGTTTCAGGTTACGAATTTACAAATTCCCCGGCTGGCATGTCCCGAGCCAAATAATCAAAACTTGTTACCTGTGGTAACTGCAGGATGTCCGTACACTAGTAGACGAGCAGTTGATGTATGTAGACAGGCAGACAAACACGTCTGTCTATCTGTCTGAGGTAGCCAACGTGTCTTGGTCAGGTATAGGAGCTTCGCTGACAGCCTCGTTGTGGTTTGCTCCCCTTGGTAGCGGCGACCACTCTGTGTTCCCCAGAAATCCCTTCTCACGATTCACCGTGATTCACCTTGTGTGTCCAGGTATAGGGAGCTATAATACACACACTCGTCAATGCTCTGGTTATTATAATCATATTATTCGTCTTTTTTTCTTCCTTGCTCATCTCCCTTAGTTTCTTTACTCTTCCAGTTCCGCTCCATATGACTGTGATTGTTTTTTTCCTTCTCCCACAGTGTTATCCATATCCAGGTATAATCATTTCATGAATAAAAATTACTATTAACATACTCACATCTTCCATTCATTCTACACTATCTACAACTCTATAATTATATCCCAATGCAATTAATAACATTATTACATCAATGAAAATGAGATTTCATTTATTAGACAACCGCTCACCGCCTCTCAACACAATACATCCAATGCAAAAATATACCTCTACAACATTTCACAATCATGAAGAACATTATATATATACCTGTAATCTTTACAGAACAATACACAATCCAATTTTAGAGAGAAAGTCCACACTAACTTATACTCCTTGATAAGTGTTACACTCGATGTTTTTTTTTTTTTTCAGTAGTTGATTTAGCCCCAATGCTTGAATTCTGATAAGTGTAACTCAGATTCGTTTATCCACGCAACCCGTTCAATCAGGAACAAGGCAGGAGTCGTCGTAGGAAGTTTTCCAATTTTATTCAGCGTACATCAACAATTACATACAATCGCTCAATCGCTGTTCACTTTCTCTCTCTCCAATTTTCAACTCTCTCTCAACTGTTTAAAATCAGTTTATAGTCCCCTCTCTTCCCGGTAAGGATTTTCAGAGAGGAGACTTAATAACTATCAACTGAAACGGTGTGGTACATCTATAGTCTCTCTACGCTCGAGAGAACGTTGGAACGTTCGAGCGCGACACAACCCTAACCAATCAGAACACACTTCGTCATCACTGTTTCATGTCACACAACCTTATTTAGGATGGAAGCGTCTCTGGTTACCACTAGTAATCCACACGCTTCGATCGATAATAAACAACCAACTCTAGAAAAATTCTCAAATAATATCGACCAACTAAAATTACCAACGTTATACAAAGCTTCTTACAACAACAACGCAAAATCAAATCAAAGATAAATACACTCCATTACTGCGTGCTTTGCAAAATAAAACGATCAAATCTATCGCTCGCGTCCCACACGCAAGCCTACTATCGTGCGCGTTTCACACGTAAGCCTACCATCGCGCGCGTCTCAAACGTAACAATAAGTCCTCGATGCTTTCTACCTCTCAAGTCTTCCCAATAATTTTTTTTCTTTGTTTTGTCCTATACACCTGACACTTTGACTTCACAAAACGTCACACCTTGGAACACATTCCTGAAGTGAGCTCCAATTGCCATTACTTCCAGCTATTCATTTTTCTATTGGTTCAACAGTTTTAACCAATGAAACTTTTAATATATTTATTTAAAAAAAAATTACTCACATTCTAAAAATATAAATATTATTAGAAATAGAAAATTCACGTTCTCTACCCCATTGGATAAGAGAGGGGGGGGGGGAAGATATATATATTTCTATCACCCCTATGACCGATGGGGATCTCGTTAATTTCACCTAGGTGTCGGTGCTACCTAATGTCAGAGCAATCAGTTGGATATTCATAGTCAAATTAGACCAATGAAAAGCGGAGGTAGGAGCAAGAGAGCTTACAGTTCACAATCTTCACCTTTGGAGGACTTATCTCATTTCCCAGCGGTGGCTTGGTAGCTCCGTCGGTTGCGGCGCTGACCGCCTGTGTCGAAGGTGGCGGGTTCCAAGCTGGCAGAGGACGGACTTGAGTGACTTAGGTCCTAGGCTTTTTCAGGTCACTAAGGATTTATTTCCGGATACTCCAGTTTGATCCCTCCCTTTAATAAATTGAATGCAGTCAATCTTAAAGAAAAAAGAAAAGAAAGATTTATTTTCCCTCTTCTACTCGCAACATGCCTGTACACCACATGCATGACTGATCAATGTGGGAGTGTCTGCAACATATGAACGTGTATGTTGGTTGCAGATCGCGCGTTTTGAGTCTGATTTAGGAATAAGGTGTGTATACCATCCAGTAGTAGTAGTAGTAGTAGTAGTAGTAGTAGTAGTAGTAGTAGTAGTAGTAGTAGTAGAAGTAGTAGTAGTAGCAGCAGCAGTAGTAGTAGTAGTAGTAGTAGTAGTAGTAGTAGTAGTAGTAGTAGTAGTAGTAGTAAAAATGGTTGTATTGTCCATCTAGGTGCTGGTTCTGCTTGTAGTGTGGACACAGTTATGTTGACACCTTTAAGAATCAGATCAAATTACTGACTGCGGACACAGTTCGGTTGTGACCTTTAAGAATCAGATTACATTACTGACTGCGGACACAGTTCGGTTGTGACCTTTAAGAATCAGATTACATTACTGACTGCGGACACAGTTCTGTTGACACCTTTAAGAATCCGATCAAATTACTGACTTCGGACACAGTTCTGTTGACACCTTTAAGAATCAGATCAAATTACTGACTGCGGACACAGTTCTGTTGACACCTTTAAGAATCAGATCGAATTACTGACTGCGGACACAGTTCTGTTGACACCTTTAAGAATCAGATCGAATTACTGACTGCGGACACAGTTCTGTTGACACCTTTAAGAATCAGATCGAATTACTGACTGCGGACACAGTTCTGTTGACACCTTTAAGAATCAGATCGAATTACTGACTGCGGACACAGTTCTGTTGACACCTTTAAGAATCAGACCAAATTACTGACTGCGGACACAGTTCTGTTGACACCTTTAAGAATCAGATCGAATTACTGACTGCGGACACAGTTCTGTTGACACTTTTAAGAATCAGATCAAATTACTGACTGCGGAAAAGAACGGATAGGAAGTGTTGGAGGGAGATACGTATCTTTTTTATTTGTCCCCTCCACTGACCTTCAATATTCAGTGAATTGGGATTGAATGGTTGGTGCTTCACTAATGTAGTGTGGGTTCAGTAAGATTCGTTACCAATGGGTGCTGACAATGAATTGGTCCCATGGCAGCGGAAGAGAAGGAACGAATTGGAGCTAAATGTCTTTTCTATCACTCCACTGGCCTTGGAGATTTGTCTTAAATAGGTTTTAAGTCTTAACTTCTAATACTACCCTGGCGAGGATGAAATTTCGCAGCCATTGGGTTTTAAAATACATTCGGCCCAATGGTCGCAGAAATTGGGATATGGATGGTATTGGTCTTTTCTATTACTATTCAGACCTGGGAGATTTGCCTCTATCTTAGATTAGGTCCTAGAGTAAGGTCTGTTAGATATTCCAAAAGCATTCGACCCAGGAGGCGAGAGGTACACTTCCTATCGCTCCCATAGCCCGTCTAGGATTGCATCTATTCAAAATAATGTACTGGATACTTTTCTTTTGATTTGCACAACGTTTCAACTCGCTACGAGGGTGTAGATCAAGGATCAGTGTTCATCTTAGCGACACAGTCATCGAGCTCTGCAAGGAAATGGAGACTAGGGCCCTAGGGTAGAATACGATATCAAGATTGTTGAGTAAATTGACACTCGCCTGATGCAAATAGAGATACAGTAGCTAAAGACTGCAATTGTCCCAACACTTGCGCGCGTCGAGCCACAGAAACCAAAGTTAGAAAAGGCGGGCGAGAGAAGGCAACACAATAATTGTGAAAAGCAAAGTTGTGAATACCCAATGGTACGCTCTAAGCGTTATTCCTTATCCTGTTTGCAGGATTTGGACCGCCGTTTTTCTCTCCTCAATATCAATGGTCGCGGGGCTGGTGAGACCCTGAAAACGGTAAATAAGTTACTATTATTTTCATGTATTCGTATACCTTTTCTTTTTGTTTTGTTGGGGAGGGGCGAGGGTGATGTAGGGAGGTGAGGATGTGGGGGAGGAGGGGGGGGGTAATAGAGAGGGGGAGGAGAAGGGGAGCTGTGTTAAAGCAAGGCTAGAAGAGTTAACGTTGTTTTATTGTCTCTCTCTCTCTCTCTCTCTCTCTCTCTCTCTCTCTCTCTCTCTCTCTCGTTTTCTCTCTCTCTCGTTTTCTCTCTCTCTCTCTCTCTCTCTCTCTCTCTCTCTCTCTTTCTCTATTTCTCCCAATTCTCTCTACCCTCCCATTCTCTGTTATTTATACCCACACATCCACACATCCCTAATCATTATGACATCTTCCGACCTCACGGACACGCACCAAATTCAAAGTGCAGTAGTGGTTATCGGAGAGGCGTGTGATTATACATCAGATTTCTAATCGGCTTCCGACGCGCCTAGATTTCTGGCTCGGTGATGGATTCGCCAAGATGAAGATTGCCACATCAAGGCTAGCTGTGCTCCATCCCAAGGATAAGTCTGATCCTGATAATCCTGACTTAAGGGAGTTAAAACTTTCACAATTAACCACCGACGGTCGCAATTTACAGGAGTCTCCACAAGGGACTGAAAACTATGAAGAACTTTTAACTAAGATACAAATATAAAAGACTGTAATTTATTTTCTTAACTTTAGAAGAGAAGACCGGGGTTTGTGTTCTTGTTCCCACCCGATGAATCCCATCGTGCGCTGAGTATAAAGTAAGGCACGACAAGGCGGATAGACAAAACAAAGCACAAGAAAAAAAGAAAATAACGTCATCGAACTTATCTGCATCTTATGCAAGCGCAGGCTTGTGTGGTCTCGGATTGTCCTTTATCCCTTCTTTTGCAACGTGTACACTTCTCCTTTACCTAAAAACAACAAAAAACCTGGCAGCCATGTTGGCGTCTAAGGGATTTAAGTCTCCTCTTCGTGAGCGGCGTGGATACTTGGATAATCTTTCTTGAAACCCGACTGTGAATGTATGTTAAGAAGCTGGATATGCGCCGAGCTTTTTAAGTATGAACTTTTAACTTTGGCTGCTCAAAAACGGCGCTATATTATTTTCCTCTTCTTTCTTTCTTCTTCTTCGTCAATTCAATTTAAAATAAATTCAATCTATTTATTTAAAGTCTTTACATAATTTGTTCTTAGTGAGATTGTTCACGCTGTATTAGATGAGATTGATTCCTTTTACTCCCTTTAGTCGTTCACTTTCTGTTCCGTATTTCCACATCAGATTTACAGGGATCTCAGGAAACAGATTAAAAATGACAGAAAGTCTTAAAAAGCTAAGTGTGCGTCTGTCATTACGTCGCACGCCATATCTCAGGAACCACTGTACAAATTGTGATTAAACATCATAGGAACATTACCTAGGTTAATGGCCTATTTCCCAGTACCATCGTATTTGCTCTATTTCAAAGGTGAACGGGGTGTCGGATAGCGCAGTGGTTGGAGCACTCGCTACTGTGTCGCAAGTTAAGCACTGTCCAGTGCGGGTAGCACTTGGATGGGTGACCGCGAACCGTGAAGCGACAAATAACAACGCCCCCAGTTGACTCAACTGTGACTGAGTACCCACTCTCTTAAGGGTGGGGAAGGTAAAGCAGCGAGGGAGAGAGATGGGCATCACCCTCATTACGCTGGCCCAAGATAAGTGTGATCTCCAACATCACGCTCCCCTACGGCCACAAGGCTATGGGGCCACCTTTACCCTTTTTTTAAATCAGTGGCAGTCCGTTTGCCGGTCGGTCGGTCCGTAAACTACGTACAGTAATTATTCTTGTTTGTCCCCATTCTTCTTTCTTTCTATGTTCCTTATTATTCTTCTTTTTGTCCACTTCTCTTTTCCTTTTTGCATTTATTCATTTCCATCTTGCTTCACAAGTTATGTTATAACTTCTTTTCCTCATCCTTCCTTCTTTTGTCTCGCCTTCATATTGGGCATACTTATGCCACCCCAAGTTTTCTTTTAATAGGAGAAGAACCACCATGGTGCTTTGCATGTGATAAATCTTTTTCTGTTCGCCATTTCATGTCTGAATGTGCTGATCTGTTTCAGGAGAGAGAAAGATATTTTGGTTCAATACCTTTCAACGAAATTTTTAAAGTATGCAATGGTCAACACCTGTTTCTATTCTTACATGATGTTGGTTTGTTTTATCGCATTTAAATCATGTTGCCTTGTTTTGTGGTGGTTGGATTTTATTGCTGGGGCTGAGTTTGGTGATTTGATTAGGGAAAGGGAACACATTTTTAATACATCAGTTTTAACGAAGATTTTTCACGAGGTTGGATGTGAAAGTTTGCTTAAGTATTTAAGAGTAACATGCCTGTTTTTTAGGATTTGAACCGTTTTATAATATTTTAAGATAACGTCTCTGTGGTCCTGATTTGGCTCGGAAGAGTCCGCTGGACCTAAAGCAATAATCATGTAATGTAATGTAATCCTTCCTTCTTCTTGTTCCCATCCTCCTTCTAAATGGCAAGGGTAATAGATTGAAGGTGGGTGGTCTTTTGTGTTCAAGCAGTTTTCCACGTAATCCCCTGGGGATAAACCTGGAGGAAGAGGTGTCTTTAGGAATGCCTAAGACCTCCACTTCACCAAGCATCAGGTCCGTAATTCTCTCACTCACAAGCGCAGCTGTGTACTTTTCCATCTCTTCCAAACTTAGGAGGAAGAAACGAAATAAGAGGAAACAGTTCAGATTAATTATTTAAATTAAGCGACAGCCAGAAGACGTCAAAGTACACACATTGAAATTGCCGCCGAACTACAGAAGATTGTAGACTATGTGGCAGCCACAGAGCTCAAGATACAGGCAGGATCGTGATTCCAGCACAGAAGAAAAAAAAAGAAAAGTGTGTGTGTGTGTGTGTGTGTGTGTGTTTATGCGTGTGTCATTGTGTGTGTGTGCGTGTATGTGAGCGAAAAATTGGAACAACACTAGTCTAGTGACCGACAGAGCGTGGAGGATAGTGAGTTAGTGGATCATTAGGCAGGTTGGTCTCTCACAAGATTAAAAACAACAGCATAAACAAAAATTGGTGTAACGCCATTTTCAGTACGAACATGTGACCATAGCAAACGGGATTTCTAATGTTCACATTTCCACTGATTTTTAAATCAAGCCCAGTGCTGACCATTAGTTATTCTAAAAGCAAACGTGTATGCTAAAAAGATAGAATTTGGATTTTAGATTATGTGTCGCCCATTGGGACAAAATCTAGCACGGTGTGTCATCAATACTCAAGTGAACCCTGGGACAGAATTCCCCGTGAAACTCAAGATCTACGACACAAATTCACAGGGGGACAGAATTCGTGCTACATCAATCAGGCATGTTTGAATAGGAGAAACGAGTTTGTCTGGGCATTTCTGAATGGGTGAGCACCAGACTCTCTAACGTACATTCTGTTTTCACGTAGATGACTTCATAATCAATTGGAAATGGGGGCCCTGTCTGAGAAAAAGGCAAACTTAGTGCTTTAGGGGGTCAGCTTCCTGACGAAGTCGGTGCCTGATGGGATAAACGTTCAGAAGAATTGGAATCTGGAACAGTGTGTCTGGAAATGAGACGTTGGAGACTATAATTATTGTAATTTTCAAGGAACAGAAATTAAGAGTGAGAGAGGTGTGGGTGCAAAAGGGGGGGGGGGGGGAGAATTAATGGAGCAAGGGAAACAGTTCTATTAAGGAATACAACAAAATCGCAAGCCATTCCAATGTTCTTACAGATACCCACACTTCAAAGCTGAAGATCAGCATTTGCAAACAGTCTTACATTTCTGTAGCGATGTTGAGATTTTTATCCTAAAGAATAGCGTAAATAAAAGCAAATTATGACAGAACGCACGAAAGAATAGAGTAGAGTAAGGGAAGGAAGGAAGGAACGATAGAACGACAGACGGACAGAAATACTAAATAAGGAGAGGGGAGAGGGTGCAGGTGGGATATGTGAGAAAGACAGACGGACAAGCAAACAGAAGGTAAGAAAGAAAGAAAACATGGCGAGGGAAGGCCTCTGCTTTGAGGCGACATAATTCCAGGTTCCTTAGGAAGGAAATAATCCTTGCTTGTTCTTGTACCCGGCATTGTCTTTCATGCAATCTTTGTGACGTAGTTTCCGTGTGACGTAGTTTCCGTGTGACGTAGTTTCTGTGTGATGTGGTTGTGTTCTTTGGTCAAATCCGAGCTCATTTCCTGGCCGTGTTTCTTCATTTGTCAGACTTCCTTTTTTTGTCTGTTTTGGAATTGCCATTGGCACCTGACTTGTTCTGTGATGCTGATGTCTGGGTTTTGGTAGTTTGGCTATAGTTTTCGGGTTTGGAATTTCAGTTACACACCTGGGTCACTGTTTGATGTTGAAAATTAAGTTGTTTTGTTGCCTGTAGTTCTTTTATTTCTTTTGTTCGTTAGATCGTTTATATAATTTAATGTTTAATGAGGTTTATTTATTTATTTGTTTGTATTCCCAATTCTTCATTTCTTTCTTCCCTTATTTCTTTTCACTGCCCTTCTATTTTTATTTGTACCTAAATTATTTTGTGTACTCTCTGATAATATTTGGACATATTTTCAAATAGTCGGGTATCCGAACGAGACAAAAGTCCGTCTGGCCGTCGGTCTTCAATGTTCATTGCTTAGTATGTACTAATGCTAGTACTAGGAATTCTGTTCTCTTTCTATTGAATCTATCTATCTATCTATCTATCTATCTATCTATCTATCTATCTATCTATCTATCTATCTATCTATCTATCTATCTATCTATCTATCTATCTATCTATCTATCTATCTATCTATCTATCTATCTATCTATCTATCTATCTATCTATCTATCTATCTATCTGTCTATATGTTCTCTTTCCATTTTGGCAAATAATAATAATAATAATAATAATAATAATAATAATAATAATAATAATAATAATAATAATAATATATTGCATTTATACAACGCATTTTTCATTACAATAACAACTCAATGCGCTTACACACATCGTTCGTACGCATCATCACAACATTCGCACTACATCATGTAAGCATCAGTGAGAAAATATTATTACTGTTCATACTATTTACACAGAAAACGCCTTGCGGAACTAGTGCGTTTTTAAGCAGCTCTTGAAGGAAACAAGGTCTGTTCAATGTCTTAAGCCGGCAGGCAGCGCATTCCAAACCGTGGGTGCTTGAAAACTAAAAGACCGCTCACCAACTGTTTTAAGCCGACGCTTGAGCGTTTTCAACAGTTTTTGATCTGATGAGCGCAAAGAACGGGTTGTAGTGTAGGTAGTGAGTACCTCAGACAGATATGGTGGAAGTGACTGGTCGAAGTGACAGAAATGGGTATATTATGGGTGAGAGAGGGAAGATATAGAGAGGATATCATTTACAGATACTACTACTGCTGCTGCTACTACTTCTTATAGTATTACTAGTATTACTGCTGCTGCTATTACTACTAATAATGGATGCTACTAAGAGCACTTTTCCACCAATCACCAATCAGGCTCAAAGCGCGGCGATCTGTACCAACATACAGGCTTGCGTTGTTACACACGCTGTAGCATACATACCAAACACATCTATCAATCAAAAACATGTGGCGTAAAGGCAGGACGATGGCTATTAGAAGACGGAAGGGGAATAGAATTGCAATTTGAAATGTTTGATTGACTGCATCCAATACCATAACGCGTATTGAAGACAGGAGGATAATAGTAATACATGATGATGTCTTAGATCTTCCCTACACCTAGAAATCATCAAATCGGCTAACCAATGAAGCAGTCAGTACTTGTACTCACACAGACGATAGTCTTTGATGTCAATCAGTGTAGCAAAGGACCCATTTCTCGCTCCAACGATATTGTGCTGATAGAGGACCATAGCAGGAATACAATAATATAAATAACTTAATATCCGTTAATAGATGTATGTCCGGTAATAGACACTGTAGTAGTAGTAGTAGTAGTAGTAGTAGTAGTAGTAGTAGTAGTAGTAGTAGTAGTAGTAATAGCAGTAGTAGTAATAATAGTAGTAATAGTATAAAAGATAACGATGGTAAAGGTGAGAAAGAGGCCTTTGGGATCTCTTTTCTCTAGGCCAGCTTAATGAGGGCGGTGCCTATCTCATCTCCCTCGATGCTTTACCTTCCCCGGTTCTAAGCAGATCCAGTTACCCATTCACAGCTGGGTAGACTGGGTGTGACGTGCGCTTGTTTCAGTATTTGTGTGTGTGTGTGTGTGTGTCGTTTGGTAGTTGCCTTCAAAGTGCGGTCACCCATCCAAGTACTAAACCCGCCCGACGTTGCTTAACATGAAACATTAGTAGCCTGTGCCCACACCACTGCACTACTAAAGAGGCGCGGTGGCCGAATGGTTAGAGCGCTGGCTTGCGGATCTGAAGGTCCCGGGTTCGAGCCCAGGCCGGGGCATTGTGTTGTGTCCTTGGGAAAGACACTTTACTCCCGTTTTCTACTCCTTCGGATGAGAGTATAAACCGAGCTCGAGTCTGTGTCGCATGCATTCCATCATAACGGACTTTAAAGATCCTGACGCTCATGTCCTAGACGGGTGAGTGCCGGTGACAAGGACACGCCCAGCATGTACCTTGGGTAAAGCGCTTCACTTGGGGCTGCTGTACTTTCGAAAATGAAAGTGCCCGAATTTTACCTTGGTGATAATAAAGTTGTTAAAAAAAAATAATAATAACTACTGCACCACGCTATTAGTAGTAGTTCCAGTTCCAATAGATTACCGTCCCCGCACTCAGTAGCGTATAGTGGACTGTATTGTAGTAGACGCAACAAAACGCATTAAATAGTGTTCATGGCCGTCTGACATGGCCATCATTTTCCTTTATATTTTATTATAGGCGGGTGTAACTGTTGAAGTATTAAAGCTTTCACGTTGGTCCGATCTTCTCTCTTTTCTTCGTTTGCCTCCTCCTCGTTATCATCATCATCGTCATCATCCTTATCACCGTCATCATCATCATCGTCATCATCGCCATCACCTGAAGCAGCAGCATGGTGTCGTCTTCATCATCGACATGTGCAGCAGCACAATCACTGCCATCACCATCTTCCTCATCTTTATCATCATCACTACCGACACCGTTATCACCCTGACGATAATATCCATCACCTCCCACCATTCATCATTATCATCATCCTGACGATAATCTCCATTACCATCATCATCGTCGTCATCATCATCACCATCATCATTATCATTACCATCATCATCGTCATCATCATTATCATCATCCTCATCAAACCTAATTAATTACATTCAATGCCTCGTAATAGGTGTGAATAGGTGGACACAGCTACACGCAGTTTTATATCCATGATGTAACAGTACTGTAACGGTACAATTACCCCGGACGACTAATCTTTGAGATCCGGGATTGTGTTGTTGAGTCCAACTTCAAGAGAATAAACCCCCGTAAGGCAATGGGTCCAGATGGCTTGTGTGGAAAACTGTTGAAAGTATGTTCTGCTCAGTTATGTGTTGTTTTCAGTCATTTGTTTTCTTTATCATTGAAACACTGTGCTGTCCCCTCAGTCTGGAAGAATTCCACTATCTGTCCTGTTCCAAAGTCTAGAAGCCCATCTGAGTTGAATGACTATAGGCCCGTTGCACTCACCAGCATCGCCATGAAATACTTTGAGCGTATCGTCTTAAAAAAACTTCTCTCTCAAACACAACAGTTTCTTGATCCTTTTCAGTTCGCATACAAGCAATACAGATCCACGGACGACACAACACTCACTCTACTCAACAACGCTTATACACAGCTGGATAAACCTAGTTCTTTTGTTAGGATTCTCTTTATCGATTTTTCTTCTGCTTTTAATACGATACAACCTCATCTCATGGCGCTCAAACTTCTGGCCCTTGACGTCAATCCCAGGCTTATCCTGTGGATAGTCAGCTTTCTAGTTCACAGATCTCAGTCAGTCTGCTTCCAGCGAGCTCTCTCCTCTACTCGAACTACATCAACTGGCTCCCCTCAGGGCACTGCACTATCTCCTGTTCTGTTTACTCTGTACACCAACGATTGCACCGGCTCTGAAAATACACCTCTCATTAAGTACTCAGATGACTCTGCCCTTCAAGACCTCTCCAACTCTGCAACTGTTTGTCTAAAAGAAGTGCAAAAGTTTATTGCATGGTGCAAAGAGAATTCTTTTAATATAAATGTGAAGAAAACTAAAGAACTGATTATTGATTTTAGAAAAAAAACCCATCTGCTGTGCCTGACTTAGTGATTGATGGAGAAAAGGTGGAGAGAGTCTCGGAATACAAATATCTGGGAACTACTGACTACTTCCATCCATAAGAAATGTCAGTCAAGAATATATTGCCTCCAGAAATTGCGCTCTCTGAAAGTCAACAAGTCTGTTTTATGTAACTTTTACAGCTGTTTTATCCAATCGGTGCTGAACTTTGGTTTTCTTTGCTGGTTTGGAGGTCTCAGTGTGAGGAGTAAGAATGTGTTGGATAGAATTGTGAAGGTGTGTGGGAAAGTGGTGGGTGGAAAGCAGGAAAGTCTGTGTGTGTTGTACGAAAGTCAAGTAAGAAAGAAAGCGAGCATGATTGTAAGAGACTCCACTCACATCCTAGCCCAGCACTACCAGCTCCTTCCTTCTGGTCACCGTTTCAGAGTGCCAAAGGTTTCTACAGTTAGAGCTAGGAACAGTTTTGTACCCAAATCAGTACAAATTCTTAATAAGCGTTGACTGAATGAGTTGGGTGCGAGTGGTTTATGGGAGTACTAGAGATGAATTTTATAATATGCAGCAATTTTTCAACTATTCAGTATATAATCGAATGTCTAACCCATGTGTGTGTGGGTGTGTGTGTGTGGGTGTGTGTGTTTGTGGGTAGGTGTTTTATTTATTTATGTTGAAGTGCAATAAGGACATGTAGTGTGATATGTATTTTAAGTTTTATAATGTGTCGGAAATGTTCTTGTTAATATGTACATAAGCGTGATTACACGTACATGTTTACATGTTTATAGTACTGTTACATTTTATTACCTTTTGCTGACAGCAAATCCATGTTGGAATTTCTCCTTGGAGATAATAAAGTTTTCTGAATCTGAATCTATATACCATGCGTGTATCCGTTAAGTTGCTCCCAGGGACGGTGTAAAGAGGATAGCCCTATATCAATTTGACGCTTGCCATGCATACACAAGTGCTCTGATTGTACCCTATATCACCCAACTTCCCCTATTAAATGACGTAGGCTACTTCGTGAGGTTTGGTAACACTAACTTTATCACCACGAAAGCTGTATGCAAAGTCGTCATCTTTCTCTACATCCGTTCTAAAGTAAAAGAGGATAGCAACTGGTATAAAATCAATGGAATTTTCCAGATTGTCGTCCGGTCGCGCGAGCACTTTCACTGTACGTGGCGTTGACTAAACCTCACAGAATTCCTGATTTGACTGTCTTCCATCTTGATTTGGTGGCTTGCTGGCTATTTGATTGTGTTGATCACTTGACTGTGTCCTCGGGGACTCACTGGTACACTAATGACTATGATGATACTCTTACTTTCCGCTAGTGTGTGGGCCTATTTAGCGCGGAGTCGTGGGCGTATAGAATGCTCAGATGGAATTCAGTAGAACTAGGTTCCATTGTCCAAGTGGATGAAAGGTTTTGGTCACTGAAGACAACATCCTGTAATGATCTGTAGACAGTATAATTATATTTCATTTGAAGGCCACTGAATGTTGACTTCCCTGACACAGATTTTAGTCTCACATTAGGCGCCGCGTTATGCTAAAGCCGAAGTCCAAGGGAAAAAAGTATCCTCTTGTGGTATTGGGTGCCGGGAGAGGTGGACAGGCGGTCAGGCATCTAGACAGGACTATTGACCAAGGACGCATTGTGTTTGTCCAGTGGCTAGCGGGTCAGCAAGAATGATTGGGATCGTTGTCGATGAGGTGATGGGGCAAACTACATAGGTGTTGGTCAAACATAGCCACTTACTGACTTCGTTAAGGTCAATACTCGCCCCCTCCCAAATACTACACGATGGTCCGTGTGGGGTGGACAAGAGTTTCTCTAGTCATAGATGCAGGCAATGGAACAGAGAGAGGCAGATACGAAGAGAGGGAGAGGGAGAGAGAGGGAGATAGAGAGAGAGAGAGAGAGAGAGAGAAAGAGAGAGAGAGAGAGAGAGAGAGAGAGAGAGAGAGAAAGAGAGAGAGAAAGAGAGAGAGAGGTCGATGTCGAAACCTTTAATAGATTAATAGAATAATAGCATTAAGTCATATGGACCTGTCTTACAGCTAGTCCTTAAAAAAATTAGAACAAACAAAATAATTAACATAAAATTGATTTGAAACTAACGCAAACCTTAACAATGATAAGAACTTAAGAAATAATTTAGAATATTAATGTACCTAAATACACACATATCCCCCTCCCCCACCCCTCCCCCTCCGATACTCCTTAATAATAGAAATGCGTGGAGTCTAGTTTTAAACAATATATTTACTTTCCTTGATCTCTTGTAGTATCAAGTTTCACACGCTTGGACCGGAATATGACAGAGATGTTTTAAATATGTTTAAGCGCGGTTGTGGAAGTGTTAAATTATGTCTGACAGATGAATAACGAAATGATGATTTGCTAAAATGTGCTTTTAAAATAATCAGGATTAGTTTAGTATTTTGTACAATAAAACGGCTTTATGATAATTAAGAGAGAGAAAGAGACTTTTTGGAAGCCATTTGGAAAGACAGGACCATCAGCCTACATTCCAAGGTAAGGCTGCTGCGCTCCCTTGTCATCTCCATCTTCCAGTACGCTTGCGAAACATGGACCCTCACGGTAGATCTACAACAATGAATACAAAGCAGACTTTTGGGCATTTCCTATACCCAGCACATCACCAACAGCGAAGTCCGACAGACCATCACACAAGCCATTGGACAACACTATGACATGCTCACAGTGTTGAAGAAACGGAAACTCAGATGGTTTGGCCACGTCACCAGAGCATCAGACCTTGCAAAGACCATCCTGCAAGGCACGATGCAAGGAGGCAGAAGAAGAGGGAGATAGAAAAAGAGGTGGAAGGACAACGTTCGAGAATGGACTGTCTTGACACTGAACGAAGCCATGAGGGTTGCTTAGGACAGAAAAAGATGGAGTACTCTGGTTGAACGATCATCTTTGGTGCCCCGATGACCTTTGAGTTACGGAATTAAATTGGATATGATAGGAGAGAGACAGACAGACAGATACAGAGGAAGAGAGAGAAACACAAAAAATAGAGAGAGAGAGAATCACAAAAAGAAAGATACACGTATACAGACAGACAGACAGAGATGGTACATTTTGATAGCTATGATTATTATTATTGACAATATTTAGTATATGCATGACGATGTAATGTCTTCTCCAGTGGCAGAACGGAGGCCCACTTATTGGAAGATCAGTTAAACTCCAGTTTTTGTTTTGCAGCTGGTGCTGCTGTCTCCCCCGATATGAAATAATAAAACATTTTCTGTTAAGACACCGCAGCAAGCACGCCACACACGTATGAACAGTGGTGAAATGAAAATGTCAGTGCTGATCAAACTTCTAGCGTGTTAACATTAGTGAGTATGTCTTTGTGTGGAGGTGTGCACTACTCAAGTACAAATTTGATTTGTGCAGCTCTTTCTTTGGTTCTCTTGTTGGTGTTGTTGTTCCTCCTCTTTCTCCTCCTCCTCCTCCTTCTTCTTCTTCTTCTTCTTCTTCTTCTTCTTCTTCTTCTTCTTCTTCTTCTTCTTCTTCTTCTTCTTCTTCTTCTTCTTCTTCTATCCCTAATGTTTTAATTATTGTCCTTGTTAAAAGTTGTAATTATAATACAAGTTTAATCTAAACTGTCGTTAACATTGTTGTTCTGGATCTACCACTACTACTACTACTACTACTACTACTACTACTACTACTACTACTACTACTACTACTACTACTACTACTACTAGTAATACAACCACTTCTACTACTACTACTGCCACTGCTGTTGCTACCACTACTCCTACCACTTCTTCTTCTCTTTTGATCATATTGGAGTGAAAGCATCATAATCGTTCATCTTTGAAAGATGCGAAGGGATTTTTCATGTTCGTTTAGTTCTTTTCGGAAACTCCAAAATATGTATGTGAAATGTGACTGGTAGAGTGACGTCACGGTTCTCTTTAAGCCCCTCCCTTCCACCCCTCTCTCCCCCATCCTCGCTCACCCCTCTCACTCAATACTTTCAGTATAACTTGTCTTGGTTAACGCAGTTTTGCAGAACACGGCCCTTCCATTGCTTTATCATAATGTGACGTTATAATTCTTTATCGTCACTGTTAAGCTGGACAGCGGAAGGGTTTGAGTAGTTTTCTGAAGTATATATTTGCCACACATCTGAGTTATGTTTTGCCAAACATCTGAGTTATATCTGCAGACATCCGAGTTATGTTTGCCAAACATCTGAGACGAGTTTGCAGATCATTTGTGTGATGTGATGTGATGTAGGGATGTGTGCAAAGACATTTGAAGGACGCGTCATGCATCTACTGGTTGATGTTGTGCACGTGTATTCTGTGACTGGCCCAGATTGACCAACGAGTGTTCGTAACACGGAATAGTAATATGTAGGAGACAGTTTCTTTGTAGCTGTTTATATTATGTCAGCCACATTGTCATTTATCATAGAGATGATACAGTTGTATTCGTATCCTGCATGGACGCTTTGATTACTCTTAGGAATCAGATTTTCCTTGTCTTAGAATTGGGTGTAGGAAGAAGAAGAAAAAGAAGAAGAAGTATGGAATTGGGTGACAAGAAGAAGAAGAAGAAGAAGAAGAAGACGAAGAAGAAGAAGAAGAAGAAGAAGAAGAAGAAGAAGAAGAAGAAGAAGAAGAAGAAGAAGAAAAAGTACAAGAATAACGAAAACAAAAACAAAAAAATCAGCAACAACATCAAAAGAAGGCCTGCCTGTAAAAAGTATGGGTCAGAGAAAGAAGGAGAGTACAGCAACAGCAACAACAACAACAAAACGATTTTCCTTTGAAATTAAATAGTAGTAGTAGTAGTAGTAGTAGTAGTAGTAGTAGTAGCAGTAGTAGTAGTAGTAGTAGTAGTACAGGAACAGCAGCAGCAGCAACAACAAAACGATTTTCCTTTGAAATTAAATAGTAGTAGTAGTACTAAGTAGTAGTAGTAGTAGTAGTAGTAGTTTTGAAATTAAATAGTAGTAGTAGTAGTAGTAGTAGTAGTAGTAGTAGTAGTAGTAGTAGTAGTAGTAGTAGTAGTAGTAGTAGTAGTAGTAGTAGTAGTTGTTGTTGTTGTTGTTGTTGTAGTATATAGTATATGTGTGTGTATATAACTTCTATATTCTACCCTTACATCCCCCCCCCCCCATACACTATCCACTGTTGGGTAATCTGCAGCTAAGAATGGATTTAAAGATTTGTATACAAGGGTGTCACCCTTGGAAACCCTTGATGCAATACCCTACCCTGTTTGCAATGGTGCTCAGACAGCTAATTAATATTAGAGCCATCACTAATGTTGAACTTCATCTGTTGGGATGTAAGACTTGTTAGAAGTTGTTTCTGTTGAATTTGTTTTTTTAATTGTTATTATTCTTGTTGTTTTATCGGTGGTACTTCTTATGCATTTTATAAAGACACTATGTTACTCCTTTTGATGTGGATGGTGCAGTGTTGGTGATAAAACTGATGTGTCTGTACTTGTGCTATTTGTGTACTGTGATTTTCGGCAATATCTGCTACTGTGACTGCAGTAGTTTTTAAATTTGTGAGTAGGACATATTATTGGTATTATTATTGTTGTTATTATTGTTGTTATTATTGTTATTATTATTATTTCTTGCTGTGCATGCTCCGTGTGTGTGCGGGCGACGGATGCTGCGGCTTGTGCCACATTGGACACGTGTATTTTTCAGACAGACCCTATTTCTGCTCTAGGCTAAACACAGATTTCCGCATGCCGAAACTAATATTCCCTTACCTCCTATGCTAAGCCGTCTCTTCTTCTTGTTCCTCGGTATCCAATTTCAGTGTATCCAGTGTCAGTGCACTCGACAGTGTAGTCTTTACTCAGAACCACAGTTTATCAAAATTATTGTATAATACCCAGGTCCCTGACCATGGCCTCAACAAGTACATGCGGACGCCATGCTTATTGTGAGAGCCAACAATTTGTCGTAGAGCACGTTTCGTACAAGTAGGCCTACTCGCTGCGCATAGGCGTGTTAATGTTAAAGTAACACGAGGTCGAATGGATGTTTCAGCAATGTGCGTGCGTGCGTGTGTGTGTGTTGACTAGCAAATATATATTTGCCAATGTTGTACAGTTCATCTGTTTTATGACTTTATCTTCTATTCTTATATTGTGATTATTGTCAGCTTGTTCACATTTTCACTATGCTTTATATGTTTTTATATGTGCTTTTGTGTGGTGCTGCAGCGTTGACCAAATGCATTCCTTGTGTATCATTCACTTGGCAATAAATTATCTTGAATCTTGAATCTTGAATCTTGGAAACAAAAACAAGAACCGTAAGATAACACTACTACGTTTGGTTTAACATTAAGAATGGGGGATAGGAGTCAAAGAGCTACAGAGCTACCACTGAGAGCTGAAACTTGACTTGCCGTCTGTCATCTCGGCAATTCCGGTGTTTGCATTGGAGGCCTCAAATAAGAACAACGTTGGGGAAAAAAGTTGTCAAGAGTCAGCATAGACCTCTAGCGGGCAAAACGGAAATGAAAAGTGTCATGTAGATGTCCAAAGGTCCAGACTTCAGCAAACACTTTTCATGTTTTCAGTTTGACATCTGCTTGGCTTGGAGTCTTCGTCTTCATATGTTGCCTCAGCAAATCTTCCTTCTCTGTCTCTTCATTTTCACCTCTTCGTCTTTCAACTTGCGGCGGTGTGGCCTAACAATGGTATCTCTGCTTTGGAATGATGTTGGTTTTTTTCTCATCTATTTGATTGTTGTTGTTGTTGTTATTATTAGTATTGTTCTTCTTTTTCTTCTTCTTCTTCTTGTTCTTCTTGTTCTTTTCTTCTTCTTCTTCTTCGTTATCAAATTTGTTTTTCATTCTGCAAAATTAAGTGCTTGTTGGAGCGAAATAAAATGTGCGTCTCTGAATCTTGGTTCACTTGTTTCTTCTTTAAATAATTGATGTAGTTTGTAGATGCTTAGCTTTGCCTGGAAAACAAAAATACCAGACCAACAGAACTATAAAAAAATATATACATGTACATCCCTCGTGTTTAGTCAGAGGGGAAGACGGGCACCAAAAATTAGTTCGTGTGTCCTATCCTATCCTATCCTGTCCTATCTCGTAACTCGAAAGTCGTTGGGGAACCACAGATGATCGTTTAACCAGCGTACCCCATCTTTCTCCTTCCTCAGCAAACCTAATGGCTTCGCTCATGTTCGTGTGTCAGGTGTATGTAAAATAATAAATAAATAATAAATTATACAAAGTAAAATAAACAATGACATGAGAGAGAGAGACAGAGAGAGAGACAGAGAGAAAGAGAGAGAGACAGAGACAGAGAGAAAGACTCAGACAGTTCATTGACAACAAGGATACAGATTTCAGGCGGGAACTTAATCTTACAATCATTCCTCGTATCATTTACTCTCACATTCTGCGGTTTCCAGTCAAACATGCCAATGAGAAGACAAATAACTATATTGTTGTATCAATTTTTATTCATCAGATAAACATAAGTTGTACTGATGTACATTAACATAAACAATTTACGAAATCTACCATGCGCATATCATATATATTTTCCACATTATTAAACCATAAAAATCATCATATTACCGACATACACAAACACTTTTAACAACATACATTCCTTTATAACAATTAGTTCACATTAGGAAACCCATTTTTAAAAAATAAATACATAAAAAATTGAACTTTTCAACTTCACCTGTGAAGAACGAAGTACTTATAAATGTCATTTTGCGTCTTACAGAAAGTTGTAGTTGGGTCTCCAGGCCCCTACCCCCCACACCCCATTAAAATAATAATAGTAATAATAATAATAATAATAATAATAATAATAATAATAATAATAATAATAATAATATTAATAATAATAATAATAATAATAATAATAATAAGTTTTTAAAAAAAACCACCTCAGAATTAAAACAAATTAATAAATAATTCCCCCCATTCCCTCTTCTCCCATCCCAAAATAAATAATTAAGAAATATTTATTGAAACTAATAATGCTTAATTAAATAAAATAGATACAAAGAATAAACAAAATTGATAGACTAATTGCTAGAAGTTAAAACAACAAACAAACAAAAAATTAGAAGAAATTGAATAATTCATGACTTCTAATAAAATCTATGAGTATCAAGAATGTTCTTCTGGATATACAATACTGGAGATTGACATAGGTACCTTTAATTTATTTAATCTAATGAGTAAAGGCTGAAAATGGTTATAATTTTGTTGACATTCAAATATTAAGTGATTTACATTCAATATGCTACCACAATTACAAAGTACTGGAGGATTTATGAAACGAGCCCGCCAAGCATTCAGCCTTATTCTGTAAAATAAACTGTTAATATGAAAAGATTTTGAAATAGATATAACATTTTTTGATACTGGTGAATTATCCAAGTAATGTTTTTCAATGACCTCTTGCTTGTATTTCTCATTCCACTGATTCCAAGCACATCGTTTTATTTAATTGTTAATTTCATTTGTTGTCAAGTTGAAAAAAAATCTAATGGATTCACCTAAAGATGCAGCACTCTTTGCTAAGTGGTCATCAATGTCATTTCCTAATATATGTAAATGACTAGGTATCCAAATTAATGAAATATCGGATCCCCTGGTAATGATTTGATGACATAACATCTTTATTTCTGTTAGCAGTTCCTGCCTCTCTTTACTAACCCAAGAAAACAAAGCCGATAATGCTGATTTTGAATCAGAAAAGATTGTTATTTTTAAAAGAATACTCGTCAAATCAGCTATGAAAGATAAACTCATTACTATTGCAATTATTTCAGCTGTAAAAATCGTACTACCTTTCGATAAAAAACATTGTCGGGATATTTTAAAATATTTTAAAATAACTATAAGAACTATTATGCAGCATACACAGTACATAACAAGCAACCCCATCTATATAAAATAATCAGGTGGCACAATTATACATACATTCTAAGGCGCATCAAATGCATATTGAGAAAGAGAGAGATAGAGAGAGACAGAGAGACAGAGAGACAGAGAGAGAGAGAGAGAGAGAGAGAGAGAGAGAGAGAGAGAGAGAGAGAGAGAGAGAGAGAGAGCAAAGTAATGAAAACGTTCTTTATGCAGAGGTGCCAACCAGTACGGATTGACCGTATTTAATTCCGGCGAAGTGAATTTAATACGGAAATACGGTAGCTTTTATAAAAATACGGAGGAAAAGTTGCCGATCGTTTATCTTTGCCAGCGGTGCTTCTGTACCGGTTTCTGGTCTCATAATAGTACTCCTGCACTCACTGAACGTCGCTGTGTTCAACAAGATGATTTTCATGGTGATTTTAGAGTAAAACAAGTGTGGTGTTCAACAAGCTGATTTTTATCGTGATTTTAGAGGATTGAAAATAGCCTTCTGTTTCAGAGGGAAGCCTGTCGTTACTTTATAGTGTCATAGGCTAGGTTTTGCGAGAAAAAAAAAATTACTGACAAGTGTTAAAAAATACTGACAAACGGGTCCGGAAATACTGAAAAGAAGATTAGGGGGTTGGCACCTCTGTTTATGTAATTCTGTCTTCAGTGTAAAGAAAAAAAAAAAGACATAAAAGAAAAAGAAACCAGAGATCAGCATTAACCAAAATCAGTTCCGCTACTGTAAAATTCACAATACAATTTGTTTGATGTAGATGCAATGCTACTTACGAAAGGTATCACCAATGTTCAATCGGGAGTGACTTTTCATCCACTATGCTGACGTATTGTATACAGATAGCGAAGACTGTACGTGGGTAACGAAGACTTAGCTTATTAAGTTATTAACGAGTTATAGGCCTGTGTGCATTTAGAAGTTATGAATATTTGATGTGGATCGCTGTCTGAGGTAGGATTTATGGAGAAGACTCCAGCGCTGTGCCTACTCATGTCAGTCGTACGACAATTCTAACGGCGGACTTTCCTGTTTAAATCTTGTTTTATGACCTTACACGTTTGATAAATGTTGCAATGATCTTTGCTATAGTACTAATTACGGTACTCTTCCAAAACCTGATTCGATGAATTACGTTTCAGGGTTTTGAGCTTTCTCCACAATACTGTCAGGAAAACAAAACAAAGGTAAGCGAAGTTTTACTCAACTGGGCCTATAATACTTACTTTCACTGCACTGCTATTTTTAGAATCAACCTTGATGCTATTAGCAGCCACATAATGCAATGAATATATTGATGTGTATCAAAAGCGCTCAACTGGGCCTATAATACTTACTTTCACTGCACTGCTATTTTTAGAATCAACCTTGATGCTATTAGCAGCCACATAAAGCAATGAATATATTGATGTGTATCAAAAGCGCGCGTTCGGCAGCCGTCATTTCTTAGTTTATCCGGTGGGGCAACACGAACGTCGAATTTAAAAAAAGAGTCTGTGACGCGAACATAATATATGGGATGTTGCGAACTTTTCATGCTGACTGGTAGAATGCTTAAACAACAAGCGGCGTAAACAAGATTTCACTGGCGTCACTTGCATGTGTGTCGGACACTGGTCATTTTATGTGTTCAATGTTGCCATTCCAATGGCGGTGGACTAATACATCCCACAGGAAATCGTCTCTTTGAAGTAAACTGCAAGCCTTGTTGCATGTCACGGGGACTTTTGGCCTGGGAACCTTTCGCTATGACGGAGTGTGCTGCAGTGTCGATGTGTCACTGCCATGCATCTGTGCCAAGTCTTTATCCGTAACGTGTCACCTGCCAATCAATTACCCAATACATCAACTAGTCAGTCAATTATTCATCAACCATATTACCTTATGTCCAGATTGCGTTCTCCCTTGTTAATGCATTCCTTCTTATATAGCGCTTTTCCAGCTCAAGAGCTGCTCAAGGCGCTGGACGAAATAGGTGTTACGTTTGTGATGTTTGTTTTAAGTTTAAGGCACAGTGCAAGGAGGTAGAAGAAGAGGGGGACCGAAAAAGAGGTGGAAGGACAACATTCGAGAATGGTCTGGTTTGACACTGAGCGAAGTCATGAGGGTTTGCTGAGGACAGGGAAAGATGGAGTACGCTGGTTAAACGATCATCTGTGGTTCCCCTACGACCTCCGAGTTACGGGATAGGATAGGGCTAGGATAGGCAGCCAATTTAAATTGTTTAATGAATGCGAAACTTTGTATATTGTTGCATGTGTAAAGAATCAAACTTCGGTTGACATTTAACTCATATTGTTGCATGTGTTATGAGTCAAACTTTTTGTTTGACATTTAAGTAAGTTTTGATGGACATGTACAGAATAAATAAATAACTTTCTGATTTGAATGGAAATTGTGAGTCTTGTCTTCATGATAAAAGAGAGTGAAAGGAAAAACAAGAAAATAGAACAATCATGTTTCCACAGTGAAAGAAAACAGAAAAGTGAAGAAACGTGTATAATTAAAAGATATATACATGCAGAACGTGAACAAACATTCATAGTGAAAGGAAATACTGTGACGGTAGGTCTATGGTTGCTGGGCTCTGCATAATGGAATGCTATTACCCACTGGTCTTTCGTCTGCAGGGATCGGCTACTTTAATCACCCTATGACTAATCTTAATACATGTATATGTTTGACCCGGTCTGTGGTAGGATAGGGTTATAGAGATAGGGAGAAATGTGTAAAAGATTCACTGACACACTAGCTCCCGCTCGGCTATGAATCATAGGTAGTCCAGCCACTTGTAGGCACCTTAGCGAGAGTTAGCTTACACATGCTTAGACCAAACCTTTAACTTCTGTCGTCTTCTAGGCATCAACTTTAAGTTACAAAAGCAGCAGGATGAACTATTTGAGGCATGAAGCTTTAGTGCTGGGTCCAAACTAGCCCATCGTGACAAATACACAAACCAGAAAGTGAACAAACATGTAATATGAAAGGAAATACACAAGCAGGAAGTGAACAAACATGCATGGTGAAAGGAAACGTAGAAAGTGAACAAATAATCATGTACAAAATGTGCAATGAATAAAATCAAGCATGTACAATTGATCAATTCAGATTGCATTAATAACCAAGTTGTGAAATCTAGCACGGTGTGTCATCAATAATCAAGTGAACCCCGGGACAGAATTCCCAGTGAAACTCAAGATCTACGACATAAATTCACAGGGGGACAGAATTCGTGCTACCATAGTAAAAGTACACAAGGCTTCTAGTAATTGTTATAACACAAACTTCCTTACCCAAAAAGGAAAGGTAAGAAAAATAGCAATCTTCAACACACAAAAGCCAGATACGATGGCAATAACTGCATTTACAGAATCATGAAATTATCGGTTCCTACTTGAATGTTTGTGAATCAGATACATTTAAGTTGATCAGTAGTAAGACCAAATTCCAAAATATTTTCTTGCAAACTAGTAAAACAAAGGAAATAAACCACAAATCAGTTTTAACAATCAAGGTAAACCATACAAAAATTATGCGGTTATATACAATGTATTCCACTAATAAGGCAATCCGAATGCAAAAATAAAGTTTCTTAGGTACTTGCATTTCAACCAAACTAACAAGCGAGAAGACCAGTCTCAAAAACAAATACAGCCAGATACCGCAAAGAAAATAATCAAGTTATTAGTTTTGATATTGAAGCCAAGGGTAGATTAGTACTTAATATTAATTCCGAAAAAAAAATGAAATGCAACAGCAGACAATTCTAAAAAGAAACAAAGTGAACCACTGCTATTCCGACCAACCGGAAGTAAGTTTAGACAACAGGTGCCCGGAACGGCGATCGTAGAACTTACTGACCTTGACCTCAAGGACAGCCGTCTATATTATATAGTGTCCATTCTCTAACCGTAGCTGGGTTTGATTATCGCAAGAAGTGAAATAATTAAATTAGGTATGAGGCTTATCAGGTCACCCACTCCTTCGAATTAGAGTACAAACCGAGGTCTAGACTGTGTACGCCACACTCATTTCACGGACTTTAAAGATCCTGACGCTCATGTCTTATACGGGTGCATGAGTGCC
>CM072512.1:135796605-135816605 GCA_036898135.1 Oncomelania hupensis
CACGGTTGAGACGAACATGACTATGTTAAAAATGAAGCCAGTTTTTCACTGTTGAGACGAACATGACTATGTTAAACATGATGCCAGTTCTTCACTGTTGGAACACTACATGACCATACTTTCTTCTACCACGAATGACTGTGACCATGATGCCATGCTTTCTTCACTGAAATGACTATATTAAACATCATGCCAGCTGTTGAACAACCATCACATGTTCAACCATGCCCTTCATTGTTTAACACACACCCTCATATCAGTTCTTCATTTAAAAAAACTTTGAAATCACGTGTCCAATCATCGTGTACAACTGGACCATCATCAAAAGTGCCGGTCATCACTTTTCAGCCTCAACCCCTCATTCAAAGTAACAAAACGACATGGTGCCAAAGACCCAACTAGCTATAGTAATTTCCCCAGACATAAATATTTGTTATGAGAAAAATCAATGTCATCTGTCTGTCTGTCCTCTTTTCCGTTGGACGCTAAATTTCAAGAACTACTGCATTTTGATGAAAAAAAATCACAAGAAGCATAGCTCAGGTCAGTGGCCTGCTTCCCAAGCCATCGTATGTGCTGTAACGCAAAGGTCAAAATCAACATCCATTGGTGCTACAATCTTCTCAATATTAAAAAAAAAATCTTCATCTTCAGTAGCACAAAGCATCCATCATCAATCATGGTTCAGTAGCACAAATCATGGGTCATCCTTCACATACAAACAAATCATGGGTCACTCATTCAGTAGAACACAAGTCATGGGTCATCCTTCAGTAACAACATCATGTTTCAGTCATTTTTCAGTAGACAAATGGGTCATCTTCAGTAAACAAATCATTCTTCAGTAGACAACATGGTCATGTCATGGGTCATTCTTCAGTAGCAACATGT
Source organism: Oncomelania hupensis (assembly GCA_036898135.1). Lineage (NCBI taxonomy): Eukaryota > Metazoa > Mollusca > Gastropoda > Littorinimorpha > Pomatiopsidae > Oncomelania > Oncomelania hupensis. Next base: position 135,797,497 of record CM072512.1, read on the forward strand.
TCATTCATATCATTCAGTAGCAACATGACTAGTCATGGGTCATCCTTCAGTAGTACAACATGACATATCATGGGTCAGTTCTTCAGTCAGTAGCACAAATCATGGGTCATCTTCAGTAGCACAATCATGGGTCATTCAGTAGCAAAAGTCATGGGTCATCCTTCAGTCAACAAGTCATGGAAAAGTAACAAAACATGGTCATGGTGCCAAAGACAAGTCTAGCATGGGTCATCCTTCAGTATGGAAATACTTTGAAATAGTTCGGGCAAGATGGGATGAGAAAATCAATGTCTGTCAGTCTGTCCGTCTGTTGGTCTTGGAGCTAAATTTCAAGAACATCACGGGTCATTTGATGAAATCACAAGAACATCATAGCTAGGTCATGGCCTGCTTCCCAAGCCATCGTATGTGCTTAACGCAAATCAAGGTTATCATCCATTCAGTGCTAAACGAGTTTTCTCAATATTAAAAAAAATGGGTCATCTTCAGTAGCACAAAGCATGGGTCATCTTTCAGTAGCAAAAATCATGGGTCATCCTTCATTAGCACAAATCATGGGTCATCCTTCAGTAGCACAAATCATGGGTCATCCTTCATTAGCACAAATCATGGGTCATTCTTCAGTAAAACAAGTCATGGGTCATCCTTCAGTAGCACAAATCATGGGTCATCTTCAGTAGCACAAATCATGGGTCATTCTTCAGTAAAACAAGTCATGGGTCATTCTTCAGTAGCACAAGTCATGGGTCATCCTTCAGTAGCAAAAATCATGGGTCATTCTTCAGTAGCACAAGTCATGGGTCATCCTTCAGTAGCACAAATCATGGGTCATCTTCAGTAGCACAAATCATGGGTCATTCTTCAGTAGCACAAGTCATGGGTCATTCTTCAGTAGCACAAGTCATGGGTCATCCTTCAGTAGCACAAGTCATGGGTCATCCTTCAGTAGAACAAATCATGGGTCATTCTTCAGTATGACAAGTCATGGGTCATCCTTCAGTAGAACAAATCATGGGTCATCCTTCAGTAGGACAAGACATGGGTCATTCTTCAGTAGGACAAGTCATGGGTCATTCTTCAGTAGCACAAATCATGGGTCATCCTTCAGTAGCACAAATCATGGGTCATCCATCAGTAAAACAAGTCATGGGTCATCCTTCAGTAGAACAAATCATGGGTCATCCTTCAGTAGCACAAATCATGGGTCATCTTCAGTAGCACAAATCATGGGTCATTCTTCAGTAGCACAAGTCATGGGTCTTTCTTCAGTAGCACAAGTCATGGGTCATCCTTCAGTAGCACAAGTCATGGGTCATCCTTCAGTAGCACAAATCATGGGTCATCCTTCAGTAGAACAAATCATGGGTCATTCTTCAATAGGACAAATCATGGGTCATTCTTCAGTAGGACAAGTCATGGGTCATCCTTCATTAGCACAAATCATGGGTCATCCTTCAGTAGCACAAATCATGGGTCATCCTTCATTAGCACAAATCATGGGTCATTCTTCAGTAAAACAAATCATGGGTCATCCTTCAGTAGCACAAGTCATGGGTCATCCTTCAGTAGCACAAGTCATGGGTCATCCTTCAGTAGCAGTTCGGTTTTGGGTCAGATCGCACCCAATTTCACTATTTTTATTTTTTTTAAACAACCTTAACCAACATTCATTATATTTACTTTGCGGATGCTAATGTAGCCGAGCTGAGTATTTGACTCCCGTCTCTCGGCCACCATCTTGAAAACAAGGCCCGACCCGAACTGCTATTTTCATTTACCTTTCGTAAGACAGATATACAAATACAGTAGTTTGCCCTGCACGGCGGTGAAGCGTGTTGATAGTATACTGGTTTGCCGACTGCTAGTGCAACGCTACTCTCTACAAGTCACTATCACCGACTTGCATAAAATGCCTCCCGGCAATGTAGTCCTACTCATCAACAAAAGCAGAAGATGGATGGTCAGGCGGGAAGAACATGTGTCGTGTCGCCTTGTCCTGCATAACCCAATGGCCACACCAAAGGATTCTGCACAGCAGGAACCACCCAAGGCTAAACTAACCAACAAATGGAAGGTATACAACCTCTCTCCCAAGCGTGAACCAGTCGCCTCCCATTCGGCCACACTAAGCATGTTCAATACTTTGTATTTTCTGAGCCGATGTTTTGATAATTTCTGTTTGTTTTGCTTGCAGATTGATCAGATAGTGGGCAATCGTACAATATTTTCCTTTGGATAAAGTTCAGTCACAACACCTCCAATAAAGTTAACGCATTTTGAAAATGCTTAGTTGTTGGGCTATGTGTGTGAATGCCTGGAAATACATTTGAATGGCTTGTGATGTTTTTTAACTTTGTGCTGTGGATATTACCATTAGACATAGCGTGTGTTCTCCAATCCCGGTGTTGCACTGGCCGTCAGCCCTCGGGGATCCCGTTTTACCATTGCGCCGTTGCAAAGATTTTGATGCTGAGGTTGTATTGTCTGTGGCGTTAGACAGTGCACATCACGCAACTTGAGTTAGCTCATTTTAATGGTTTCCACAACCCGGTCCTGATTTGGCTCGGAAGAGTCCGCTGGACCTAAAGCAATAATAAATCAATCAGTTTCCACAACCCAATTATTGTTAGTACATCGTTGGCTGTCGTCCGTTTTCGCGCACTAACCACAGAATAATGACAAATGTAGCACTATATGGCAGCTCGTAGAGACAGGACAGTCAACTCTAAGCAGTACAATACTTCTTTCTTTCTTTCTTTCTTTCTTTCTTTCTTTCTTTCTTTCTTTCTTTCTTCTTCTTCTTCTTCTTCTTCTTCTTCTTCTTCTTCTTCTTCTTCTTCTTCTTCTTCTTCTTCTTCTTCTTCTTCTTCTCCTTCTTCTTCTTCTTCTCCTTCTTCTCTGTTACGTTGAAACGCGAAGGATAGTATGTCTGAAACGCGCACGATAGATCTAATCGTTTCGTTTTGCAAAGTATTCAATACTAGAGTGTATTTACCTTTGATTTGAGTTTGCATTGTTGTTAGGAGAAGCTTTGTATAACGTTGATAATTTTCGTTAGTCGATATTATTGGATAATTCTCTAGATTCGCGTGTTTACTGTCGATAGAAACTTCCTGATAAATGTCGAAGTTTGATGAGAACGTTCCTGGAATGTTTGGAAAGATGTATGACGTAAGTCAGTGATGACGAAGTTAGAAGCGATTGGTTAAATTGCGTCATACTCGATTAATCCAGGGTGTTCGGGAGAAGAGAGAGGCTATATAATTATGTGCCACACTGTTTTGAGAGTGTTGATAGTGAGTTGGAAAGTAAAAAGTTGAGAGCAGAAAATCGATTGAGCGATTGTATGCAGTTGTTGATGTGTGCTGAATAAAAGTGGAAAACTTCATACGTCGACTCTGTGACTTTTATGCTGATTGAACGGGTTGCGTGGATAAACGAATCTGAGCTATACTCATCAGAACTTCAGCATTGGGGCTGAATCAATTACTGATAGAAAACACCAACATCAAACGGAGTGTAACATTCTCCTTCTCCTCCTCCTTCCTCTCATCTTTCTTCTTCTTCTTCTTCTTCTTCTTCTTCTTCTTCTTCTTCTCCTCCTCCTCCTTCTCATTCTTCTTCTTCTCCTCCTCCTCCTTCTCATTCTTCTTCTTCTCCTCCTTCTTCTTCTTCGCCTCCTCCTCCTCCTTCTTCTCCTCCTTCTCCTCCTTCTACTTCTCCTCCTCCTTCTTCTTCTTCTTCTCCTCCTTCTTCTTCTTCTCCTCCTCCTCCTCCTTCTCCTCCTCTTCCTGCTCCTCCTCCTTCTTCTTCTCCTTCTTCTCTTCCTCCTCCGCCTTCTTCTTCTCCTCCTCCTTCTTCTCCTCCTCCTTCTTCCTCTCCTCCTCCTCCTTCTTCTTCTTCTCCTCCTTCTTCTTCTTCTTCTCCTCCTTCTTCTTCTTCTTCCCCTCCTCCTCCTCCTTCTTCTCCTCCTCTTCCTTCTTCTTCTTCTCCTCCTACTTCTTCTTCTCCTCCTCCTTCTTCTTCTCCTCCTCCTTGTTGTTCTCATCCTCCTCCTTCTTATTCTCCTCCTCCTTCTCCTCCTCCTTCTTCTTCTTCTCTCTATCCTCCTTCTTCTTCTTCTCCTCCTCCTTCTTCTTCTCCTCCTCCTTCTTCTCCCCCTCCTTCTTCTTCTTCTCGTCCTCCTCCTCCTTCTCCTCCTCCTCCTTCTTCTTCTCCTCCTTCTCCTCTTCCTCCTTCTCATCCTCCTTCTTCTCCTCCTTTTTCTTCTTCTCCTCCTTCTTCTTCTCCTCCTCCTTCTTCTTCTCCTCCTCCTTCTTCTTTTTCTTCTCTTCCTCCTTCTTCTTCTTCTTCTTCTTCTCTTCCTCCTTCTTCTTCTTCTACTTCTTCTTCTTCTCCTCCTCCTCCTTTTTCTTCTCCTCCTTCTTCTTCTTCTTCTTCTCCTCCTTCTTCTTTTTCTCCTGCTTCTTCTCCTCCTCCTTCTTCTTCTCCTCCTCCTTCTTCTTTTTCTTCTCTTCCTCCTTCTTCTTCTTCTTCTTCTCTTCCTCCTTCTTCTTCTTCTCCTTCTTCTTCTTCTTCTTCTTCTTCTTCTTCTTCTCCTTCTTCTCCTTTTTCTTCTCCTCCTTCTTCTTCTTCTTCTTCTTCTTCTCCTCCTCCTCCTTTTTCTTCTCCTCCTTCTTCTCCTCCTCCTTCTTCTTCTCCTCCTCCTTCTTCCTCTCCTCCTCCTTCTTCTTCTTCTTCTTCTCCTCCTCCTTCTTCTTCTTCTCTTCCTCCTTCTTCTTCTTCTTCTTCTCTTCCTCCTTCTTCTTCTTCTCCTCGTTCTTCTTCTTCTTCTCCTCCTCCTCCTTTTTCTCCTCCTTCTTCTTCTTCTTCTCCTCCTTCTTCTCCTCCTTCTTCTTCTTCTCCTCCTTCTTCTCCTCCTCCTCCTTCTTCTTCTCCTCCTCCTTCTTCTCCTTCTTCTTTTTCTTCTTCTTCTTCGCCTCCTCCTTCTTCTTTTTCTTCTTCTTCTTCGCCTCCTCCTCCTTCTTCTTCTCCTCCTCCTTCTTCTCCTTCTTCTTCTCCTCCTTTTCCTCCTTTTCCTGCTCCTCCTCCTCCTCCTTCTTATTCTCCTCCTCCTTCTTCTCCTCCTCCTTCTTCTCCTCCTCCTTCTTCCTCTCCTCCTTATCCTTCTTCTTCTTCTTGTTCTCCTACTTCTTCTTCTCCTCCTCCTCCTTATTCTTCTCCTCCTTCTTCTCCTCCTCCCCCTTTTCCTCCTCCTTTTTCTTCTTTTTCTTCTTCTTCTCCTTCTTCTCCTCCTTCTCCTCCTCCTCCACCTTCTTCTCGTCCTCCTCCTTCTTCTTCTTCTTCTCCTCCTCCTTCTTCTCCTCCTGCTCCTTCTTATTTTCCTCCTCCTCCTTCTTCTTCTCCTCCTTCGTTTTCTCCTCCTTCTTCTTCTCCTCATCCTTCTTCTTCTCCTCCTGCTCCTTCTTATTCTCCTCCTCCTCCTTCTTCTTCTCCTCCTTCGTTTTCTCCTCCTTCTTCTTCTCCTCATCCTTCTTCTTCTCCTCCTCCTTCTTCTTTTCCTCCTGCTCCTCCTCCTCCTCCTACTTCTTCTTCTCCTTCTCCTTCTTCTTCTCCTCCTTCTTCTTCTTCTCCTCCTCCTCCTTCTTCTCCCTCTCCTTCTTCTCCTCCTCCTTCTTTTTCTTCTCCTCCTCCTCCTTCTTCTCTTCCTCCTTCTTCTCCTCCTCCTTCTTCTCCTCCTCCTCATCTTCCTTCTTCTTCTCCTTCTCTCCTTCTCCTCCTCCTTTTTCTTCTTCTTCTGCTCCTCCTCCTTCTCCTCCTCATGCTCCTTCTTCTTCTCCTTCTTCTTCTCCTTCTTCTTCTTCTCCTCCTCCTCCTTCTTCTTCTTCTTCCTCTCCTTCTTCTCCATGAGATCTAGCCTGCATGGAGGAGGAACCCAGCCATTGCCATGCTTTGCAAACCCTTTTAATACAAATCCCTTAAAGCAACGTTTCCCTCTAATCTCTGTCTCCATCTCCTCAATGGCTTACACAGTCAATCACACACTGTGTACTCACTCTCTCTCCCTCCCTCTCTCTCCCTCCCTTTCTCTCTTTCCCTTCTCTCTCCTTCTCTCTCCTTCTCTCTCACTCGCTGCCTTCTCTCTCTGTCTCTTTCTCTCTCTTCCTCTCTCTTTCTTCTTCGTTTGCTCTCTCTCTCTCTCTTTCTCTCTTTCTTTATCTGACTGTCCCTGTCTCTATCCCCCTGTCTCTCTCTGTCTCTGTCTCTCGCTGTCTCTCGCTGTCTCTCTCTCTCTCTCTCTCTCTCTCTCGCTCGCTCGCTCTCTTTTACCCCCTTTTTCTCTTCCGTCCATCCTCAGTTTGTATTCATTTATTTAAATATTTTATCGTTCTTATAACGCCCTTTTTGTCCGCTCAAGGGGCTGGTCGATAGAGAATCTCACTCAAGGCGCATCGTCAGACAACATTTCTGAACGCCATTGTGTAATAACGGAAAGTGTAGAACCTTGGTCATCTGCAGCTGTACTTAGTGGTATTGTCGCAGATGATGAACCAGGGTACCCAGAGTCACACAGTGCTTCAGCTTATCTGGCTCTCCACCCTCTGCTTGTCAGTTGAGCTGAGGTTCATATACCTACTTACCCTAAAAAGCAACATACGGCCGACATTTCCCTACCCCTGACTCATTTGTCTAGTCCTAAATCTGGTGGTCGCCACCCAACGTCTTTAAGCCCTTGAAAGCCAGAAACATCGTGTTTCTTCTTCTTCTTCTTCTTCTTCTTCTTCTTCTTCTTCTTCTTCTTCTTCTTCTTCTTCTTCTTCTTCTTAGTTGTGTATATTTGTGTTTTCAAATGCATATTGAAACATGATCTTGATACATGTCTCTAATTTAAAACATTATTTGCATGTCTTAACTTTATAATGTGGCAGGTGCCTCTACTTTGTGTTCCCTAAATTGTAATTGTTACACTCATTCGATGTTGGTGTTTTTCTATCAGTATTTGATTCAGCCCCGATGCTTGAAATCCTGATAGGTGTAACTCTGATTCGTTTATCCACGCAGCCTGCTCACTCAGCAACAAGGCAAAGTCTTCGTATGAAGTTTTCCAACTTTATTCAGCATACCTCAACACTGCATACAATCGCTTTTTCCAATCTCAACTTTTTACTTTCAACACACTATCAACAACTATCAACAACAACTTTTTTTGAAACAGTGCGGCACTTATATAGTCCCTTCATACTCCAGAACAATTTAGAACACGGCAGAATGACGCACTACAACCAATCAAATAAAACTTAGTCATCACTGACTTACGTCATACAACATTCTTTCTGTCCAAGAATGTTCTCAAATATCCCGAAACGACGATCGATAGTAAACAAGCAGATCTAGAGAATTCTCCAATAATATCGACTAACGAAAATTATCAACGTTATACAAAGCTTCTTCTAACAACAATGCAAACTCAAATCAAAGGTAAATACATTCTATTATTGAATACTTTGCAAAGCGAAACGATTAGATCTGTCGTGCGCGTTTCAGACATACTATCCTTCGCGTTTCAATGTAACAGTAATATGCATGCCCTGTTCGTTTGTTTGTTAGTTTTACAATAGAAACTGTTTTAGTTACCCATTGGCTGGATATTTAACGTTGAATAATTCCTGTTTTTTTTGGTTGGTTTGTGTGTGTGTGTGTGGGCTTTAACTTAACAGAAGTAAACTAAGATGTTTGTTCTTGTGAAACCTATGTATACATGATTGTGTGTGTGTATGTGTGTGTGTGTGTGTGTGTGTGTGTGTCCGTGTGTGTGTTTCTGCGGGCATGTTCGTAAGTGCTTTATCGTGCGTGCTGCAGACAGGAGGAGAGAGATGGAGAGCGAGAGAGGGATAGGGGAGAGTGAGAGTTGGAAAGAGAGAAAGTATATTAAATTGTACTTAAACGTGAGCGATCTTGTTTCGTGCGAGTCCCACCACCGTAGCTCAAGTGGGAGAGCGTTAGCCTGGCACACCGATGACCCAGGTTCGAATCCCGTGGTGGGCGACATAAAATGTGGCCATTTTCACTGTCCAGTTTAGCAGTATGATTGCTCTGGTGGTTCAGTGTTGATTGAGGTCCCTACCCCTCTTTCCCTGGGATGGTTATCCCCGTCTGCCATATCGCCAATGGTGGGTGTAGACGTTAAACCTCAATGTTCATTCATTTCGTGCGTCAGTTTGATTATTTGCAAGTTCCAATGTATGCACGCTTTATTTTTTTATAGAAATATTTATTTGTATTTGTATTTATATTTTGAAACTACAATGTTTATCAGTGTTGCCAATGTAAGTTTGTATTTAGCTCTTTGTATGTATGCAATCGCCTGTGTACATATAAGGTCCTGATTTGGCTAGGAAGAGTCCGCTGGACCTAAAGCAATAATCATGTAATGTAATGTAAAGTGTAAATATAGGCCTACTGTGTTCTCCATGTTATGGCTTTACTGTTGTTCCTTTATTGATATTTTATTCACACTTTTGTGTATGTCTTTTCCAATGACCTTTGGTTTTAATAGACGTTAATACAATATACTACTACTATTACTACTACTACTACTGCTACTACTACTACTACTACTACTACTACTACTACTACTACTATTACTGCTACTACCACTACTACTAAGCCTACAATTACTTCTGCTTCTTCTTCTTCATCCTTCTTCTTCTTCTTCCTCTTCTCCTCCTCATCCTTCTCCTCCTCCCCATCATCATCATCATCATCATCATCATCATCATCATCATCATCATCATCATCATCATCATCATCATCATCATCATCATCATCATTTCTTCTTCTTCTTTTTCTTCCTGTTCTCCTCTCTTTCTCTTTCCTCTCTCTCTCTGTCAGTCGCTTAGTGTGTTTGTATTGTGTGTGTGTGTGCGTGTGCGTGCGTGTATCTATGTTCGTTTGTGGCGCTCGCAGGTGAAGCTTGCATGGTTGTTATAATAATAGAGACGTGGGTGGTGGTATGTCGATGTATAATTCATTTACACCGCCGTCCTTGTGGAGTTTATGCTTCGTTCCTAGCGAAGATGTACAAACGATTAGTCTTTCTTTCTGTGTGTGTGTTTTGCAGATGGAATAAAAAGCTGGAAATGAACGAATCGCGTGCTGACCAGTCTTACCATTGCATTGCTGCTGGCTTTAGCGCTCAGTCAGTCTGCCATGGTCAACAGGCGCAAACAACTGGACCAGAATTATCAAAAACTGCAACTCCAGTAGCAGCATCATCATTTAAAAACTGTCGACTTCATTTTCCTTCTCGTCGTCTTCACCAACAGCAACTGTTTTTCCTCGCCAGCGTCGTCAGTTGAAGCAGCAGTAATCAGAATGGCGACGCTCTCAGTTAGTCGCGTTTTCTGAGTGGTGTGAGGCGTGACACTGTGTGCCAGCTTGCGACAAGGGTGTTTCTCAAGTTTAGTTCTGGACCACGACAACCTGGCAACCCCCAACACTTAGCACGCGAGAGCAGCGAGGATATTAACGGTTTGTGTAAATCCCGTCATCAACACCAACGTCTGCCACAACCGCCCATCTTTATAACATTAGTTGGAACAATGACGGCGACAGTATCCACAGCAGCAGACGCAGACGAAAGTCTGTATGCTTATTTAACCAACATGACCACTATTACCAACAACTACCCAAGCAACGATAGCGGCATCGTCTACAACAACCACAACCACCACCACAACAACAACAACACTAGCAGCGAAGGCGACAACTTTTCTCAAAATGGGTTTGAGCAGTTCGCCTTGAACGCCTATGTGCTGGGCATCAACAAGTATTACATCTGGGTCATCTTCTGTCTGGGTTTCCCTGGCAACCTCATGAGCCTGCTCACCATTCTGCGCATGCCCACGGTCAGCTCCAGCAAAATGCACGTGGCCGCTCTTGCTATTGTGGATAACTGCGCTATCGTCAGCAAGCTGTTGTACCACCAGTTGACCCAACACACCATCATCCTTGGAGAAGTCGGCTGTAAGGTAGGCATTGTTGTATTTATAATGATAATTGTACGAAACAAATTCACTTGCGTTCTTCATCTCCATTTTTGTCATTTTTCTCTTTATTCCTGTTATTGGTGTAGGCATTAAATTTGTTGTGTTGATGTTGTCTTTGTTGTTTTAAGGCGTGTCATTTCTATATTCATTTTTCCAACCCTCACCCCTTTACCCCTCTCACCAAAAGCGATTTAAGCACGCTTCCGGGTGGCGAACTTGTTTTTTCCATACTAGTTCCAGTCATCCGCCCAAAAGGCCATCACCGAAGTCGAACGAAGCTATCCGAGTCGAGCGAAGCTATCCGATGGTGCAGGCCTACTAATTATATTCAGCTAGTGACGCTGCTTCGCTGCCCGGTGACTGACTTATAATATATAATATAGATTAGGCCTATGTATATAACAGTGTCTACTTGATTCGCGGCAGGAAATGGGGAATGCTATTATTAGCCTACTGCTAAGACCTAACAAAAGCAAAGCAAAGGATGCAACTATTAAATATGGTCGATAATAATTGTACTCATCTTAATAAAGTACATCATTGCGAAATGCTAGTCTGTGTAAATCGAGCAGAATTAGAAGCAAAAGCGACCGTTTTTAATGTTTAACTAGTGTGTTTGACTAGTCGTGGTCATGCAAACATCATTTCGTAACACATCGGAGAGCTTCGTTCGACTTCGGTGATTGCCTTTTTCGGCGAATGACTGGAACTAGTTTGGGGAAAAAAAAAATTTGCCCCCGGGTGTGGAAGTGTTGTGCGCTGTCTGAGTGGCCATTCATCCATTCACAATAATAACAACAATGTTGTGCGCTGTATGAGTGGCCATTCATCCATTCACAATAATAACAACAATGTTGTGCGCTGTCTGAGTGGCCATTCATCCATTCACAATAATAACAACAATGTTGTGCGCTGTATGAGTGGCCATTCATTCATTCACAATAATAACAACAATAACAATTATAAAGTTTATGATGGGTGATATGATGATGATGATGATGATGATGATGATGATGATGATGATGATGATGATGATGATGATGATGATGATGATGATGATGATGATGACGACAATGACAACAACAACAACAAAAATAATTAATAATAATAATAATAATAATAAGAAGAAGAAGAAGAAGAAGAAGAAGAAGAATCGTATAATAATAATAATAATAATAATAATAATAATAATAATATTAATAATAATAATAATAATAATAATAATAATAATAATAATAATAATAATAATAATAATAAGAATAAGAATAATAAGAATAATAAGAATAATAATAATAAGAAGAAGAAGAAGAAGAAGAAGAAGAAGAAGAATCGTATTCATAATAATAATAATAATAATAATAATAATAATAAGAAGAAGAAGAAGAAGAAGAAGAAGAAGAAGAAGAATGAGGAGGAGGAGAAGATTCATAATAACAATAATGCAATATGTTTGTTTTAATTTAAGAAGAAGAAGAAGAAGAAGAAGAAGAAGAAGAAGAAGAAGAAGAAGAAGAAGAAGAAGAAGAAGAAGAAGAAGAATCGTATTCATAATAACAATAATACAATGTGTTGTATTTTGTTTGTCAAGGGTAGTGTTGTGGCCGCATTTGACGTCCACTTGTACTTGTTCATCTTCTTCGTCCACTTGTACTTGTTCATCTTCTTGGTCCACTTGTTGTACTTGTTCATCTTCTTGGTCCACTTGTTGTACTTGTTCATCTTCTTCGTCCACTTGTACTTGTTCATCTTCTTCGTCCACTTGTACTTGTTCATCTTCTTCGTCCACTTGTTGTACTTGTTCATCTTCTTGGTCCACTTGTTGTACTTGTTCATCTTCTTGGTCCACTTGTACTTGTTCATCTTCTTCGTCCACTTGTACTTGTTCATCTTCTTCGTCCACTTGTACTTGTTCATCTTCTTGGTCCACTTGTTGTACTTGTTCATCTTCTTGGTCCACTTGTTGTACTTGTTCATCTTCTTGGTCCACTTGTTGTACTTGTTCATCTTCTTCGTCCACTTGTTGTACTTGTTCATCTTCTTCGTCCACTTGTTGTACTTGTTCATCTTCTTCGTCCACTTGTACTTGTTCATCTTCTTCGTCCACTTGTACTTGTTCATCTTCTTCGTCCACTTGTACTTGTTCATCTTCTTGGTCCACTTGTTCTTGTTCATCTTCTTGGTCCACTTGTACTTGTTCATCTTCTTGGTCCACTTGTTCTTGTTCATCTTCTTGGTCCACTTGTTGTACTTGTTCATCTTCTTCGTCCACTTGTTCTTGTTCATCTTCTTCGTCCACTTGTTCTTGTTCATCTTCTTCGTCCACTTGTACTTGTTCATCTTCTTCGTCCACTTGTACTTGTTCATCTTCTTCGTCCACTTGTACTTGTTCATCTTCTTGGTCCACTTGTTCTTGTTCATCTTCTTGGTCCACTTGTACTTGTTCATCTTCTTGGTCCACTTGTTCTTGTTCATCTTCTTGGTCCACTTGTTGTACTTGTTCATCTTCTTCGTCCACTTGTACTTGTTCATCTTCTTCGTCCACTTGTACTTGTTCATCTTCTTCGTCCACTTGTACTTGTTCATCTTCTTGGTCCACTTGTACTTGTTCATCTTCTTGGTCCACTTGTACTTGTTCATCTTCTTGGTCCACTTGTACTTGTTCATCTTCTTGGTCCACTTGTTGTACTTGTTCATCTTCTTCGTCCACTTGTACTTGTTCATCTTCTTGGTCCACTTGTACTTGTTCATCTTCTTGGTCCTCTTGTACTTGTTCATCTTCTTGGTCCACTTGTACTTGTTCATCTTCTTGGTCCACTTGTTCTTGTTCATCTTCTTGGTCCTCTAGGACTTGTTCATCTTATTGTTCTTTTTGCTCTTGTTCATCTTTTTGTTCATCTTGTTCTTGTTCATCTTCTTACTCCTATTGCTCTTGTTAATCTTCTTACTGTTCTTGCTCAGGTTCATTCTCTTGTTCATCTTGTTCTTGTTCATCTTCGTACCTCTTGTTCTTGTTCATCTTCTTGTTTATCTTCGTCTTTTTCTTGTTCTTGTTCATCTTTTTGTCTCTCTTGTGCTTGTTTACCTTCTTGTACTTGGTCTCATACTCCTTGTTGTTGTTGTTGCTGTTCTTGTTCATCTTGTTCTTGTTCTTCTTCCTGTTCTTCTTGGTCCTGTTCTTGGCTTGTGCTTCTTGGTCTAGTTCTTCTTGGTCTAGTTCTTGGTCTATTTCTTCTTGGTCTAGTTCTTGGTCTAGTTCTTCTTGGTCGTGTTCTTCTTGGTCGTGTTCTTCGTCTGCTTCTCATATAACTCTTTTTCGTATTGTTTTTGTTCTTGCTGTTATTCTTTAGTATAATCCTCTCTCTCTTTCTCTCTTTCTCTCTCTTTCTCTCTCTCTCTCTCTCTCTCTTTCTCTCTCTCTCTCTCTCTCTCTCCCCTCCATCTCTCTCCCTCTGTCTCTCTCTGTCTCTCCTCTTTTTGTTTTTGTCCTAGTGCATTTCGTTTTCACCGATTCATCTTTATTTTTCGTCCTGTTTGTTCCATCCTATTTGTAATAGACGTTTTGGATGTTTCATTAAAGAACAATGTTTGTGTGTAAGCGTGTGTGTGTCCGTGTGGGTGCGTGTTTACGTGTGTGTGTGTATAAATGTGTGTGTATAAATGTGTGTGTTTGTGTGAGGAGTCCGCTGGACCTAAAGCACTAATCTTGTATCATTACTGTTTATGTTAGCTTGCGTGTGTTGTGCTATGTATTTCTAAGCGCAAATGGCTACGGGTGTGGTCATCAAAATAATTTCCAAATTAAAATTTCTATCGTTTTAAAAACTGCAGCTGACTCAATTTTTTTCCCCTTTAACTTTAACTTTAGTATTGTTTTCTCCTCATCCTCCTCCTTCTTCTCCTCCTCCTTATTCTCCTTCTTCTTCTTCTACTTTTCCTTCTTCTCCTCCTCCTTCTTCTCCTTCTTTTTCTTCTCCTCCTCCTTATTTTCCTTCTTCTTCTTCTTCTTCTACATCTCCTTCTTCTCCTCCTCCTTCTTCTCTTTCTTCTTCTTCTCCTCCTCCTTCTTCTCCTCCTCCTTCTTCTCCTCCTCCTTCTTCTCTTTCTTCTTCTTCTACATCTCCTTCTTCTCCTCCTCCTTCTTCTCCTCCTCCTTCTTCTCTTTCTTCTTCTTCTCCTCCTCCTTCTTCTCCTCCTCCTTCTTGTCCTCCTTCTTCTTCTCCTCCTCCTTCTTCTCCTCCTCCTTCTTGTCCTCCTTCTTCTTCTCCTCCTCCTCCTCCTTCTTGTCCTCCTTCTTCTTCTCCTCCTCCTTCTCCTCCTCCTCCTTCTTCTCCTTTTCCTTCTTCTTGTAGTAATGTCCAATAATTAGAAACTTCGCATGCACGTTTACATTACTTTACATGATTTTTGCTTTAAGCATCGTATTCTGCGTAGTTTTTTACATAGTATATGCATTTAGTGTTTAATGTTTTTTTTATTTTTTATTTTTTTTATTTTTACATTTTATGCAAGTTTTCTGTTGTTGTTATGACTGTTGTTGTTGTATTTCTGGCATACTAAACCGTAATTTTATTTTATTCATTTAATTTAACATTTGTATGTTCTCTTTTATTTTATTTTATTAATATTTTTTAAAAATATATTTTGTTTGAGTTTTTGAGGATGTTGTTGGAATAAAGTCAACCTTGCATTGAAAACGCCAATCAATTGTGAAGACGATGGCAATATGTTATGCAACGACCAGACGTTTGTCTTCATATGTTATGCAACGACCAGCCTTTTGTCTTCATATGTTTGCAACCAGACCTGGCGGGAGGACAGTTTCTGCTACATCGTCTGTCATTCCCTCTCCTCCCCTTCCCTCCCCCCTCTCCTGACGACTGGAACATTCGAGAGACTTGACTTATTCTGTACTTGGGCAAGTCAACGTGGCAGCTGCTGTGTGTAGAATGGGTGGGGAGGGGAGGTAAGAGAGGGGAAAGAAGAGAGCAAGACCTGTGAAGGCTCAGCCCAGGGGTGATAGTGGATGAGTGTGGATGTGTGTGGGTGTGTGTGTGGGTGTGTGGGTGCAGATTGCAGACAGGAGACTGAGGTTGTTCGCTGGTTCAAAAGTAAATCCCTATGGAACTTCGCTCATTACGTGTGTAAACAGCCCTCCATTTGCTTAAAACACATGACACAGTGCTGGAATTTCACTGCCCATATTGTAGTTTATTTCGCAACGAGAAAAAAAAATTATTTAATAATTGTTCTTATATAGCGCTGTTCCAGCTCAAGAGCTGCTCAAGGCCTGCTTCACGTGGGCCATTCAACCACTTTGTGCATCCTTCTAACGGTTCGGCACCGAACTGATGCTGCCGCAATTTCGCTGAGACCGCAACCCGAATTTCAATCACTTGATTACACACTTGGTGCCCCTACGACCTCCGAGTTATAGGATAGGATAGTATAGGATAGGATAGGATAAGATTACACACAAGCTGTCCAAACCTCCCCACACGTTCCCATCTCCCCTTCTCCCCGTCCACCTCCTGCATCATCTCCCAGTCTCCCCGTCCACCTTCTGCATCATCTCCCAGTCTCCCCGTCCATCTTCTGCATTATCTCCCAGTCTCCCCGTCCACCTCCTGCATCATCTCCCAGTCTCCCCGTCCACCTCCTGCATCATCTCCCAGTCTCCCCGTCCACCTTCTGCATCATCTCCCAGTCTCCCCTCCATCTTCTGCATCATCTCCCCTTCTCCCCATCCATCTTCTGCATCATCTCACTTTCTCCCCGTCCATCTTCTGCATCATCTCCCCTTCTCCCCGTCCATCTTCTGCATCATCTCCCCTTCTCCCCATCCATCTTCTGCATCATCTCCTCTTCTCCCCGTCCATCTTCTGCATCATCTCCTTTTCTCCCCGTCCATCTTCTGCATCATCTCCCCTTCTCCCCGTCCATCTTCTGCATCATCTCCCCTTCTCCCCGTCCATCTTTTGCATCATCTCCCAGCCCAAAGTTCTCCGTGATACGATTAACGTACAAATGTTCTTGAGCACTTAAGGGGTGATCATTATATTTGTGAAACTTTTACTAAGAAGATAATGAACCAGCACCGGTTTTACACGGGCTGTGTTTGATAACGCTGGCCGCTACTGGTGACAAAGTTAAAGATAAGAGTAAGGCATGCTTTTAGCAGTATTTGGATTGAAGATAATTCTAATGGTTAATAGTTTGATAAATACTGTGCCAGCTGTACCAGTGTTTACTTGTTGCAAGAAATGTAGCATAATGTTACACGATTTGTCAATAGCCGATTCAGTTCCGATGCTTGAATCGTTATATGTGTAATTCGTTTATCCACGCAGCCTGTTCAGTCAGCAGCAAGGCCGGAGTCGTCGTCGTATACGAATTTCCAAATTTATTCAGCGAATACCAACAACTGCATACAAGATCGCTTTCCAAAAATCACTACAAAAATCACTGCTCTCAAGCAAATTAAACTTTAATAGTAAATTTACGTCCCCGGACACATTAAGCGTATAGGGGACGGGTGAACCACCATTTTTGCACCTCAAGCAAACAGTGCTTTCAATATCTCAAGCAAACAGTGCTTTCAATACTTATATAGCCTGTCTAATCCAGTAAAGCTTAGAACATTTGAGAATGACGCAATAACACCCAATCAAAAATAAAACTCATCACCGGAACTACGCACTGTCTTACTTCATAGAACATTCCTCATTTTATAACCTATGGCTAGATAGATCTGAGAACTTCCATCGATAATAAACAAGTAATTCCAGAAAATTCTCAACGATATTATAACAATAATAATCGACAGAAATGTACTTAGTTAGTAAGTCATTGTGAGGGTCCAGCGGACATCGACAGAAATAATCAACTTTTTTTTTCTAGCAACAGGGCAGAATCAAATCAAAGGTGAAATACAAGCTATGCTTTGCAAAACAAAACGTCGAAACTATCGCGCGCGTTTCAATTCAATTGTAACACATGACATGCATTGGATGATTGTGTAGTGTATGTATGTGTGTGTGCGTGTGTGTTGATTGTGTGTCTGGGTGTGGGTGTATATGTATGCGTGTGTGTGTTTCTGTGTATGTGTGCCTGGACCCTGTAAGCAATGAATACCGAACTAACTAACTGTGTGTTTGCGTCTGTCAGTCTACGTATCTGCCTGTCTCTGAGTAGGGAGAGAACAAGTAAGCTAAATATTCATCATCAGGCATGATTTAACAAACCAATCAACTAAGATAAAGGGAGAGAGAGAGAGAGAGAGAGAGAGAGAGAGAGAGAGAGAGAGAGAGAGAGAGAGAGAGAGAGAGAGAGAGAGAGAGAGAGAGAGAGAGAGAGAGAGAGAGAGAGAGAGAGAGAGAGAGAGAGACTGGCATTGATGGACAGACATACAGAGAGACAAACAGAGACAGACAGACAGGAAGACAAAGCGAGATAGCAGAAGCTAGGGGGAAAAAATGACGAGGAGGAGAAAAATGAACAGACAAAATTGGAATTTCTTAAGGTTGATATATGAGCAGACAACATGTTGGATGTTCTTTGAATAATGGCCTTAATGACTCCGAGTAGCTTCTTTTTTTTTCTTTATATTTTTTTTTCGGAAGTTATACACTTTGAGGATAATTTCCCTAAGGCTGTCTTTGATAAGACGGCAGTCTGTAGATCGTCAAAGCTGGACTGAATCTAAATGATAAGGTCAAGTTGTGAGTCTTTTCAACCGTGCAGAGTTAATTGTGATAATGCCCTCTTTCAAAACGGAGATTACAAAAAACTTTTTTTTAAAGACCACATGATGGAAGGAGGGAAGATATCCAACAAGCAGATGGAAAGGAAGAGGAGAAATGGGGAGGGAGGGAGGGGGGGGGGCTGGGGAGGGAGGGAAGGTGGGGGGGGCGGCGACTTGTGGATTTCAAAACGTGAAGAAGCGCTGTCATAGCACTACTCTAAGTGCATTGGATATCCTGTCCTATCCTATCCTATCCTATCCTACCCTGTCTTATCCTATCCTATCCTATCCTGTCCTATCCTATCCTATCCTATCCTACCCTGTCTTATCCTATCCTATCCTATCCTGTCCTATCCTATCCTATCCTATCCCGCAACTCGAAAGTTGGGGCATCACAGATGATCGTTCAACCAGCGTAGTACTCCATCTTTTTCTTTCCTCAGAAACTCCCATTGCTTCGCTCAGTGTCAAGCCAGTCCATTCTCGACTGTTGTCCTCCCACCTCTTTTTCTGTTTCCCTCTCATTCTGCCTCCCTGCACCGTGCCTTGCAAGATGGTTTTTTGCAAGGCCTGATGCTCTAGTGACATGGCCATACTATCAGGATTTGGTTAAATCCGCATTCGACGCCGACTCTTTGCAAAGCTCATACCATACAACGGAGAAGGAAGTAGAGAAATGTAAGAAAGGAAAACCGGAAAAAAAAAGGAAAAAGAAAGAAGATAGGAGATTGAAGGCTGAGGATGAGAAGGAGAGGAGATTAAAAAAGAAGTCTTTAGCTGCGGAACCTCAGGAAGACGAATAAGAAGATGTAGACGAAGATGAGGAAGATGAGGAAGATGAAGAAGACGACGAAGAAGAAGAAAATAAGAGAGAAGAGAAATAAAAAGGGAAAAAGCGAGGACGAAGAGGAAATTTTTAGAATTTGTTGTTGTTGTTGTTGTTGAAATTTTATATTGACTGCGTCCTGTACCATTATTAAAGGGAGGGAGGAAACCGAAGTGCTCGGAGAAAACCCTCGGTGACCTCAATAGTCTCGTACCTAAGTCACATACGTTCGCCCCTTGCGGGAATCGAACCCGCGACCTTCGGCATAGGAAACCGGCGACTAATCCACTGCGCCACGAGGGGAAGAAGAAGACGAAAACAAAGAAGAAGACGAAGAAAGAGGCGGCGGAAAAGGAGAACGAGAAGGAGCAAAGAAGAGGAGGAAAGACGGACAATGCAGAAAGAGAAGAGGAGGAAAGACGGACAATGCAGAAAGAGAAGAGGAGGAAAGGCGGACAATGCAGAAAGAGAAGAGAAGGAAAGACGGACAATG
>CM072512.1:135821605-135831605 GCA_036898135.1 Oncomelania hupensis
CACACGCACAACAGGCCATTTGCGCCGTCTTCCAGGGCTGCAACAGTTTTCACAAACATACCTTCTATAGCATCAGATGCCTTCCGTAATTCTTAGCTCAAACTGAAGCGGGTGGTAGCAGGTTCTCTCTCTCTCTCTCTCTCTCTCTCTCTCTCTCTCTCTCTCTCTCTCTCTCTCTCTCACTCTCTCTCTCAGTTGAGGAGTGGTTGTTACATGTATTCTACTACTGCTTCTACTACTACTACTACACAGGCGCTTGTATCTGGACACGCGAGCGCCTATGCCTGTGACGCGCGTCCCTTCGGTTATCTGTATTATAGTAAACCAAAGGGAGGCGCGTCACAGGCATAGGCGCTCGCGTGTCCAGATACAAGCGCCTGTGTACTACTACTACTACTACTACTACTACTACTACTACTACTACTACTACTACTACTACTACTACTACTATTCATTCTAAGTGCGCCAACTCCATAAGAATGATCGTGAAGATATTGGAATGCTTCATATATTAAAAAATCCCACACTTTTGAAGGGAGGGGGATAAACAAGGAGAGAGGTGGAGGGGGAATAGATTGTGAAAACTTTGTACCACTCCAGTCAGTGGCGTGGCGCTTGTAGCGGATCATTCCGCCATTGAAAAAGATAGTCCGCCACTGTTGCTGTAACCAAGATGCCATAAACTAACTAAGTCTCTCATTTTATGCACGGCTGCTCTTGTATGCGGTGTAAGAAACCCCCGATCCTCTAGACTCTATTGCCGTCCCTGCTTTTGTTACAACCCTGTGATTTAGGGGACACCACCCTGCTTGGCACTTTGAGCTCCCGATCAAGCCCCCTTGCCATTTTGTTTTTTTCCGCTAGGAGTTAAACGGCGATTTTTGGAAAGATGCGGCTCGGTGTGGGAGAGGGGACGGGGAGAGGATGAGGGATTGGTTGAGATCTGGAGGTCTACAGAAAGGGTCGACGTCGTGTGGTCAGTGTTTGAGGTGGAGGAGAAGTGCGCTGACAAAACAGACATTAAAAAGAACACAACTCGTGTGTTGATGGTTCTGTAGTGAATTCTGTCTGGCCCATCAGCAGGTTAGGACTGGGATTGTTATAAAATCCTGGTTTCCAATGCATGCTGGGAAAAAACAACAACACTGAAATCTCGTCAGACGAGAACCTGAAAAAAATGTGATAGTTTTCCTTTGGCTTTGATGGACAGCGCCGTGTGGTAAGGAGGGGTTGGACAAGTTGTGATAAGGAGTGGTAGCTAGAGACATAGGATGTGGTAACGTTGCTGCATTGCACGGGGAAAGGGGGAGAGGGGGGGGGTGGATCAGTAGGTCGCGCTCACAGTTCCCAAGATACGCAATACACAGAATTTGATTCTCCAAGCCTCGACTGAAAAACAAAAATTGAAAATGGTAGTGTAGACTGACGGCCTCCGTTATCTGACCGTGAATGATGCCGAGACCTAATAGGGTTGCTCGGTCTGCATATACCAGTATACGATGAATTGAAGTGTTAACATTTGTTGAGCGTGGGTGCGTGAGCGCGCTACCAATGTAAGTGTTATTTTGTGTTCTGGATGTTTGACTGTAGCAATATTTCTTGTCTCCCACATAGCTTGGTATTGTGACGGGGGTTTATTGTTGCTGGGCTCTGCACAATGGACTGCTATTACCTCCTCGTCTTAGTCGATGGGGATAGCTAGTTATCTCCCTATGACTTCACTTAATACATTTATTTGTTTAGCTCGGTCTGTGTTTAGGCTGGGGTACAGAGATAGATAGAAAAATGGTAAAAGATCACGGCCACACTAGCTTTCACACCGCTATGAATCATATGTAGTCCAGTCACTTGATAACAGTAAAAATCACACATTTATTTCTTCTACTCTGTACACGATATTTGAAGTATGAAACTAACTTAAAAGTTCAATTGTCAATGCGAATGGTTCGCTCGCTGATAATCTAGGCAGCTACTTTTTCATCATTGGGCACTGGATACTTTCTGCCTTAATGGTCAGAGTTCTTGAAGAGTGGACTACTGTGGTCCTGTTTATACAGAGTTTTAGTGCACTGTTTCATGTGGCACTTAACTGCGTGATTGAAGGTTGAGGTCGCTTCTGGGACAAACTGTGTTGTCTTGGAGTCTTTGACTTTGTGGTTCGTCGGTTGGGATATCTTCGCACAATGTTGGAGATGCCTCGGCAGCCAACTGTACGCGTCGACTTGGTTTTGTCTTTTGCTGAGTTGGGCTCACGATATAACGCCTGCTCATCTGTTTGACAATGTCAGGCCGTGGCTACTTGATTGAATTCGGATATTTGTCACAAAGAAAAGGGGTTGGGGGAATGGAGGGTAAGCTCTTAATCTCTAGCGCTGTATTACCTCCTTTGTTAGGCTAATGATGCGATGACATTCAGGAGATTAAGGCTAGGAGAGACTAAATGAATGAGAGACCGTCAGGGGATAGGCGAGAAAGATGGTAGACTACACTAGATGAGGAATTCAAATACAAAGGCCAGTCTGGATAAGTGCAATTTATAACGATTTAGTTTTATTAATTCAAAGTGGGTAGTCTAGGTCGAATAATTCTAAAGTGAGTCACGGGGGTAGCGTCTATCAGTAGGGAGTAGCTCGGAGATATTCTGGGTGGTCGATATCTGGGGTACTAGTGCTACTGTGGACTGATATCATCACAGGGCAGGAGTGTATCTGTATGGTTTCAGAGTCTCTCTGATAATCTGGCGAGTGGTGATTCTCGTAGGTCAATGACTTAGCTGGGTATTTGGAGAGCGGCGGTTGATCCAAGATACTCTGGGTGGTCTGTTTACCAGGCTTGGCGTCGCGTGGGCAGTGATGCAGGTCAGTCGGTCACGCGGTGATGCAATGACCACGGGTGTTTGTCTTGTGGGAGGTACAGGTCTAGATTCCAGCTTTCGTTGCTAGCTGTCTAGGAAATGGCGAAGTTCAGAGTAACGCTTCTCGTTGACTCCCTGGGTTGTCAGGGGCCTGCAGCGGGTCAGCGACTGGAGATGATACAGGGCCGGGTAATTCGCCCGGTACAGGAGCCGTCTGTAACGCAATACAGACTCTGTATCAGCGGGGGATAGGTATGTTCTGGATTCAGGGCCTGTGGCGCAATTGCCCATCTCAGATTTCAAATTGGTTGACCAGTCAAGAGTTGACCGGTGCATTCCAACAGCCCGACAATGCAACTAGGTTTACAGGGCCAAAGTGGGGTTTATTGGCAGCCGCTAATATACAATAACTCCGGCGCCTTAAGATGGGGTAGTGGCAACAGGGGCGAATATTTATACATTGGGAGCATGGGGGAAAGCAAATGGAATAGGTACAGGGCAAAGGGGTTGTAGGCAAGGGCTGTACTGGGGGACTTTAATCTATGTGGAGGGACAGCACGGCATGGGATATTTACACAGGGGGCTAACATGGAGCATACAAGTATAAATTCAAACATGTCATGAGTCAGATACAAGGTAGAAAATATGTGCAAGGAATAAATACAAGTCACAGCAACACGTCACGGCAAAACTATAAACATGAACATACATATCGACAGGACGTATGAACACATTGGGCGAACGACGGGTGATGGGTTTGCTACATGACAAAGAGTAAGTTTTCCTCTCTTACCTTGACTTAAGACGGGTGGAAGCACACGAGTACTGCCGTAGCTCAGAGGTCGCCCGGTGATGGAGACGTGTCTTCGGACAGGTTAGCTGTGGCTTCAAGGCTTGATGATTTTCGACTGACCCCGAGTCTAACTTTGTATCAGGCTTTAACAGGGGCTCCCCGAGGGGCGGGGCTTAAGCGCGTGGGCCAGCGAGCCTGCTAGGGATGACTGGTTGTGTGGGGATAGTCGCTGGCTGTGTGTGTGATGACTGTTGGCAGCCTAGCTCAGAGGTTCGATTGTACGCCTCGTCACAGAGGCCCCCCCCAAGGAAAAAGGCGAGGTCGTAGGCCTCGACTGAGACGCGGCCAATCAGCTCTGAGGTCGGCTGCCGGGTGAGACGATGGTTGGAGATGATCCGGGTGATGTGGGGCGATGCAGGGTTCCGGGTAGCGGATGGCGGATGCCCAAGGCTGGGGTCCGCGGAGCTGCCGGGTCTCGGCTACGGTTAGTGGGCGGCGGCGGGTATGAAGGCTGGGGCGTCGGCCCTCAGTGGGGACTCGACGGAGTCTGTTGCGGGGTGGCGGCTGAGGAAGTCTGGCGCGGGGGCGATGCTTTCCGCGGGGCTTGCGTGGCGGCGTTCTATGTCGGAGACGTAGGTGAGAACGGGGTGGAGCGATGACTCCGGCTGTTGGCGGAGCCTCTTCTTCTGTCCTTACTACCTGCTGCTGGGTTAGCGGGACGGGGTATGGTTTCTGGCGGACGGGAGTGGGGTCCGTCAGGGTTAGTTGGACTTCTTCCAGGTCCGTCCTCCCAGGAATGTCGGTGAGGACTTCC
Organism: Oncomelania hupensis; assembly: GCA_036898135.1. NCBI lineage: Eukaryota > Metazoa > Mollusca > Gastropoda > Littorinimorpha > Pomatiopsidae > Oncomelania > Oncomelania hupensis. The sequence continues at coordinate 135,826,067 of CM072512.1, forward strand.
CTGTACTCTGCTACGATGGCGCGTAGTTGGCGTTGCTGGCCGGCGGGGAGTGAGGGGTCCAGAGAGACGTCCCGGAAGGATTCCTTCCCTTTTAGCGGAAATTCGGCGACGCCGGTCTCTGTGCCATCCACTTCGACGGCCAGCGCGACCGTGAGTAGCGAGTGGGTGTCTGGGGCGGGTGCGGGTTGCTCCAGGTACCGCTTGAGCAAGTTGATGTGGTGGGTCCTGGGCTTTCCGCCTACCTCGATGCGATAGGTGGTACGGGAGAGCTTTCTCCAGCACCGGGTAGGGTCCCTTGCCAAGCTATGTCTAGCTTGTTCGTGCCGCTGGGGAGAAGCAGTAGGACCTGGTCTCCTACCTGTAGTTCTCGGTCCCGGGCGCGGCGATTATGATAGCGGGCTTGTCTTTCTCTCGCCTTCTTCAGGTTGGCGGAGGCGGCTTTCCATGTGGCCTTGAGAGTTTCCTGGAGCTTCGTGACGTATTTCGTGGCGTCGACCGGTGCCTCGTCCAGTTTGGCGTCGGTCCAGCTACGTCGTAGGGCGGCTAGAGGTCCAGAAAGGGGTCTCCCAAAAAGCAGCGTGGAAGGCGTGTATCCGGTGGAGGTGTGCGGGGTCTCTCGATACGCGAAGAGCGCGGACGGGACGTAGGTGTCCCACGCTTCCGGTTGTTCGTCGGCGATCTTGCGGATAATCGAGATGAGAGTCCCGTTCAGGCGCTCGACCTGTCCGTTGCTGGCGGGGTGGTAGGGTGGCGTTCGGATATGGCGAATGCGAAGTAGTTGGAAAACTTCCTGCATGAGTTTTCCGGTGAACTGGGACCCGTCGTCGGTCAAGATGTTGTCCGGGAATCCGACTCGTGTGAATATGGTGACGAGCGCGTCGGCGACTCGGGCGGCGTCGATCTTCGGTAGTGGAACGGCCTCACACCACATCGAGCAAGCGTCGACAAGAGTAAGTAGATACTGGTTCCGCTTCTTGGTCCGCGGAAGGGGTCCTACTATGTCGACTGCCACTCGTTGGAAGGGTGTCCCGACGACTACGGTGGGGCTGATAGTGACCGGTACGGTGTGATGGCGGGGCGAGTATCGTTGGCACTGGCGACAGGACTTGACGTAGCGCTTCACGTCTTCTGTCATCCCGGGCCAGTGGTACTGAGCGCTGATGCGTAGAGTGGTGGCTCCTATGCCCATATGTCCACTTAGGGGCATGCTATGGCCAAGTTCCAGGACTTGGGGGCGAAGGGTCGCAGGTACGACGAGTTGAGAATGGTCGTCCTTCTGACGGAAGAGGAGTCCGTCTTCGACGAAAAAGTCTCCGGACTTGGGCGGGGTGCGTGCGGCGGGAAGTTTTCCGTAGCACTTGCGGAGGGTGACGTCGTCTTCTTGGGCCTTCCGGATCTGTTCCGGCATCTGGTTGGGGATCGGGGGTGGTGTCGCGGCTGTTTTCGCCTGGGCGCGCGTCTGGACGGCGGCCATCGACTCCACAGGCTGGGGCGGCATACCCAAGAACACGTAGCGGCATCCTAATATCAAGTCATACAGGGGCTGGTCCATCACGGCCGCTTGAATGGTTCCCGTGACGTATCGGCTGGTGACTTGGATCCGGGCTATAGGGAGCGTGGTGCTGGGCTGAGACGCGTCGGCCAACTTCAGGGTGATAGTTTCGCCGGTCAGGTCCTGTTCCCTGATGAGCGAGCGGCGGACGACGGCGTCAAAGGTGAGTCCGGTGTCGTATAGACAGTGGGCTGGGCGATCGTTGACAGTCACTTGCTCGGAGACGGCCGGTCGGTCGGTGGGAGTGACGACGGGGGTTACCGGGTTCCCGTCGGGAGTAACTTGGCGTAGGGCCAATACGGTACCTTGCCTGCGACGCTGGTCGCTGATGCGGCGAAAACATTTTTCGCGGGTGTGTCCTCGGCGCTGGCAGTAGCCGCAGTAGAGCTCTGTGCTCCGCTTCCCAGGCTCTGCTCCGGGGTTTGGGCGTCCTTTAGGCGGGAGTGGACGGTGGTTCGCCGGTGGGACGGGGCGGCGAGGCTGGTGGCGGGTATCTGGTGACGAGGGTGCGGGCGGATCCCGGCGAGGCTGTCTGTCGTCGGGGTGCGCGGTGAGGTAGCGGTCCGCGACGATGATCAGGTCCTCTAGTCGGGCGGCTCCCTGTTCGGCGGCGAAAGTCCGAAGCTCCGCTGGCATTGTCCCTCGGAGTTGCTCGGCTAGCATCAACTCGAGCAGTCCGTCGTACGTTTTTGGTTCGTCCGTTTGCTCTATCCATTTGTCCCGTAGGGTAGCTAGCCGGTCGGCAAATTGCGTAAACTTCTCCCCTTTCTCTCTCCGGGAGTTCCGGAAATTCTTGCGGTAGTGCTCACCTGAGAGCTCAAACCCATGCAGTAGAGCTTTCTTGAGGGCGGGGTAGTCGCCCTCTTCGGAAGTTGGCGTCTTGGCCAGGATTTCGTAGGCCTTCCCCTTAAGGCCATGACTAAGCTTGCGATACCAGTACCGGGGGTCAAGGCTGTTCTCTCCCGCGACTCTCTCGAATCGGGCGAGATAAACTTCAATCGATTCGTCCCGTTCGACGAATGGGTCCAGGGGGAAGTTCATCCCCGGAATCGGCGGGGGGATTGCGGATATTCCGGCGCTGGCGGTGAAGCTGGGGGCGATGAGCGAGAAGTCTTCGCTCGCGGGCGATGCGATACCTAAATCGCGGCGGTCGCGCTCAAGCTGGAGGAGTGCTTGGCGCCGTTCGAGCTCCTTGTCCTTCCTCTTCTCCTCAAGTGCCGCGACCCTCTCGTCTTCCTCCTTCCTCCGTGCGGCGGCTCTCTCCTCCTCTGCTATCCTCTCCTTCGCCTCCTCTCTTCTCCGCTCGGCGGCTCTCTCCTCCTCTGCAATCCTCTCCTTCGCCTCCTCTCTTCTCCGCTCGGCGGCTCTTTCCTCCGCGGCGATGCGCTCCTTCTCTTCCTCCTTCTTCCGGGCGGCGGCCCGTTCTTCCGCGGCGAGGCGCTCCTTCTCCTCCTCTTTCTTCAGTGCCGCGGCTCTTTCTTCCTCCTGCCTCTTCGCATCTCGCTCCTTAGCCCTCTCCTCCCTCTTCAACTTTTCCTCGGCCACGTCCGCATCTACGCTAGCCAGGACGTAGTCCTTGAGTTCGGTGCCGGCGAGCCCTAAGCTCTCGCCAATACTCTTGTACTTAAGCGCAAGCTCTCCCCGGTCGGCCATGGTAAGGGAGGTGACTTACCCTGAAAAGTCCTAACCGTGATGAGGGGCGCACACAAGGGTTACACTGACGGAAAACAAGGGGGTGGGCAGAATGAGCTACGATGAAACTGCACAGGGGCGAATACAACACAACACAACCACAAAGACAAAATGCAATCAATCAAAAATACAAAAATGAATGCAAGAAAAACCTTTTGAGACACCACCACTCGGGAAAGCCAGTGAGGGACCTATGGGGCTATGCTATACACTACGGGGCTTAGAGGGCTGGGTCCTATCTATACTGGGCTGGGGAGGGATTTAAGCTAAGTCCTTAGTCTCGTCAAGTTGGGATGGGAACCTAAGTCTTTAGTCTCGTCGGGTTGGGATGGGAAACCTAAGTCTTTTGGTCTCGTCGGGGTCGCCAAAGTTAATGTCACAAAGAAAAGGGGTTGGGGGAATGGAGGGTAAGCTCTTAATCTCTAGCGCTGTATTACCTCCTTTGTTAGGCTAATGATGCGATGACATTCAGGAGATTAAGGCTAGGAGAGACTAAATGAATGAGAGACCGTCAGGGGATAGGCGAGAAAGATGGTAGACTACACTAGATGAGGAATTCAAATACAAAGGCCAGTCTGGATAAGTGCAATTTATAACGATTTAGTTTTATTAATTCAAAGTGGGTAGTCTAGGTCGAATAATTCTAAAGTGAGTCACGGGGGTAGCGTCTATCAGTAGGGAGTAGCTCGGAGATATTCTGGGTGGTCGATATCTGGGGTACTAGTGCTACTGTGGACTGATATCATCACAGGGCAGGAGTGTATCTGTATGGTTTCAGAGTCTCTCTGATAATCTGGCGAGTGGTGATTCTCGTAGGTCAATGACTTAGCTGGGTATTTGGAGAGCGGCGGTTGATCCAAGATACTCTGGGTGGTCTGTTTACCAGGCTTGGCGTCGCGTGGGCAGTGATGCAGGTCAGTCGGTCACGCGGTGATGCAATGACCACGGGTGTTTGTCTTGTGGGAGGTACAGGTCTAGATTCCAGCTTTCGTTGCTAGCTGTCTAGGAAATGGCGAAGTTCAGAGTAACGCTTCTCGTTGACTCCCTGGGTTGTCAGGGGCCTGCAGCGGGTCAGCGACTGGAGATGATACAGGGCCGGGGTAATTCGCCCGGTACAGGAGCCGTCTGTAACGCAATACAGACTCTGTATCAGCGGGGGATAGGTATGTTCTGGATTCAGGGCCTGTGGCGCAATTGCCCATCTCAGATTTCAAATTGGTTGACCAGTCAAGAGTTGACCGGTGCATTCCAACAGCCCGACAATGCAACTAGGTTTACAGGGCCAAAGTGGGGTTTATTGGCAGCCGCTAATATACAATAACTCCGGCGCCTTAAGATGGGGTAGTGGCAACAGGGGCGAATATTTATACATTGGGAGCATGGGGGAAAGCAAATGGAATAGGTACAGGGCAAAGGGGTTGTAGGCAAGGGCTGTACTGGGGGACTTTAATCTATGTGGAGGGACAGCACGGCATGGGATATTTACACAGGGGGCTAACATGGAGCATACAAGTATAAATTCAACCATGTCATGAGTCAGATACAAGGTAGAAAATATGTGCAAGGAATAAATACAAGTCACAGCAACACGTCACGGCAAAACTATAAACATGAACATACATATCGACAGGACGTATGAACACATTGAGCGAACGACGGGTGATGGGTTTGCTACATGACAAAGAGTAAGTTTTCCTCTCTTACCTTGACTTAAGACGGGTGGAAGCACACGAGTACTGCCGTAGCTCAGAGGTCGCCCGGTGATGGAGACGTGTCTTCGGACAGGTTAGCTGTGGCTTCAAGGCTTGATGATTTTCGACTGACCCCGAGTCTAACTTTGTATCAGGCTTTAACAGGGGCTCCCCGAGGGGCGGGGCTTAAGCGCGTGGGCCAGCGAGCCTGCTAGGGATGACTGGTTGTGTGGGGATAGTCGCTGGCTGTGTGTGTGATGACTGTTGGTAGCCTAGCTCAGAGGTTCGATTGTACGCCTCGTCACAATATTCAACAAGCACTGCTGTCTAATCTTCTTAGGAGAGAGATTTATGCTTGAGTGTACTGTGTACTGCTCAGCGTTTCAACGAAGACTGACCTTCTATCTCCTTCTATCTCTTTGCTTGAATCACCCAGAACTGGTTCTATCTAACCTAGCTGTGTCCCGATTGGATGAAACAACTCTGAGTGGCTGTAAAATTCGAAGCTCGATCGTAGGCTGCGATGATGTCACTAACTGTGCTTGCATCAAGCTACAACTGTGTTACGCATGATCACTTCTGTCGTCTGCTAGAGACTAACAGT
>CM072512.1:135836605-135881605 GCA_036898135.1 Oncomelania hupensis
TTGCCTAAGCTCTCCCATTGGTTCCAACGGTCCGATTCAAAACTCAAGTGCTGACGTCACTGCGCTGTGTGTGTGGCTCAGGCTCGCAGTGTGCTGTACTTTTATTGCTACTGTGTAATTTACTGACTCTCTACTGGTACACAGACTACACATGGCTAAATAGTCAACAAGCAGAGTTAAAACTAGCCAATTCGTGACAGGCTCCCTCAACTGAAAAAAGGCGATGACTACTGGATTCGACCTTTTTCTACTACAGAGCCTAGTTTAACACTGCACTATCCTAGGGTCCTATTTACAAACTAATTAAGTTGCTCTACCTGAGCTGCACTGCTGTGCCAGGTAGCTATGGACACTAGTGACAGGGTATTACTGGGCGGGGACGAATTCTGGTGCTGTGGCCCTTAGTTGTGTTGGGTGGGCGACAGCTGCTGTGTCCTCCACGAGATGGCGACTGAGGTAGTCGGCTCCGTGGTTTTCCTTGCCGGGGATGTACTCGATTTGGAATGAGTATGCCTGAAGGGTGAGTGCCCATCGCATCAGGCGAGAGTTCAAAGACTTGGAGGCTGCCAGGAACGATAGTGGTTGGTGGTCCACCTGAACTGTGAAGTGGGTCCCGTACAGGTAGAGTTGAAACTTCTGTATGGCCCAGACTAGTCCAAGACATTCTTTCTCCGACGTGGCGTAGTGGGTCTCGGCGGGTCTCAATTTTCTGCTGGCGTAGGCGACAGGGAATAGCGTCTCTGCATTCTTGGGGTCGCGCTGTAGCAGTACTGCTCCGAGGCCTACTAAGTCGCTTGCGTCGGTGCGAAGAACGAATGGCTGAGTCAAATCGGGTAGGTGGAGTACTGGCGCCGATGTCATTCTGTCCTTGAGTGTTTGGAATGCTGTCTCGCATTCGGCTGTCCATACGACTTTGTCCGGGGCGATTTTCCGGGTTCCATTTGTCAGTGGTACGGCGATGCTGTGGTAGTTGTGGATGAACTTCTTCCGCGATGGCGATGGCCATCCATGTGTGTGTGCTGGGGGTCGCTGGTCGGTCCGTATACTTCTTAAGGAGATTGATGTGGTGGTATCGGGCTCTCCCGTTCACCTCTACCTGGTAGACTGTCTTGGATCTCTTGGCAGTCACCCGGTACGGTCCTCTCCAAGCGATGTCCAGCTTGTTGGTTCCACTTGGAAGTAAGAGTAGCACTTGATCGCCGACTTGCAGTTCTCTGTCCTTCGCGTGGCGGTTGTAGTACTTCGCCTGACGGGCTCTTGCCTTCTTCAGTGCTTCACCAGCTTTCTTCCACGTTGCTTTGAGGGTTTCCTGCAGGTCTGCGACGTACTTGGTGGCACCTCTTGGTGTGTCGTCTATCTTGGCCTCCGTCCAACTTCTGCGTAGGGCTTCTAGCGGTCCTGCTAGAGGTCTGCCGAATAGCAATGTTGACGGGGTGTAGCCTGTGGCTGCATGGGGCGTTTCTCGGTATGCGAACAGTGCCGCATTCACGTAGGTGTCCCACGCTTCTGGATTGTCGTCGGCGACTTTCCTGAGTATGGTGAGAAGGGTTCCGTTCAGTCTTTCTACTTGTCCGTTGCTGGCGGGGTGGTATGGTGGTGTGCGAATGTGATGAACTTGTATCAACTCGAACACGTCGTGCATCAGGCGGCCGGTGAACTGAGATCCGTTGTCCGTTCTAATGCTGTCCGGAAATCCGACTCTGGTAAAGATGGCGATGAGTGCATCTGCAATCTTCTTGGTGTCGATCGCTGGCAACGGGACTGCTTCGCACCACATCGTACATGCGTCGACGAGTGTGAGTAGAAATCTGTTCCGCTTCTTGGTCATGGGCAGTGGTCCTACTATGTCTACTGAGACTTGCTGGAATGGCACGCCGACTACTACCGATGGTCCTAAGGTAACTGGTACGGTGTGATGTCGCGGGGAATATCGTTGACATTGGTGGCAAGATTTCACGTAGCGCTTGACATCCTCCGTGATTCCTGGCCAATAGTAGTGTGCGCTGATTCTCTGCACTGTGGCTCCAATTCCCATGTGTCCGCTGAGTGGCATGCTGTGGCCTAGTTCTAGTACTTGGGCTCGAAGGGTGGCTGGTAGTACTAGTTGGGTGTGATCTCCATCTCCTTGTCGATGTAGAACTCCCTCTTCCATGTAGAAGTCTCCCTTGTGCGGGGGTGTGTGCGCCTTGGGTAGCTTCTGGAAGCACTTCGCTATCGAGGTGTCTTCTTTCTGTGCTGTTTTGATCTCTTCGAGTCCTGGATTCGGAGCGAACTCGGGCTGGGGTGGTTGGGTTTTAGCTTGGGCCCTGGTTTGCACTGCAGCTATCTCTACAGTTTTAGGGGGCGTGCCTAAGAACACATACCTACAACCTAGCACTAGATCATACAGGGGTTTCTGTAAAACAGCTGCTTGGATTCGTCCTGTGACGTACCTACTCTCTACTTCGATCCATGCTATTGGGCAAGTAGTCGTCGGTTTCGTCAAGTCTGCTCCTTGTAAGTCGACGGTCTTGTCTGTCAAGTCCGCGCGCGATACAAGAGATTCGCTAACTATCGCGTCGTATGATAGACCTGTGTCATACAGACAGTTCGCTTCTTTTCCGTTGACCTTGACCGTGTCTGTCACCGATGGGTGATCTCCGATTGTGTGTGGCTTGTTACCGCTGCTTTGAGTTAGAACTCTGTGCGCTGGCCGGCTTTCGCGCTCTTCCCTACGTTGTGCGGCCAACTTGAAACATTCTGCGGTGGAGTGATTGTTTCTGTTGCAGAACGAACAATACCGTCTCTGTTCTGCGGGACCTCTTTTCCCGAATTCCGTGTTGGGTCCTTTATTTTGCCCAGGTCTGGGGTTATTCGGCTTATTCGCGGTGCGCTCTTCCCGGTTAGGGCTTCGTTTCTGTGCCTCTTTCCCGTTAGGCTTTAGGTCTCGCCTGAAGCTCTTGGCTTCTCCGTGTGCGGCCACGTACCTATCTGCGACCTTGACCAGATCTTCTAGTCTTTCCGCGCCCTGCTCTACTGAGAATGTTCTCAGCTCGGGGGTCATGGTTTCCCGTAGCTGTTCCCATACTAACAGTTCTGTCAGTCCATCATACGTCTTAGCCGTGGCTGACTGGCTAATCCACTTATCCAGCATTGTGGACAACCGATCCGCGAACTGCGCATAGCTCTCTCCTTTCACTCTCCGATTGGTGCGGAACTTTTGCCGGTAGCATTCTCCTGTTAGTTCGAATCCCGTTAGGAGTGCCTCTTTTACTTTGTGATAGTCAGTCACTCTGTCAGTCGGTAGCTTACTGTAGATGTCATAAGCCTTTCCTCTAAGCCCTTGACTAAGCTTAAAAGACCAATGAGTGGGATCTAGTTTATACTCTGTTGCTAGACGCTCAAACCTAGTCAGATAGAGATCTAGACCTTCTTCTCTCTCATTGAATGTTCCCAGTGGAAATGACATTCCTTGTACAGGGTTGGATGCTACCTCTAGCTGATCTGAGTGGGGAAGGGGTTGAGGAAGAACTTGAAGCTCCTGATCCCAATCTTCTTAGCTCTAACTCATGCTGTCTTTCTTTTTCCTTTTCTTCCCTCTCTTTTTCTTTTTCTGCCCTCTCATACTCCCATTTCCTAACTTCTGCTTCTCTCTCTGCTGCTAATGCTGCCTTCTTCTGTTCTCCTTCTAATTCTAATTTCTTCTGTTCTCTTGCTGCTTCTAACTCTGCTTTTTTCTGTTCTCTTGCTGCTTCTAACTCTGCTTTCTTTTGCTCTGCTTCTAGTTCTGCTTTTCTCTGTTCTGCTTCGAGTTTCTTCGCTCTCTCTGCTGCTCTCTCTGCCTTAGCCTCCTGTTTCTCTACCTCTGCATTGATATACGCAATTAGGTCTCCCCCTGCTAAGTGTAAAGCTTCCCCTAATTCCTTGAAGCGCAATCTCAAGGCCACTGGGTCCGACATTGCCAAACGTGTCTATGAACAACCTCTGAATCACGTGGAATACCAAAACACTAGCAATATTGCAAGTCAATAACAACAATGCAAAGACAATCAAATTCGTAATCAATAATAGAATAAAACAAGAGTCAAATGGCATACAACAGTTATTTAAGCAAAACCTGCAAAAGAACAATGCAACATACAGGCACAAAAATATTTGAAGCAAAAAAGTTTTTAACTAAAGAATAGTGCACCCAAACTGATCAGTGTTATATACCCTTACAACTATTCTAAGTTATTCTACTACTCCTACTGTTATCTAATTTTATTGTACTTAGGTCCGGTTATACCCAATTCCTATTATACACAGATCCTGGCTAGGCTCGCCAATTAAAGTGTCACGTGGGGTTTATGGGCTCTGCACAATGGAATTATGGACCCTCACGTTTATTCGGTGGGAACTGCTAGTAAGTCACCCTATGAATTACTTTAATAAATTTATTTGTTTAGCTCGTTCTGTGTTAAGGTTGGGGTACAGAAATAGATAGAAAAATGGTAAAAGAATACTGTCACACTAGCTTTCACACGGCTATGAATCATATGTAGTCCAGCCTTTTGATAACAGTTAAAATCACACATTTATTTCTTCTACTCTATACAAGATTCTCTAAGTACTAATCTAACTTAAAAAGTCTCTTTCAATGCTAATAGTTCGATCGCTGATAGTCTATGCAGCTGTTATTTCTTCCTTGGGCACTTGCTATAATATCTCATGTAGATTTGGACTACTGTGGTCCGTTTTACAGTTTCTGAAGAGTTGGACTACTGTGGTCCTGTTTGATCAGTTTAAGTGCACTTGGGATAACACACTTAACTGGCGGGTGGTGCGGTCGAAGTCCTTCTGTGAGGTAGCTTCTGGTCCACCTGTGTCGTTGTGTAGTTGGGTTCCCTTGCCACGCTGTGGGGTCTGACAGGGAGTTTTCAAGGTAGCTCCTTCCGACTTGTGCGGTAGAGTCTCCTCAACCAACTTGTTTCTGTGGAGTGGGGTTCACAGGATAGCTCGGGATAGCTCGGGATAGCTCGCCTGCTCGTCTGTAATATAAGAGACGAAATTCTGCACAACCCTGAATAATCGGTTTGTGCAGAGCGTCTCACTGAAAGCCAAGTAGCCCTCAGTGATAGCTCCACATCTCTATACATAAGCGACGAACATTCTGCTACTTCCGGGTTCCACTGGAATCTCACTCTAAATTCCTATACATACATAAATATAAATCGTGTCTAACTATACACATACAGAATTAATAATATTATAAACATTCAGTGGTACAGCCACTGGTCTGCAAACATACATATAAGTTAAACAACAGTGGTTCCGTATGGTATGCAACATGGCGGCGCAACCGGTCGTGTTTCGCCACGTGTTCGGCGTTTCCACATGGTCACGCAAATTCGGATTAACAATTCACATTTATGCATAGCAAATTCCACAAACATAATTTCAACAATAATAAAATATATCACGATGAAACAGAAGGGTGTTCATTTACCTGTTTGACAAGTTCAGGCCCGTGTTGACTTGATAGAATTCTGAGATTCTAAGTCCTGCTTCCTGGTCTAAGTGTGGCGAGATTTCTCTGCCAGCTTTCTAGCTGTTAACACTTCGGTGTATTCCTCCCAACTGACCCAAAAATGTGCGGGGTTTGGACCTAGTCAAACTGGCTCCAACCACTTTGCCTAAGCTCTCCCATTGGTTCCAACGGTCCGATTCAAAACTCAAGTGCTGACGTCACTGCGCTGTGTGTGTGGCTCAGGCTCGCAGTGTGCTGTACTTTTATTGCTACTGTGTAATTTACTGACTCTCTACTGTTACAAAGACTACACATGGCTAAATAGTCAACAAGCAGAGTTAAACTAGCCAATTCGTGACAGGCTCCCTCAACTGAAAAAAGGCGATGACTACTGGATTCGACCTTTTTCTACTACAGAGCCTAGTTTAACACTGCACTATCCTAGGGTCCTATTTACAAACTAAGTAAGTTGCTCTACCTGAGCTGCAATGCTGTGCCAGGTAGCTATGGACACTAGTGACAGGGTATTACTGGGCGGGGACGAATTCTGGTGCTGTGGCCCTTAGTTGTGTTGGGTGGGCGACAGCTGCTGTGTCCTCCACGAGATGGCGACTGAGGTAGTCGGCTCCGTGGTTTTCTCTTTGCCGGGGATGTACTCGATTTGGAATGAGTATGCCTGAAGGGTGAGTGCCCATCGCATCAGGCGAGAGTTCAAAGACTTGGAGGCTGCCAGGAACGATAGTGGTTGGTGGTCCACCTGAACTGTGAAGTGGGTCCCATACAGGTAGAGTTGAAACTTCTGTATGGCCCAGACTAGTCCAAGACATTCTTTCTCCGACGTGGCGTAGTGGGTCTCGGCGGGTCTCAATTTTCTGCTGGCGTAGGCGACAGGGAATAGCGTCTCTGCATTCTTGGGGTCGCGCTGTAGCAGTACTGCTCCGAGGCCTAAGTCGCTTGCGTCGGTGCGAAGAACGAATGGCTGAGTCAAATCGGGTAGGTGGAGTACTGGCGCCGATGTCATTCTGTCCTTGAGTGTTTGGAATGCTGTCTCGCATTCGGCTGTCCATACGACTTTGTCCGGGGCGATTTTCCGGGTTCCATTTGTCAGTGGTACGGCGATGCTGTTGTAGTTGTGGATGAGCTTCTTCCGCGATGGCGATGGCCATCCATGTGTGTGTGCTGGGGGTCGCTGGTCGGTCCGTGTACTTCTTGAGGAGATTGATGTGGTGGTATCGGGCTCTCCCGTTCACCTCTACTTGGTAGACTGTCTTGGATTTCTTGGCAGTCACCCGGTACGGTCCTCTCCAAGCGATGTCCAGCTTGTTGGTTCCACTTGGAAGTAAGAGTAGCACTTGATCGCCGACTTGCAGTTCTCTGTCCTTCGCGTGGCGGTTGTAGTACTTCGCCTGACGGGCTCTTGCCTTCTTCAGTGCTTCACCAGCTTTCTTCCACGTTGCTTTGAGGGTTTCCTGCAGGTCTGCGACGTACTTGGTGGCACCTCTTGGTGTGTCGTCTATCTTGGCTTCCGTCCAACTTCTGCGTAGGGCTTCTAGCGGTCCTGCTAGAGGTCTGCCGAATAGCAATGTTGACGGGGTGTAGCCTGTGGCTGCATGGGGCGTTTCTCGGTATGCGAACAGTGCCGCATTCACGTAGGTGTCCCACGCTTCTGGATTGTCGTCGGCGACTTTCCTGAGTATGGTGAGAAGGGTTCCGTTCAGTCTTTCTACTTGTCCGTTGCTGGCGGGGTGGTATGGTGGTGTGCGAATGTGATGAACTTGTATCAACTCGAACACGTCGTGCATCAGGCGGCCGGTGAACTGAGATCCGTTGTCCGTTCTAATGCTGTCCGGAAATCCGACTCTGGTAAAGATGGCGATGAGTGCATCTGCAATCTTCTTGGTGTCGATCGCTGGCAACGGGACTGCTTCGCACCACATCGTACATGCGTCGACGAGTGTGAGTAGAAATCTGTTCCGCTTCTTGGTCATGGGCAGTGGTCCTACTATGTCTACTGAGACTTGCTGGAATGGCACGCCGACTACTACCGATGGTCCTAAGGTAACTGGTACGGTGTGATGTCGCGGGGAATATCGTTGACATTGGTGGCAAGATTTCACGTAGCGCTTGACATCCTCCGTGATTCCTGGCCAATAGTAGTGTGCGCTGATTCTCTGCACTGTGGCTCCAATTCCCATGTGTCCGCTGAGTGGCATGCTGTGGCCTAGTTCTAGTACTTGGGCTCGAAGGGTGGCTGGTAGTACTAGTTGGGTGTGATCTCCATCTCCTTGTCGATGTAGAACTCCCTCTTCCATGTAGAAGTCTCCCTTGTGCGGGGGTGTGTGCGCCTTGGGTAGCTTCTGGAAGCACTTCGCTATCGAGGTGTCTTCTTTCTGTGCTGTTTTGATCTCTTCGAGTCCTGGATTCGGAGCGAACTCGGGCTGGGGTGGTTGGGTTTTAGCTTGGGCCCTGGTTTGCACTGCAGCTATCTCTACAGTTTTAGGGGGCGTGCCTAAGAACACATACCTACAACCTAGCACTAGATCATACAGGGGTTTCTGTAAAACAGCTGCTTGGATTCGTCCTGTGACGTACCTACTCTCTACTTCGATCCATGCTATTGGGCAAGTAGTCGTCGGTTTCGTCAAGTCTGCTCCTTGTAAGTCGACGGTCTTGTCTGTCAAGTCCGCGCGCGATACAAGAGATTCGCTAACTATCGCGTCGTATGATAGACCTGTGTCATACAGACAGTTCGCTTCTTTTCCGTTGACCTTGACCGTGTCTGTCACCGATGGGTGATCTCCGATTGTGTGTGGCTTGTTACCGCTGCTTTGAGTTAGAACTCTGTGCGCTGGCCGGCTTTCGCGCTCTTCCCTACGTTGTGCGGCCAACTTGAAACATTCTGCGGTGGAGTGATTGTTTCTGTTGCAGAACGAACAATACCGTTTCGGTTCTGCGGGACCTCTTTTCCCGAATTCCGTGTTGGGTCCTTTATTTTGCCCAGGTCTGGGGTTATTCGGCTTATTCGCGGTGCGCTCTTCCCGGTTAGGGCTTCGTTTCTGTGCCTCTTTCCCGTTAGGCTTTAGGTCTCGCCTGAAGCTCTTGGCTTCTCCGTGTGCGGCCACGTACCTATCTGCGACCTTGACCAGATCTTCTAGTCTTTCCGCGCCCTGCTCTACTGAGAATGTTCTCAGCTCGGGGGTCATGGTTTCCCGTAGCTGTTCCCATACTAACAGTTCTGTCAGTCCATCATACGTCTTAGCCGTGGCTGACTGGCTAATCCACTTATCCAGCATTGTGGACAACCTATCCGCGAACTGCGCATAGCTCTCTCCTTTCACTCTCCGGTTGGTGCGGAACTTTTGCCGGTAGCATTCTCCTGTTAGTTCGAATCCCGTTAGGAGTGCCTCTTTTACTTTGTGATAGTCCGTCACTCTGTCAGTCGGTAGCTTACTGTAGATGTCATAAGCCTTTCCTCTAAGCCCTTGACTAAGCTTAAAAGACCAATGAGTGGGATCTAGTTTATACTCTGTTGCTAGACGCTCAAACCTAGTCAGATAGAGATCTAGACCTTCTTCTCTCTCATTGAATGTTCCCAGTGGAAATGACATTCCTTGTACAGGGTTGGATGCTACCTCTAGCTGATCTGAGTGGGGAGGGGTTGAGGAAGAACTTGAAGCTCCTGATCCCAATCTTCTTAGCTCTAACTCATGCTGTCTTTCTTTTTCCTTTTCTTCCCTCTCTTTTTCTTTTTCTGCCCTCTCATACTCCCATTTCCTAACTTCTGCTTCTCTCTCTGCTGCTAATGCTGCCTTCTTCTGTTCTCCTTCTAATTCTAATTTCTTCTGTTCTCTTGCTGCTTCTAACTCTGCTTTTTTCTGTTCTCTTGCTGCTTCTAACTCTGCTTTCTTTTGCTCTGCTTCTAGTTCTGCTTTTCTCTGTTCTGCTTCGAGTTTCTTCTGTTCTCTCTCGGCTGCTCTCTCTGCCTTAGCCTCCTGTTTCTCTACCTCTGCATTGATATACGCAATTAGGTCTCCCCCTGCTAAGTGTAAAGCTTCCCCTAATTCTTTGAAGCGCAATCTCAAGGCCACTGGGTCCGACATTGCCAAACGTGTCTATGAACAACCTCTGAATCACGTGGAATACCAAAACACTAGCAATATTGCAAGTCAATAACAACAATGCAAAGACAATCAAATTCGTAATCAATAATAGAATAAAACAAGAGTCAAATGGCATACAACAGTTATTTAAGCAAAACCTGCAAAAGAACAATGCAACATACAGGCACAAAAATATTTGAAACAAAAAAGTTTTTAACTAAAGAATAGTGCACACAAACTGATCAGTGTTATATACCCTTACAACTATTCTAAGTTATTCTACTACTCCTACTGTTATCTAATTTTATTGTACTTAGGTCCGGTTATACCCAATTCCTATTATACACAGATCCTAGCTAGGCTCGCCAATTAAAGTGTCACGTGGGGTTTATGGGCTCTGCACAATGGAATTATGGACCCTCACGTTTATTCGGTGGGAACTGCTAGTAAGTCACCCTATGAATTACTTTAATAAATTTATTTGTTTAGCTCGTTCTGTGTTAAGGTTGGGGTACAGAAATAGATAGAAAAATGGTAAAAGAATACTGTCACACTAGCTTTCACACGGCTATGAATCATAAGTAGTCCAGCCCCTTGATAACAGTTAAAATCACACATTTATTTCTTCTACTCTATACAAGATTCTCTAAGTACTAATCTAACTTAAAAAGTCTCTTTCAATGCTAATAGTTCGATCGCTGATAGTCTATGCAGCTGTTATTTCTTCCTTGGGCACTTGCTATAATATCTCATGTAGATTTGGACTACTGTGGTCCGTTTTACAGTTTCTGAAGAGTTGGACTACTGTGGTCCTGGTTTGATCAGTTTAAGTGCACTTGGGATAACACACTTAACTGGCGGGTGGTGCGGTCGAAGTCCTTCTGTGAGGTAGCTTCTGGTCCACCTGTGTCGTTGTGTAGTTGGGTTCCCTTGCCACGCTGTGGGGTCTGACAGGGAGTATTTCAAGGTAGCTCCTTCCGACTTGTGCGGTAGAGTCTCCTCAACCAACTTGTTTCTGTGGAGTGGGGTTCACAGGATAGCTCGGGATAGCTCTGGATAGCTCGCCTGCTCGTCTGTAATATAAGAGACGAAATTCTGCACAACCCTGAATAATCGGTTTGTGCAGAGCGTCTCACTGAAAGCCAAGTAGCCCTCAGTGATAGCTCCACATCTCTATACATAAGCGACGAACATTCTGCTACTTCCGGGTTCCACTGGAATCTCAACTCTAAATTCCTATACATACATAAATATAAATCGTGTCTAACTATACACATACAGAATTAATAATAATATAAACATTCAGTGGTACAGCCACTGGTCTGCAAACATACATATAAGTTAAACAACAGTGGTTCCGTATGGTATGCAACATGGCGGCGCAACCGGTCGTGTTTCGCCACGTGTTCGGCGTTTCCACATGGTCACGCAAATTCGGATTAATAATTCACATTTATGCATAGCAAATTCCACAAACATAATTTCAACAATAATATAAATATATCACGATGAAACAGAAGGGTGTTCATTTACCTGTTTGACAAGTTCATGACTTGATAGAATTCTGAGATTCTAAGTCCTGCTTCCTGGTCTAAGTGTGGCGAGATTTCTCTGCCAGCTTTCTAGCTGTTAACACTTCGGTGTATTCCTCCCAACTGACCCAAAAATGTGCGGGGTTTGGACCTAGTCAAACTGGCTCCAACCACTTTGCCTAAGCTCTCCCATTGGTTCCAACGGTCCGATTCAAAACTCAAGTGCTGACGTCACTGCGCTGTGTGTGTGGCTCAGGCTCGCAGTGTGCTGTACTTTTATTGCTACTGTGTAATTTACTGACTCTCTACTGGTACACAGACTACACATGGCTAAATAGTCAACAAGCAGAGTTAAAACTAGCCAATTCGTGACAGCTAGCAAATGTTTTGTGATCACACCTCTCTCGTTTTGGCAAATGTTTGCCATCGCGCATTGCATCTCGTTTTGGAAAATCCGTTGTCCAGCTATTTCATCCCGTTGAAGATAAAGAAGGACACTCAATGCGTGGATTAGAGATTCAAATGTTTAGTTATGCGGTTACAGCGAGGGAGAGAGAGAGAGAGAGAGAGAGAGAGAGAGAGAGAGAGAGAGAGAGAGAGAGAGAGAGAGAGAGAGTAGAAGAAGAAGAAGAAGAAGAAGAAGTGTGCGTGTGTTTAATGTTTCCATGACAACTGTTTGCGGTTCCGGAAATCTTAAGTAATGAAAGCGAAAACGGCGCCCAAATTTGCAGATTTAAAATGCAGTGAGAGAGAGAGAGAGAGAGAGAGAGAGAGAGAGAGAGAGAGAGAGAGAGAGAGAGAGAGATTGGGAGAGAGAGACAGAGAGAATCTTTTTTTCACTGCTAACGGGGTGGTTTGGTAGCACAGCGGATAAAGAGCTGGTTTCCCATGTCGAAAGTCGCGGGTTCGAACCCCGCTTGGGACAGACATGACTTAGGTACGAGACTTTTCAGGCCACCGAGGGTTTCCTCCCGGTACTCCGGTTTCCTCCCTTCCTTCAATGATGATATTGGATGCAGTCAATGTAAATAAAGTTTAGAAAAAAATGATTTCTCTTCCGCCTTCAGTAATAGCGATGTCTTCA
Source organism: Oncomelania hupensis (assembly GCA_036898135.1). Lineage (NCBI taxonomy): Eukaryota > Metazoa > Mollusca > Gastropoda > Littorinimorpha > Pomatiopsidae > Oncomelania > Oncomelania hupensis. The sequence continues at coordinate 135,848,810 of CM072512.1, forward strand.
GATCGCCGCGCTTTGAACTCCATTGAAGACAAAGCGCGTGATAACATCCCGTAGCAGTAGTATAGTAGAGCATTCGTTTGTTCGTTTAGATAAATTAATGTCCCACGTCACAATAGCGAATAGGGGACTGATGTGTAGAGCATTCTCAGTGCGTCCTATTTTTATCCCTCTCCCTTCTCGTCAACTGTCTTTGGTAACGAGAGCCTAAAGCGAACAAAGCGAGGACATTCTATATTCTCTTGACATCAAAGAAAGCCAACAGAAATCGTACTGGAAATAGTAGACTCCCAAGCCCATATGAGCTGTTCGCTTGTAGTTCGGTGTGTAGAGAGTTGTTTTTTTTTTTTTTCAAAGATAACTCACAACCATACGGCCAGACATCTTTATGATGATGCGAGTCTAGAGGGCGTCGTCTTCCTTACGAGGGCGTAGCACACTGTCCGACCTCTTCTGAAGTAGCTCATAAACCTACGTAACCTTTGTAAGTAGGACTGGATTTGCATAAAATAACAATCTTTGTAATTCCTACGGCAGCAGAATTTCACTTGTGACCTTTAATTTCAACTCACGGTAAGGAGAGTAATCCAGAGTGGCCCTTCACCCGACACTGCATGAGCGAACTTGGCTCTAAAATATAAGACGTAACAAGAAGGCTAAATCCAAATAACTGTCTACTGCCGGAACACTATTTTAAGATTGTGCAGCCTGGGTATCTATCAGATGCTAGTCATGTAGTGTAGTTGGCGGCAAGATTTATAGGTAAAAGTCCAGGCTAAAATTGGGATAATCGGTGATAGCCTTGGGTGTCGGCCGCACGAAAAAGGAAGCCCAACGCATGTTACAGTCTGTTACACAGCTCTTACACAACTGTTATACATGGCACAGGCAAAGGAAGAGAAGATCAGAAAATACTTATTTAATTTCCCAGTGATCTCGGTTTTACTGTATAAAGCAGCCATTCCAAACTCACAGTTGGCTCCCTGCCTGTTGTCTGTCTCTGTATGTTTCTGTCTGTCTGATTTTTTTGTCTGTCTGTCTGTCTGTCTGTCTCTCTCATTGCTACAGGTGAACAGGCGAGTAAGTTCAAGTGTTCCAGCACTGTCAATACCAGAAGACGCAGTAGCGGCCTGGCCACTGAGGACGGTGGTGGCAACTAGGGTAGCCATGGTTATCGCCAGCCAAGGCACTTCACACAGTCTGCTATTATTATATAGTTGTCAGTCACAGAGCTACATTACAGGTAGACTTAGCTCACCGTTGGAACATTCTAGAACGTCTCTGACGAGAGCAGCTCATGACAATCTGTGTTCTCTCTCTCTCTCTCTAATTATTATTATTATTATTATTATTATTATTATTATTATTATTATTATTATTATTGGTAAGGTAAAAGGTAAAGGTAGCCCCACAGCCTTGTGGCCGTAGGGGAGCGTGATGTTGGAGATCACACTTATCTTGGGCCAGCGTAATGAGGGTGATGCCCATCTCTCTCCCTCGCTGCTTTACCTTCCCCACCCTTAAGAGAGTAGGTACTCAATCACAGTTGAGTCAACTGGGGGGCGTTGTTATTTGTCGCTCCACGGTTTGCGGTCACCCATCCAAGTGCTAACCGCACTGGACGGTGCTTAACTTGCGACACAGTAGCGAGTGCTCCAACCACTGCGCTATCCGACACCCTTTCTCTTTAATTATTATTATTATTATTTTTATGATGATGATGATGATGATGATGATGATAATGATTATTATTATTATTATTATTATTATTATTATTATTATTATTATTATTATTATTATTATTATTATTATTATTATTATTTTTATTATTAATGATGTGAGGCTCACTAGGGTCTTTGCACAATGGGGGGTGGAATGGTGGAGGTTAAATCAATGCTCGAAACGAAGACTCGAAATGGACATCCAAAACTCACGCGATGGTTGCCAGATCGCGGAAATGTCATGTGCATTGTTTATCAAATAGGTTTTTGCTTTAATAATGTTGATGTAACGAAATTTCTTATTTCCGTTTTACCGTCTTCTTCTTCGCAGTCTGAGGATTTGCGACGTCGTCTTGCGTTGTCTTAAATAATAAATAATACAGGATGCTATACGCGCCTTACCCCAAATCATTCAGGCTCAAAGCGCGGCGACCTATACCAACATACACGCTCACCTGTCTCATCCACCCTCACACATACCAAACACACATCCATCACTCAAACAGGTGGTGTAAAGGCAGGGAGATCGCTATTAGAAGACGGAAAGAAAATCGAATTTTTATTTTTGAAATTTTTATATTGACTGCGTCCTGTACCATTATTGAAGGGAGGGAGGAAACCGGAGTGCCCGGAGAAAACCCTCGGTGACCTCAATAGTCTCGTACCTAAGTCACATACGTTCGCCCCTTGCGGGAATCGAACCCGCGACCTTCGGCATAGGAAACCGGCGACTTATCCACTGCGCCACGAGGCCACCCCCAAGTGTGCCAGTCGCTCTACCCTCTGTTGTATGGGGCGCCATGTGTCCATTTATTCTATGTGACTATTCTATACATAGAATAAATTCTATGCACATAAAAAGCATTCTATGCACACAAAAACCATTCATTAGTTGAAATTCCATTTATAAAAAAGAAACCAATATTGTAAGTCATAGAATAAAATTCTTTGTATAGAATAACATTCTATAATATAGTGTAAAATTCTATGTCCATAATACAATTCTATGTATAGAATAAAATTTTATAATAGAGAATAAGATTCTATGTATGTAATACAATTCTATATTATAGAATGCACTTGTATGCATAGAATTGTATTCTATAACATAGAATGAATTCTATTACAAAGAATGAATTCTATAACATAGAATTTATTCTATGTGCATACAATTCATTCTATAACATAGAATGAATTCTTTAACATAAAATAAATTATATGACATAAAATGAATTCTATGTGCATAGAATAAATTGTATAACATAGAATGAATTCTATAATAAAGAATGAATTCTATATGCATAGAATGAATTTTATAGCATAGAATGAATTCTATGACATAGAATTCATTCTATGACATAGAATGAATTCTATAACATAGAATGAATTCTATAGCATAGAATGAATTCTATGACATAGAATTTATTCTATAGCATAGAATGAATTCTATAACATAGAATGAATTCTATAGCATAGAATAAATTCTATGACATAGAATTTATTCTATAGCATAGAATGAATTCTATGTTACAGAATGAATCCTATGTCATAGAATTCATTCTATGCTATAGAATTCATTCTATGCTATAGAATAAATTCTATGTCATAGAATTCATTCTTTGCTATAGAATTCATTCTATGTTATAGAATTCATTCTATGTCATAGAATTCATTCTATGTCATCTTATTCATTCTATGTTATACTATTCATTCTATGCTATAGAATTCATTCTATGTCATAGAATTCATTCTATGTCATAGAATTCATTCTATGTCATAGACTTCATTTTATGTTATAGAATGAAATCAATATATACACTTTTTTTTAAATAGTAAAAACTGGGGCACTGTCAAGGTATAGAGAACATTTTTTATGGCATGGGACTGTATTGCAGAGAGATATACACATTGCCACATCCCATCACCACACCACATCACTCTACATCACACTGCACCACAAATGTGATGGGTAGGTGTGGTGGAGTGATTAGGTTATGTGACGATGTGGTCTGATTCACTGCTTTTAAGGCATAATAGAACTGTATTGCAGATACATACATACACATTACCACATCACATCACCACACTACATCACTCTAAATCACACCACACTGCACCACAAATGTGATGGGTGGGAGGGGTGGGGTGATTAGATTATGTGATGTGATTCACTGATGCCATGATATGTGCTGTCTGCTGCAATGTGAAGATGTGCTGCTGCTGTGATGTCGGCTGATGTGATGTGATGATTTGTTGATATGATGTGATTTTATGTGGTGGTGCGTTTTCACGATGATGGTGATGAAGCAATGTGATGCAGTGATGTGATGTGATGATGTGATCGATGTGGTGATGATGCGATGTGGTGATGTGTCATACAATATCTTTTTTTAAATTCTAAATTTTGTTACAATTTATTAGTTGTGTTTTTTAATTTTATGTGAATGAAATGAATTATATGTATATAGAATTAATTGTATAACACAGCAAGAATTGTATGACATAAAATTCATTTTGTTAACATAAAATGGATTTTATTCGCAACACTGAATACATTCTATTTTCATAGAATTGTTTTTTAACATTTGGTGCACATAGAATGCATTCTATGTTATAAAATGTTCATTCTATAACATAGAATGTTCATTCTATAACATAGGATCCATTCTATAACATAGAATGTTCATTCTATAACATAGAATGGTCATTCTATAACATAAAATTCATTCTATAACATAGAATGTTCATTCTATAACATAGAATCCATTGTATAACTTAGAATGTTCATGCTATAACATAGAATCCATTCTATAACATAGAATGTTCATTCTATAACATAGAATGCTCATTCTATGCGCGACTAGGTCATTCTATGTGAAGCGAGGCTGTGACGTATAAAGGGACACGTGGAGCCTTGCACGCGCGAGAACTGAAGAAATGGCTGACGTACCAAGCGCTCTGCGGCTTTATCAGACATCATAATTTCGTGAACAAGCATTTAGGTTTCTTGATGCGGACGACTTCGACAGTATAATTAGTGTGAGTAGATCGCTTAGCAATAAAAATAATTGACGTCACACCCGCCCCCCCCCCCCCCCCCTCCGCCCCTGCGTGCTTGCTTTTTTCATTACAATGTGCTGAGGTTCTGTAAGGGTTTATAGTGACAAAATCTAATTAAATAATCAGTTCTTTTCGCTCAATACCGAAGAAATAACCGTACTGTACACTCATAAAAAGCAATAATTAATATATTTAAAGGTCGAATATTGCTATACAACTCTGAGACATAATAAATGAAAGGTTCCTAAAGCTGAATATTGCAAAAAATCTATTTCACCCCAAGCGGCCCCCCAGGGCGCTATGCACAAAGGCGTGGCGGCCACGTGCTGCGGGAATAACACAGCGTGATCGAGTTTGAAAATGGTGAAGTACTGTGCTGTGTTTGGATGCTCTAACTCCGACGTAAAACCTTTCTGCAAAGAAAAGGACATTTCCTTTCATCGATTTCCACATCGAGCGCAAATGATGAAGCACTGCATGTCGTCAACTCTAAACTGAATGTCAGTGACAAATCGCTCTGTAATCATTATTGCACGAGTGTGCTATGTTCAAAACATCACAATATCCCGAAATGTTCTCTATACCTTGACAGTGCCCCAGTTTTTACTATTTAAAAAAAAGTTTTTATATTGATTTCATTGTATAACATAGAATGAATTCTATGACATAGAATGAATTCTATAGCATATAATGGATAGTATAACATAGAATGAATAAGATGACATAGAATGATTTCTATGACATAGAATGAATTCTATAATATAGAATGAATTATATAGCATAGAATGAATTCTATGACATAGAATTCATTCTGTAACATAAAATTCATTCTATGCTATAGAATAAATTCTATGTCATAGAATTCATTCTATGCTATATAATTCATTCTATGTTATAGAATTCATTCTATGTCATAGAATTCATTCTATGTCATAGAATTCATTCCATGTCATCTTATTCATTCTATGTTATACTATTCATTCTATGCCTATAGAATTCATTCTATGTCATAGAATGAATTCTATGTCATAGAATTCATTCTATGCTATAAAATTCATTCTATGCATATAGAATTCATTCTTTATTATAGAATTCATTCTATGTTATACAATTTATTCTATGCACATAGAATTCATTTTATGTCATATAATTTATTTTATGTTAAAGAATTCATTCTATGTTATAGAATGAATTCTATGCGTATAGAAATAATTCTATGTCATGCAATTTATTTTATTTTAAAGAATTCATTCTATGTTATAGAATTCATTCTTTGTAATAGAATTCATTCTATGTTATAGAATATAATTCTATGCATACAAGTGCATTCTATAATATAGAATTGTATTACATACATAGAATATTATTCTCTATTATAAAATGTCATTCTATACATAGAATTGTATTATGGACATAGAATTTTACACTATATTATAGAATGTTATTCTATACAAAGAATTTTATTCTATGACTTACAATATTGGTTTCTTTTTTATAAATGGAATTTCAACTAATGAATGCTTTTTGTGTGTATAGAATGCTTTCTATGTGCATAGAATTTATTCTATGTATAGAATGGTCACATAGAATAAATGGACACATGGCGCCCCATACTGTTGTGGTTTTACGAGCAAGTCGAGTGGGCATACTGTAGGTGTCTTGGCCTAGTCGCCAGATAGATGTAGCTTTCTCACCAGAAACGATTCAGTTTTATTGAGTAAAACCGACTGGAAATTGTCGCTGGTTGTTTGGATTTCACGTGCTGGTACACAGGCATGGAGACTTTGACACTGGGTCAGGTTATAGACCTACAACATGAGGTGAAGACGCACTAATTTTGAAGGTAGAAAACACATTTGGGGAGGAGAAGGGGGTTAATTCATTATCGTTTGCATTTGCCTGATTTTCTGGTTCTTGTACTCTTCTGTTTTTGAGGCCTGTTATCTGTTCCTGTCACGATTGGCCTGAACTGTTGACTTGCGACGAAAGGTGTTGATGTTGTTATTGCTGGAACGATGGCCGGTGGTAGTTCTGGTAGACTGCAAGCGAAAAACCACCACTGTTTTGTCGCTGTGGTTTCAATTTTGAAGGACGACATAGCATTTTCTTGCAGCAGAGTGGTCAGCAGTCTCTCTAATGATGTTGGCAAACCTTCAAGCGGCATTTTGGAGGCTTTTTGTCGATGAAACGTTATTTATGATGATAATTACGTTATTTATTATTATAATACTCTCACTAAATCTTCGCAGCACAGCAGTGTCTCCTCTGCGCCTCTTGTCAGGAGTTTGCCTCCCGTTTGGTCCTTTGCACATCCAATAAGCTACTTTATCATAGTTTGCTTAAAGGTCAACATCATTGAAATATAAAATTGAGCACAAAATATCTACATAATAAAAGAAGTCACATGCCAAACAACTTTTTTCCGAAAAATACTGCCTTTTTTAATATTTAATAAAATCTACTTCGAATAAACTTTTGCACCTTCGAAAAGCCCGCTCACGTGACCACATGGTTCGTGACGTCAACTGCTGTAGACAATATAGAGTCCGATAGTGCCCCTTCTCTACCAAGGGCCGGGTAGCTCAGTTGGTAAGAGCGTCTTGCTAGTAACCGAAAGGTCGCTGGTTCGAATCCCGGATTGGTCAACGTGTGATCTTTTTATTTTCCCCTTTACCAACAACTGGCCCGCTGGTGTCAGTATAAATCGGTCCAGTAGTCACCTATATGCGAAAGTGTCGTGTGACTATAATCTACATACAAACAAAAAACTTCTCTACCAAAACGCAGGAAAACGAAGAGCAGTGGCCTATATTGTGCCGTTGGAGGTTGTACAAACAAACAAGCGGATGGGATAACATTGCATAGGTTGCAAACACTTAGCTGAAGACTGCTACCCCCAAGTGCCACTTTTATGCGGAGCTTTGGGATGAAAACAATAACGAATAACGAATAACGAATAACGAATAACGAATCTTTATTGTCCCCATTTGCACAAGGATATTTGTGTGTGATGCACAGTAACTGTTGGCATATTAAGAAGACAACACAAAGGTTAGCGTACATGTATACAATAAAGAAACGGTAGCGAATATTAGAACACCTTAATGCATAACAATACTAAAAAAAAAAAAAAAAAAAAAAAAAAAAAAAAAAAAAAAAAATCTCAAGACTATTACTGCCATTTTCTCAATCATTCACGCTTTCTCATGACCATGCTACTCCTTGCACATTCATTCTTATCCACGCACCGACTCATCCCACACACACCCTTAATACATTTAAGGGGCTCACTGTAGTTACGCTAGTCGTTCTAGGGTTACACATTACACACTTCCACTGTCAACGCTATGTCAACATTGTTGTTTCCCTTCACTAACTACAGGGGAGTGGGGGTTTTACATACATTATAAGAAAATAGGTAACAACAATAGGCTGCTGAGCAAATTAAATGGTGTATACACATGACTAGTTACAACTAGAAACATTACGCAACGAATACATCAGTAAACTGTTGTTACTTCAAAAACATATAACTTAAATTTAACATTACTAATAAAATCATGGTACTACGTAGGCATCACGGATCAGGGTCACGTATGATTATGAACCACTTAATTAAGAAACAGCCACTCACATACACCTTACTATGTGTGCATCACATTCGCATACACACACTCACACACCCAAACACGCACACACACGCCCACACACACATGCACGCACAATGTCACAGGAATACGTAGTCAATCAACTGCTCTATGCACTGATGTAGTATCCATGGCTCTATGACTATAGGTTTGCGGGTCAGTCTGCATATCTCTGCTACATTGCGCGCGCGCACACACACACACACACCCACACACACACACACACACACCACACCACACCACACAGTCATAATACTGTTTTTCTGTGGCACATGACTTAGTGCACACACACACACACACACACTCTCTCTCTCTCTCTCTCTCTCTCTCTCTCTCTCTCTCTCTCCAAAGTCTCTTCTGGTCAGCATTCAGGGCTGGCTTTGGTGACGAGGCGGATGGCGGACGGTAGGAAGGAGTTCAGGTAGCGGCTGGTGCGGCAGCGCATGGACAGGAAGCGGCCAGGGCGGCGCTTGGACTCAGCAGCTGAGACCACTGCATGGAGCGGATGGGTCTCGTCCTGCAGGATCCGGCGGATCTTCTTCACAGCCGCGGTGTCGTAGGCCTAGCGCAGGGGTCGTACCTCGTTGCCAAGCAGCCGCTCAGCGGTGGAGATGATGCGGTCCAGCCTCTCTGTGTCGGTTTCGTTGGCCCCATTGTAGTAGCACAGCTGGTTGTAGAGCAGTGTGCTTTCTACCACAGACTGGTAGAACATTTTCAGGATGGTGCTGCTGACCTTGAATTGTCGTAGCTTGCGTAGGAAGAAGAGACGCTGGTTAACCTTCTTGGTGCAGACATCGATGTTAGGGGACCAATCCAGCTTGTCATCGATGACTGTGCCCAGGTACTTGTAAGTGCTGACGGTGCGCACATCCTCCCCCTTGATGACGAGGGGCCCGAGGGCCTGGGGCTGCCGGCGGAAGTCGATGACCATCTCCTCTGTCTTGGAGATGTTGAGCTGTAGGTAATGCCTGTCGCACCAGGCGACCAGCTCAGCCACAGCGGTGCGGTACGACACTTCATCGGACTTGATGAGGCCAGTGAGGGAAGTGTCGTCCGCAAACTTGATCTGGACGTTGCAGGGGTCGGCGGTGCGGCAGGCGGCGGTGTAGGTGGTGAAGAGGGCGGGGGAGAGCACGCACCCTTGGGGCGCCCCAGTGTTTGTCACTGAGACCGAGGACAGTGTACTTCCCACCCTGACTTGCTGGGGTCGCTCTGTCATGAAGCTGTGGATCCAGCGGATGAGAGAGGGATTCACTTCCATCTCTAGCAGCTTTTCTGTCAGGAGGTGTGGCTGTAGAGTGTTGAAGGCACTCGAGAAATCCACAAAGAGGATGCGGGCGTAGGTGCCAGGACCTTCCAGGTGCACGTACAGGTGGTGCAGCAGGGTCAAGATGGCGTCTTCAGTGTTGCGGCCTCGACAGTACGCAAACTGCAGCGGGTCTTGGTGCGGTGCTGTGTCACTCTGGAGACGCTTGAGCGCAATCCTCTCTGCACACTTCATGGGGATGGAGGTGAGGGCCACAGGGCGGTAGTCATTCAACTGGGAGGGGTTTTTCTTCTTGGGGACAGGGATGATGGTGGAGGTGCGCCAGGGCAAGGGGACGTGACCTTCTTCAAAGGAGCGCTGGAACAGGCGGGCAAACACTGGGGCAAGTGCCTCACTGCACAGACGTTAAAGCCTATCTCTGTTCCAACGATCCAAAGTCCGTGTGCCATTGCAACAAGCGCCTCAACAACAGCAACAGTGATTCAAGTTACTAGTAGTAGGCCTACTAGTACTGCTTCAACTTCAACTACAGTCACAGTGGCTACTACACATCCATCGTCTGCTATCACTTGCCGGGTGTCAGGAAAGTCAGAGGAGCTTTTCAGAAAAGGGAACGCAAGAGGTTATGTATTCACGGGTCTAGCTCGTATAATTATTTGTTTATTATTAGTATTACAATTAGTACTCGGGGGTCGAATTCGTTTCTAACAGAAGAGAGCACTGCTGTAACACGACAGATCGAGTGAAGAAACACTGCTTGTCTCTCTTGTAACTTCTTCGCAGTCGGCTATTGTCTACAGCTGCTGACGTCACTGCGAGGGGAGATCAGGATAGCTGCGTTTTAGAGTATTACTTCCCTTACCCTTAATTACAGGTAGGAAATCCCACTTTCAGTGATCGATATCTATTAAACGATAGAGCTTTGCTTACCGAATTTTTTGCATCTGGTATTATTTAGTAAAGTTCTTTCAGCAGAAACTTTTTGACCGAGCAATGTGTTTGACCTTTAAACTTTAATTATTACTACCACCCAATGCAGCTGGCAAACGCCCATGTTATCTGGCATAAAGTAGTGACCACATTTGGCTTACGTGGAAGGTTTATGCATTGGATTATGAGATTTTTCTCTGACCGGAATGTTGACGAGTGGCCACCCCTTATGAGTTTAGAGGCGACCTTTGGCTTACGTTTTTTGGGCTTATGCAATGGGTCGGAGTTAATGGCGCCATGTTTATCACAGACCGCTTCGAATTTATAAACGGCTGTAGATGTAATTTCACTACAACAAGGCACATTTTCATGACGATGTAATGTAGTATTTCATGATTTGACTATACTATTAAACTTTACTAATATCGACATCCAACAAGTGAACTCAACTGCCTTTAGATTGCCAAGTCGTGTGTAGCAGAGAGCACATATGTTTAATCATGCGTGTGGGAGGAGTTTAGGTTGACCTCTAAACTCGTGACGTCACACTCTCTCTTCTGATTGGTCCTCGTAAGCCCGGCTTATGTATGGTTTTTTTTTCGGAAGAAATCAAACATGTGAAAGCCTTGGGAAAATGTTACACTAGCCAGTATAGGCAAGGAAATATATAAGGAATTCATAAGCATAACATAAGTGTGGCCGGGTGGCAACACTGCTGTATGACGCACAGTTTTGGACACAGTTGTGACTTTGTGTAATACACAGGTAGTAGGCGAAGTTGTGTCCTCATGTGGCTGTGCGTTTTTAAAAAAATAGGGCATTAGTTGTTTAGAAAAAGAGGTAATTGGGAGGTGTAGGGGGCGCTAGGTCAGTGGTGAAAGCAACGGAAAGGCAACTGAATCATTCAATGTTGATAACATCGCTGGCAGTGAATTAGAGCCTGGAGTATCCTAACAAAAAAAATGTACAACAAAAACTATATATATATTTTTTAATTTCAAAACAGCGTCCTACTTGTATTTTGCCCATGTGTTAGACTCTTTCTTAATTATTATACAGCATGCAACACAAAAAAATAAGGTATGCCGGCAGAGAACTGGGCAGAAAGACATGATGAGAAAGACATGCATGAAGAAGTTAGCAGACACACTGACAGACTGACTGAAAACCGTAGACCGACCCGACACTGAAGGCACAAATAGAATACATGTATGTCACATTTCCACTGGAACCTATAGACATCATTTTAAAAATTCCGGACTGTTATAATTAGGACAGACCTCTCTCTCTCTCTCTCTCTCTCTCTCACACACACACACACACACATACACATACACATACACGCACTCGCGGCCACACCCACGCACAGGGAGGTGGGAAGGAGGGAGAGAGAGATAGTGAAGAAGGGGGAGTGGAGTGAGCAAATTAGGGAATCGTACCTAAAACCAGAACAGTTTCAGATCGCGTGTCTACACAACTTGGTTAATTTTAATGGCGGCGAAATTCCAGCACTGCTAATGGGTTCTACGTCGCGAGCAGCACGTGCTCTTGTTCTGAGCGCGTTCGGACACTCTTCCTGCTACCTCGGGAAAGGGTCTAGTTCCGCCACGTCATCTTCTGACTTTTTTTACACTTGTTTTTGAAAATCAGTTGTGAACTTCGCGCTTAGTTAGAAATAAGGCGCATTTAGCTTCCAGTAGTAGTAGTAGTAGTAGTAGTAGTAGTAGTAGTAGTAGTAGTAGTAGTAGTAGTAGTAGTAGTAATAGTCGAGCCTAATTAAGAATAAGGCGCATTTAGCATCCAGTAGTAGTAGTAGTAGTAGCAGCAGCAGCAGTAGTAGTAGTAGTAGTAGTAACAGTAGTAGTAGTAGTAGTAGTAACAGTAGTAGTAGTAGTAGTAGTAGTAACAGTAGTAGTAGTAGTAGTAGTAGTAACAGTAGTAGTAGTAGTAGTAGTAGTAACAGTAGTAGTAGTAGTAGTAGTAGTTGTTGTTGTTGTTGTTGTCGTTGTTGTTTCCATTTTTTGTTCTTGTATGTACAAAATAATACATAACTTGTAAAATGTCAAAAGGTCATATATTTTTTTCCCGCCAAACTTGATGAGGGAAAAATACCAAAAATGTGTGAGTTTATTGTGGGAAAGCTTCGAAACATAGGAATCAAAGATCGACCATTTGTACCTAGCAGTGATTAGCGTATATGGATATGGATAGTATGTTCTGGGGCTTCTGAATGGGTATTTAAGACAGGAGACATCAATATATATTTGTCCACAGATTTACATTGGAAAAAAATCATATATTTATATACAACACAAGTAAGTACATAATCCTTGCGAAATTCACCAAGAAGAGTCAGAGGATTCAGTACACAATTATGAAGAGATTAAAAACAACAAATACCTGTATCAAGAGCTACGGACTTTTCGATTTATGAAAATAAAATCTGTATCAAGTAAAACCAATAGAGAATTATGAGGTAACAGATGGTTTATTGAAATTATTCATTACTGCTGAACGAGCAAATGGCACATGTAAGCTGTGTAATCCATGACCAAAGTCCATGCCCGCATGTGTTATCTGAATAAAGACAATATGCCATCTTGAATCTTGTATCAACAAGACAGTCAGCACACACAAACCAATGAAATCACACCTCACGCAAACATATACACACATCATCATCGCCATCATCATCATCATCAGTGCCGCAGTCGGCCAAGCCTTTGGGAAGATATGAGGGATGCCGATGCCGAAGCTGTCATCAGGAGGTGTGGCATGAACAGCACCGGTCATGGTTTGACATCATCTGTCCAGCTCCTTCTTTGTCGTCCTCTACGACACCCTCATTCCACTGTTCCTTGCAGGATAGTTTTTGCAAGGGTTGTCATGCCGCGTGACATGGCCAAACCACGAGACATGGCCAAACCACGTGACATGACCAAACCACGCGACATGGCCAAACCACGCCAGCTTCATCATCTTCACAATGGCAAGGAGTGGTTCTTAAGGGCCCGCAACTGATTTGACCAGTTTTTTTTCGTGGTCATTCATCTTGCGTTAATGCCAGGCGATTTGCATGGATGCGGTTTTTTATGACCAGCTTTCGCAGCCGTACAGCAGAACGTCTAAGACCAGGGATTTGAAGAGTTTCACCTTGGTGCCTAAATGAATATCCCCGAGTCCAGTTAAAAACGAAAGGGTCGTGGGACATTATTGGGAACCTTGGCTTGTGTAAGTATTAGTAAAATAAATTCTTTGTATGAAGTACTATTTTCGTTGCCTTGAAGATTTATTGTTCTGCTATTTTAATAAAATAATCTCATATCCCACGAGTCATTTTATAATGAGTCTAACGTCATTGATTTTTTTTTTGTAAAACCTCGAGATAGTAGGATTATGGAAGTGTTTAAAAATCCACTATCCGATTTCCCATAATATCTGGATATACAAAAAGTATTGAAAATATATTGCCTGCTATGGTTTGTCTTGTTTGACGTGCCGTAGAGTTACTGCAAAAGAACTTTAGAATTTTGAACAATCGTTTGTGAAAGGTTTGTGAATTTTTGAAAGTATTTTTTTCTGCGGGAACCCTGTTGTAAAAAAGGTTTCCAGTATTTGTCGTTATATGTTGGACAAAGAACACAACACAGACACATGTGATCTGATTCTCTCTGCTCTCGCAAATGTTAGCCAAACGCATATCAGAATTTTTTTTTAATTTCCAATATGGACGGGACATAATTAATTATATTTCCATGCAAATATATCCATCCCCAAGATATGCAAACAGTCTTGTCAGTATAGTTACAAGCCTGAGTTGTCACTATTGAGATCTCATCCCGCAAGATCATGCCAGTGATTGCCAAGGTCAAGCTTTCTTTTCTGCCGATTGATTGATTGATTGTTGCTTTAGGTCCAGCGGACTCTTCCGAGCCAAATCAGGACCGGTTTTCTGCCGAAGTCCGGCTACATCCAAAGGCAGTTACTCTAGTGCAAGTTGCCCAGAAAGGAAGAACAAGAATGTCTGAAATATTAACTGACACACCCGTCAAAAAAGCGTTGGCAGCAGAAAAAAGAAAACAGCAAAAAAGAAGAAAGTCAAGTGAAAGTGTTGTGCAGCTTTTGGAAAATAAAAATAAAAACAGGCAGAGCATCAGTAGCCCATATGGGCAGCAGGTAGCTGAACTACGAGTCTCAAGGCAGTGCTGGCAAATGACCTAACTTTTAAAAAAAGTTTTGGTAAACTGTATACCGACACAAAACATTTTTGTTTCTGTTTAAATAAGAAATTCGTGTATTCGAGCACTTCTGTTGTGAGGTCTACGACTATCTCCTCCACATTTTTTTATGGTAGAACGTGAGTGGGACTGACTTACCCCACGTTGTTGAAGGCATCCTAATTCTGTGTTGAAGGCATCCTAATTCTGTGTTGAAAGAAGGCATCCTAATTCTGTGTTGAAGGCATCTTAATTCTGTGTTGAAAGAAGGCATCCTAATTCTGTGTTGAAGGCATCCTAATTCTGTGTTAAAGCCTGAAGGCATTCTAATTCAACACCTTTGTGTTGAAGGCATCCTAATTCTGTGTTGAAGGCATC
The DNA here is from genome assembly GCA_036898135.1 of Oncomelania hupensis. Lineage (NCBI taxonomy): Eukaryota > Metazoa > Mollusca > Gastropoda > Littorinimorpha > Pomatiopsidae > Oncomelania > Oncomelania hupensis. Next base: position 135,864,027 of record CM072512.1, read on the forward strand.
CTAATTCTGTGTTGAAGGCATCCTAATTCTGTGTTGAAGGCATCCTAATTCTATGATCCTAATTCTGTGTTGAAGGCATCCTAATTCTGTGTTGAAGGCATCCTAATTCTGTGTTGAAGGCATCCTAATTCTGTGTTGAAATATTTGTGTTTCAGATATTCAGAGCTAAATACCAAAGTTGACGGAATTGCCCAGGGGTAGGGTCAAGTTCGCTTACGTAAGCGTAGGTCTCTAGGACTAAAACGCGTAACGTTTTTGTTTGTTTGTTTGGAAACCTGTTTTTAATGACGTTTATTGGCAAGAAAGACCCTTGCCGATGCTTCAGCGCAATCAGCGACCAGCTGACTTACCTAATACACATTTTTGGATCAGCCTTTGTGTAAAAGTAGGCGGACCATCCCCGGTCCGTTCTACATAGCCTCTTCTGGAGCTTCACATGCAGGAGTCGCCTGTGTTATTTTACCTAGGCTCGCCTCCCTTAAACAGGAAGCTCCTTGTCCGCCTTTAAGCAGGAAAGCCACAACGCAGTATCGGTAACAGCCACAGCACGGCGCCAGTAAATTATTTTCCCTGTCAGTAACTGTGAAGTAATGCAAGATACAACATGATGCAAGATACAAGATAATCTACTGTCCCCATGTACACTGTTACGTTGAAACGCGAACGATAGTATGTCTGAAGCGCGCACGATAGATCTAATCGTTTTGTTTTGCAAAGTTTTCAATAATGGAGTTTATTTACCTTTGATTTGAGTTTGCATTGTTGTTAGGAGAGGCTTTGTATAACGTTGATAATTTTCGTTAGTCGATATTATTGGAGAATTCTCTAGATCTACTTATTTACTGTCGATGGAAATTTCCCGATAAATGTAGACAATTTAGGACGTTCCCGGAAGGAGAAGAAATATGTATGACGTAAGTCAGTGATGACGATCTTTTATTTGATTGGCTGTAATGCGTCATTCTAGTCTACTGTGTTCTAAATTGTTCGGGAAGAGAGAGAGAGGCTATATATTTTATGTGCCGCACTGTTAATAGAGATAGTTGTTGATAGTGAGTTGGAAAGTAAAAAGTTGAGAGTGGAAAGGCGATTGAGCGATTGTATGCAGTTGTTGATGTGTGCTGAATAAAAGTGGAACACTTCATACGAAGACTTTGACTTGTTGCTGCTGAGTGAGCAGGCTGCGTGGATAAACGAATCTCAGTTACACACCTATCAGGGATCCAAGCATCGGGGCTGAATCAACACTGATAGAAAAACACCAACATCGAACCGAGTGTAACATACACAAGGAAACTTGACAGTAAACTAGGAAGAAAAAAAAAACTCTGTCTTCTACGACCAAGCCAAATATATGTTTGGTTTTAATATGAGCCACCAAATAACAATCAAAACAAGAACCCAGAAAAACACATGTACTTCCCACTGTAGGATATAAATATTTGGATTGTTCATTGCTTAAACAGCTTGTATTAAAGGATCTAAGGTCACCACAGTTCGTGAAAGCCTTCTAAATTCTTAAGGTTTATAACCGAATTCAGAATTGCGCACTGCCACCGTATCGTCACGTTTGATTAAAGGTACTTCATATATATTCATCATGATAAACGCTGTATTGGGTTTTTCACAAGGCGCTTGGCGCGTGAAAGCAAAGGGTCTAATGCCACCGCATGGTAAAGGAGTTTTGTTTTGTATTTGTATTTTTTTTAAGTGTTCCTTATAAAGCTTTTCCGTCAAAGTTAACATTATATTTTTTCTGTTCATATTTGTGACCTGAGACTTCGGTAATTTCTGTGTGTTTGTTATGACAGAGCACCGAGTGCTGTGTTACTTGGTCGTATTTGACGCGGGACTAGCACCAGTACCCCTACGACCAGGAAAACGTAGGAAAACTTTGACTTTAGTGAAATGGAATAAAACAATAAAGGAAAATGAAGTGAACTGAAGTGAAATAGAGTAAAATTGCAATGAAACAGTAATTTAGGTAAAATCAACTAAAGTAAGAGTTTGATATAGCGCATTTAGCAGCACAAAGAACTGTTTACCGACACTACTGAAATTGTGTAGGAACGAGATCCTGTCATCGACATTCTGCCACTGCATTTTGTCTGGTGTATGGATGTTGAATTTTATTGTAGCAGAGTTTTATTGCCTTTAACTTCCTCCCTGCTTGTACCCCATAACCGTTCGCTATTAAATGTTATTACCAACACTAGCATTAATTTTGTTTTTATTATTTTAATAAGTAGAACGATAGCTAAGATAAGACATGCGTCACGACAAAATAATAAAAAAGCAAAATAAAATTTTTTTCTAATTTGTCCCTGTTTGTCTGTGTCTATCTCTCTTCTCTCTATTTCTCTCTCTCTCTCTCTCTCTCTCTCTCTCTCTCTCTCTCTCTCTCTCTCTCTCTCTCTTATCATATAAATTCAGGTGTTACAACTAATGAGAAATATTAAAAACTCCGAATATTACCACTTCAAAAACAATTTATATTTAATATAGCTATCTTATGTTCAAAAGGACGCAAGGAGAAAGACCTGCATATCTTGATACATTTGTTTACTAAGCATATTGACATAGACTTTATAATTATAAATTACCCCTCCATCGCATTGATCTATACAAAAATAGGCTATCCTTTAACAGATGTGCTGTATGGAACTCTCTCCCTCTGGAGTGTAAACATTAAGATAAAATAAGATAAGACAACTTTATTATCTTTTACAAGAAATTACATTGTGGCGTACAGTTATAATCAACAAGGAATACACATCACAATAATAATATCAACAACATTGATAATGACAATGAGAATAAAACTGTCACACATTAATATAATTACACTTATGCATGCTAACATTAAACGATAGCAAATGTTAAATGAAATTATTTTGGAGACATACAAACACACACACACTCACACACACACGCACACACACACATATGCCATTTATTAAGTAATGAGACAGCCTTATAGGAATAAAACTGTTTTTCGTTCTGAGAGTTCTGACCCTTGATGTTTTGTAGCGCCTTCCAGAAGACAGGAGCTGGAAGTGGTGCGCAAGCACATGAGTGCTATCCAGCACAATGCAACTGGCTTTCAGCACAACACGTCTTTCATACAAAACCTGCAGACTCTCTTGTTTCACTCCCACAACCTTCCCACAGACTTTCACCACTCGATCCAGAACACTTTTGTTTTTTTACGCACAAACTTCCATACCAGCAGATAAAAGAAAAGGTAAGAACGGACTCAATAAAAGAAGAGTAAAAGTCTGAAGGATGCGGCTATTGACTTGGAGATTTCGAAGTTTTTGAAGGCAGTAAATTCTAGACTGACATTTTTTGTGGATGGCCTGGGTGTTTGCAGTAAAGTTCAGTTTCTCGTCAATGATGGTTCCGAGGTATTTGTATTGAGTGACTCTCTCGACTGTAACACCATCAATGACAAGGTCTGGAATGAGAGCGTTATTTTAACAAAAGTCAATGACCAGTTCCTTAGTTTTCTTGACATTTAAGTCCAGATAGTTTTGTTTGCACCAGGAGCTGAACCTATCAACTGCAGAGAAATATACAGCATTTGAAGTGGACAGGTCCTCAAGGGCAGAATCGTCCCAGTACTTTATGACCGGTGTGGCGTCAGTTCCTCTGCAGTCGTTTGTGTAGAGCGTGAAAAGTACCGAAGAAAGAACCGTACCCTGAGGTGCTTCTGTGGATATTTGTTTGAGAGATGAAACAGCAGAGTGAAAGCGGACGACCTGAGATCTGGACACAAGGAAGTGAACGATCCACAGGACGAGTCTGGGAGGGACAGTGTTAGACAGAAGCTTCTGAGCCATGAGGTGTGGCTGTATGGTATTGAAAGCAGAAAAAAAAGTCTATAAATAGAATACGGACAAAGGAACCAAAGGTCTCTAAGTGATCATAAGCTTTGTGGAGAAGCGTTATTCCGTAATAGGTTTAGTAGTATATTTGATTTGCTCGTTTGTGTGTTTTCGCTGCATTCAGTATAATAAACCTTTTCCTAACACCGACCTCATTTGTTTTCATTGCTGTAATTAAACAGACCCACATTGATCTCTCCCCTCATTCCCTCCCTCTCTCCCACCCCCAATCCCACTCTACCACTCCCTGAAGAGATTCTTTTAAAACTGAAACAAATGTTGCCTTGCTGAAAGAAAATTAGGTGGCAACCAAAAAACAACTCTTTGGAAAGTATAGTACAAACTAATAAACTCTTCAGTGTTTGCTAATAGCAGCCGCGAACTCCCTGTCTCCAGCTAACAAAATATCTAATAGATCGTAGAGCGCATTGTGTATCATTAAACAGGAAAAGTCACTCCTCAGAACACAACTAAAAAAAAAATACTGCCTTAGCGGTGGGTTTGAGGAAACAATGCGAAATTTAGGTTAAACTGATTTGCGCCATATAGCCTTGCGATTGGGGGGCCCTTTCAAATCTTGGTCAACAACGCCTACGAAGAACAAAGAACGATAACCACAGATACATCCTTATTACAGTGTCTTTGAATGTGCATAACCCATTAACTCTCCGTACAGGTCAGTAGGACATTGGGCCATCTTTAATTACCCGAGTTGAGATCTTCTTCTTAATCTCCTCCTTATTCCTCCCCCCCCCTCCTTTTTTTCATCTTCTGCTTTATATCCTCCTTTTCTTGATTTTATTCTTCTCCTCATCCCTTTTCTCAATTTTTCTATATCTTCTCGTCCTCCTCCCCTGGCTCCCCAGTCTTCTTCTTCTTAAAAACAGCACAATGCCCTTTAATTTATATTGGAAGAATTGTTGCAGTCAGTATTATTGCAGCTTGTAAGCCTACTAAAATTAATATTGAAACAATTGTAACGGTTTAATTCCATGCTAAAACTTCATCTAGTTATGATGCTCGCAGATTATGGGTAACAAACATTTTAATAGTTTTATGGATTGAGTTTTTGGTTAGTTATGATTTATAGTTGCTACTCCAATCAAACTTCTCCCCCCCTCTCCTCTTCTGTGTAAATACATTTTTTTTAAATGTGAAATGTTATATATTTAATTATTTTGTATGCATGTGTGTGTCATTTTATCTATGTCCATGTGCCATTAATGTGTCTTTCCTGGAATAACTTTCAATTGCCTTGCCTCCTCCTTCTCCTTCTTCTCCTACTTCTTCTTGTTCTTCTTGTTCTTGTTCTTCTTGTTCTTGTTCTTCTTCTTCTTCTTCTTCTTCTTCTTCTTCTTCTTCTTCTTCTTCTTCTTCTTCTTCTTCTTCTTCTTCTTCTTCTTCTTCTTCTTCTTATTCTTCTTCTTCTTCTTCTTCTTCTTCTTCTTCTTCTTCTTCTTCTTCTTCTTCTTCTTCTTCTTCTTCTTCTGTGTGTCTTGTTATTCTTCTCGTTCTTGTTCTTCCTGTTCTTGTTCTTCTTCTTGTTCCCCTTCTTCTTCTTCTTCTTCTTCTTCTTCTTCTTCTTCTTCTTCTTCTTCTTCTTCTTCTTCTTCTTCTTCTTCTTCTTCTTCTTCTTCTCCTCCTCCTCCTCCTAGCGAAAAAATGTAATCAAAGTTTCACCAGCGCATAGATATTAATTGTGTGTTGGTGTGCGTTCTTGTCCTTAATCTTTTACTCCTTTCATTCCATTCATCTGTTGAGTAATCAGACCTGTTTCTCTGTTTACATCGTTTGTTTATTACCCATTTTACGAATTTTATTTCTCAAGAGTGGGCAAAGTTGGAACAGACCATGTTTTATTTAAAACGTTCAAGTGCGCTTGATGTAGAAATGAAAATTGCTTTTTCCCTTTCCCCCACTTCAACCCTCCTACCCCCAATTTTTTTTAAATTTATGAAATGTCTCGTTGACAATAAGAGTTGACTCTTTGCTCACAGTACTGGAAAAGTCAGAAGCTTGAAGGAGATATAACACGGCAGGTTGAAAGATTATGTGAAACATGTATTTGCTAAAACGCTTGGTTACAAGCCAACTTATATTCACACCGTTTTGGGGTGTAATATTTTGACCAAACGTTCGTGTCCAACCGCTGAAAATGTCGTCGGCTGTGGACACTTGGGGGCTTAACTCTCTAAGAAAACCTACACAGGCGCTGCTCACACATGGAGTTACCCGTACGTGATCCAACGCGATCAGGGTGCGATGGAGGGATTTGCTGCGGCTGTTTCCATCCGATTGGTTCTGGGTCTGCTGTGACTCGGGTGACGTGTAATGTCTGTGTTGAAAGGCCCCTTTGCTGGGCTGGCGATAGGACGTTATCCAGCGACCAAATGTCTTTTTAAGCTGCGTACACGCTTATTTGAGAGCTTCCATCTCAATAATGTGCATTGATAAACTGTTGTATGATCATGTTGTCAAGTGTTACAAGTTTGACAAGTTGACTTGGGACTGACTGTAGGGTTGTCATTTCTAAGTTCTTTTAGCCGCTATATTTTCGCTTTTTATAGGTTCTGCTTCTTTGTTAATAAATGTAATTTTTAGTCTCTTCTCTGTTCTTCTCTTCTGTCGTTCTGTTTTGTTCTGTTCTTCTTCTTCCTGTCTAATTGTCTTGCCTTTTCTTCTCTTCTTCCTTTTTTATGTTTATTTATTTATTTATATATTTTTGTTTTGGAAGGGGGAGGGGAGTGTGGGAAGGAGTGATGAGGTATAATTAATTTGGTTGTGCGTACCTATTGTTCCTGTACAGAATTACAGAGGTGGCGAAGTACTAGCACAAACTGTGCAAGGAAATTACGTCGGCATCAACAGGCGGACCATTGTTGTTAGTGATACTATTGTTTCCTTACTGCGGTGCTGCTAATCTCATCGTCATCGCCAGCAGCGGCAGCTGCAGCTGCTGCAGCAGCAGCAGAAGGATAAGAAGAAGAATATGATGATGATGATGATGATGATGATTATGATGATGATGATGATGATGATGATGATGATGATGGTGATGATGATGATGATGATGATGATGATGATGATGATGATGATGATGATGATGTTGAAGAGGAGGAGAGTATGGGAAGGAGACAACAGCAATGGCGACGAGGAAGAAGTAAGAGAAGAAGAAGATCATAAAGAGAAGAATACAAATATAACATACATGTGTAGCCGAGCGGAGTATTTGACTCCCGTCTCTCGGCCACGACCTTGAGAACATTGCTCCACCCGAGCTGATCTTCATTTTATCCCTCAAAAGAGAAACATAAGAATATTTGCCCTGCAAGGCGGTGACGCGTGGTTGGTACCACCGACCTGCAAAAAATGCCTGCCGACAATGTAGTCCCGCTCACCACCAAATGGTCAGCCGGGGAGAACAAATGTCGTGTCGCCTTGTCCAGCATAACCCAATGGCATCCCCAAAGGATTCTGCAAAGCAGGAGCCATCCAAGGCTAGTCTACCCAAGCCTCAACCAGTCGCCTCCCTTTCCGCTACACATGAATAAAACAGTTTATATGACAATTATTATTTTGTTGTTTGCCGTCATTCCACAACGATTGCTTGCCTTGGTTCAAAGTGCTTTTTGTGGACACTTTATTGTCTCTTTTTATCGGAACATTCTAGGAAGCCGTAGTCGCAGACTTAGGCGCGCACAAAACCCAACGTACCTAATATTCTAACCTATCCTGTCACCGCCACGACTCCCCCTGGGCAGACGCCACAAACGAACACCTTACACACGCAAACAACCCAGAAAGAATGACAGTTTCCCGCAGACGTGAAGGGATGAAAACACAACAATTATATATACAACTTTCAAGCTATTTATTCATTCATACCACACACTCATACACATACAACATTTACACATGAAACGAAGAAATGGTAATGAAACAATCAATGGGTCAATGGAACGATGCAATGGTTCGTGGGTGATCGGGGGTCGCTAATCGACCAACGTCCTCAAATCGAACGTGCACAGCCAAAGTCCGAGGCACGTGTTCACAAACAGACAGGGGGGGTTAAGCGTAGGAGAGGGACAACACAAAACGGGCCCACCTGGCGAAATGCAGTCCCAGGTAAAGTCTCCTCAAAAGTATCCACTCCCTCCCGTTGACGTCCAAACGAAGGAGCGTTGCCACCCGCGGTCGCCACTGACGATGATGATGGAGTGATGTTGATGGCGCTGACAACAGAGGTGGTAGACAAACGAATGGCGATGTTGATGATGTTTGGTCCACTTGACCAAGTGTCGTCGTCGTTGCTGCCTCACGTTATCCAGCGACGAACTGGCGGATTGACGAACGTTGAGCTGCGAACTTCGAACTCGAATTCAATCTTCAACGACAATCCTCGACGAACCTGTAACATGCTTGTCGCATCGTAAATGTCATGTTCACCTGATTCTGTCCCCCTCCCTCCTCACACTCACCCCCCCCGCACTCACTACGCTACTCCACTAAACTTCTGACACTTGAGGGGTCCAACTGCAGTCTATTTTCCCCGTCCTTGACTCTCTCTCGCTTTCTACTGTTATCGTCACTGGAAACAATTACACATCACACAATTCAATGAAATAATGAATGCATGGAATGAACGATGCTGCAATGAATACATGTAACCACCAACACATTATTCATATCAAGCATCCCCAACGACAACAACAGCAACCACTTCCATCCTACCTTCATCACACTCCACCCCCTTTCTTCTCCCTCATTCTCCCCCCTTCAGTCGCACTCTTCCTTTCTTCTGCCTCTCCTCAGTGCAAACTTTCTCATCCTCCTCCTGTCTCACACACAGCTATCATTCAACACCCCAACAGCCTGCCCTTGGTTATTAGCACAGTGAGGAAAAAACCACCATTGCACTAACCCACACGGTTCGATGTAACCGCACCCCGTAGCCCCTTCTCCACTGCTCGTCTACGAAAGTACATCCAATTAGGGTAATCCGGTAGTGTGTAGTCCCCGTAGTAGACAATGCCTCAATACTACCTACCACACTACCAATAGGCTTGCTTTTCTACAACTACACTCCAACCGAGCGTATCACTTTAGAAATTGGCAAACTTTAAACTAGTATTCTTCTCAGAACCAGATACTATTTTCCGTTAATATCCGTCCCACCCTAATTCCAGAACACAGCAAAACCACAGAGCACTAGACAAACACTGTCCACACTGTACTGCTGTCAAACACGTTCTGCCGATAGTGAGCACATTCCTAACCTGGCCTAACCGGCGTATGCTGTTTACCATGCTTTGCACGCTCCCGAGACAACAATAATCACACATACGGCAACACGCAGTACCACCCCCGCCCCTATACTCTTCACACACAGACTACATGGCTTTCTTCACAGCTGCCCTGTGACACACCCCCCTCCCAAGACGAACCTACGGAGAGTTCAAAACCTAAACTTCCACAGGGTCAGATCTGCTGAAGAAATCCGCTTCTATGTTGTCTCTCCCTGGAATTGGTCGAACTGTGAAGACGTACGCCTGCAACTGCATGGCCCATCGGGTGAGTCTGGCACTGTTGAGGTGCGTCCATCCTCCAGATGAACTCCTCCTCCAATACTGGTAGCTTTACCACTGGCTCACTCGCCTCCCTCCTGTTGACCTCTGCCTTCTTCCTTACTCGCACGATCGGTGCTCTGTACGGCGATGTACAAGGCTCGATAACCCCCAACTCCAGCATCGGTTCCACTTCACCCTCGACGACTTCCATTTGGGAAAATGGTAGCAGATGCGGATGTATACGCATAGGGCTGTCGTCAGTCAACTCTAACTCGCACTCGTCCAAGCTGGGTAGCGGCAGCGCTCTCTCGTGTAGTGCAGACAGCTTCGTGCCTATCCGTACGCCCACTGGCCCTTCGCTCGCTTGTAGTGGTATCAGTGGTACGGTACCCTGGTAGCTGCTGTCTGTCGTTCCCTCTGTTCCGGCCTGATCCAACACCACGGCTACCCTCGGTTCTGGTTCGGCTCGGCGTTTCACGTACCGCTTCAACTTCCTGTTCTTGCCGGCTCTCTGAAACGGTACCCTCCTGACTCTCCTCTTCGGCGTCGTTCGCTGGCACACGTCGCATGAAGTGCAGTACTTCCTCACGTCACGGCACATCCCAGGCCAGTAGTGCTCGGCCCACACGCGATCCAGGGTCCGCTTGGCTCCTAGATGTCCAGCCATAGGTGTGTCGTGTCCCGTGCGTAGTACCTCCGATCGAAGCTTGGCTGGTACCACCAACTGACTGCGATCGACTTTGTCCTGTCCCGTGTATTCGCGGTACAAAAGGCCCTGCTTCCAGACAAATGCCACTTGCCCCTTGCCTCGCTTCTCCTTTCCTGCCTTCTGGTCCGCTAACTGTCGCACCTTCGCAAGTTCGCTGTCTTCCAACTGCAGTTGGCGCATCTCCTTCGGCGTCGCGACGATGCTCATAGTCGGTCCGACCACCACTGGTTCCGTAGCGTCTTGCTCCTTGGCTGGCTGCGCTCGTGTCCGCACAGCACAACACCCCGCGTCTCCCTCGCCGAATACTGGCAGTGCTGTGTCTCCTTGCTGTTCTGTCCTCGCCCAGTTGCCGATCACCACTGGGTAAATCAAGTCCGGCACCACCACTACCTCCACTCTCCCGGTGTAGAACGGTGACTCCAGCTGTACCCATGCTGTCGGCAGTGACCTGGATAGCTGGCGAACGGCGAATCCGACGCGCCGCGTGCGTCCTGTGTACACAAGGTTGGCAACCTCTCCCTTCCGCAGGCAAATCAAGTCGGCCCCCGTGTCCCTCACAGCCGTCAGCGGAACACCTTCCACCACCACTTGGCTCTGGAACCGAGGATCTCCCTCCTTGCCTGCCTCCTTCAAGATGCGCAACGCTGCCCCACTCCGCTCGCTGCGTTTCGGACAATCCCGCTTCAGATGCCCTTTCTGTCCGCAAGTGTAGCACACCCGCTTGTCAGGCGAGTTGGGTCGCGGTCCCGCTGGCTCGCGGCCCTCGCTCTTGTCTCTGGGTGTAAAGGGTTGACGGGGTGGAAAACGTAAGTTGGTCCCGGCTCTGGCGTCGACATACTGCTGTGCTAACGTCGCGGCCTCCTCCACCGTTGCTGGGTTGCGCTCGCGCACGAACGTGACGAGTTCTGGCGTCATACCGTTGATCATCTGCTCCATCAGCACTAGGTCCAGTAAATCCGCATACGTGGCCTTCTTGTTCGCAAGTCCCATCCAGCGCTCCAGGAACAACTCTGACTTCCGCAGATACTGTTTGAAAGTCTCTGGTGGCTCCCTTCGTAGCTGGCGAAACTTCTTCCGATACGTCTCGGCTGTCAGGTTGAAACGTACCAACAACGCTGCCTTCAGGATCTCGTAGTCGGCAGAGTCGTCCTCATTCAAACCAACGTAAACTTCCCTCGCCTTCCCCTTCAGCAAGGTCCCCAAGCGAATAGCCCACGTGTCCTTCCTCCAGTCTTGAGCCTTGGCGAATCGCTCGAACTGGCACAAGTAGGTTTCTAGGTCGTCCTTATCCTCAAAGAAAGGTAACCTAAGCTTGACCGTCTCGAACTCGGGTTGACGATCCCTGCGGTTCCCGGCGCCTGCTTGCAACGTCAGCTGCGCCATCGCTAGTTCGTGTTCCATTTCCCTCTCTCTGGCCCTCTGATGCATGTCTTCCTCCCTAGCAGCTTGGTCCATCGCGTAGTCTAACGCGGCCTGACCTTTCAATCCTTCGCGCTTGGCGAGCCTCAAGATCCTCTCCACCGGCGTCTCGCCCGGGAACAGTCCCGTCCTCGGCGTCGGTGCCGCCTCGACCTTGTAGACCGAACGGTAAGGGTTGGTCTCGAACCTCTTCGGCCTCGTTGCGTCGCTCAGACGATCCTGGTCTCCATAGAAGTCGGCGCCCGTTGACATCCCGCCAGTCGCACCAAATCCCGTCACAAAAGGGTCACTCACTGTGTTTCTGGCTTCGAACGTCGTTGACTCCTCGTCTGCTGACCCACGACGCGATGACCTGACCGGCGATCTCCGCTGCTCGGTCGCAGAAGGTAAATCGATGACTCCTGTATCAGCTGCTGCCGCCGTGCGCTCGTCCATCGTGACACCCACGCGAGAACGCGTACGAGCCGCGATCGGTGACACTCCTTCAGCCCCCTCGACCGATGCCATCCTGCTTAAGGGAAAGCAACAACAACACCAACAACAACCAGAAGTCAAAAACCCTACCTAACCTAGCCTAGCCTAAGATACTAATAAACCTTACCTAAGCTATCTCCCTACCTATCACCCACCTCCTCCCACTCAAACAGTGGAAACTGGCCCGCGAGGTAGCGAACCGGATGGAGAGTGCAATGGCAGCCTCCCCTCACGTGTGGTCGAACCCAGGCCGGCTGTGAGCCTCCGCTGAACAGCGACCTGACTCCCTCCAACCACCCGCTGGGGTGCACACTCTCACCGAATCACGCCTCACACACTCGGACACCACAAGACAATCACAAGACAACTTCACGTCTGGGCACACTCACACATACCCTGCATCTCCACCATATGTCACCGCCACGACTCCCCCTGGGCAGACGCCACAAACGAACACCTTACACACGCAAACAACCCAGAAAGAATGACAGTTTCCCGCAGACGTGAAGGGATGAAAACACAACAATTATATATACAACTTTCAAGCTATTTATTCATTCATACCACACACTCATACACATACAACATTTACACATGAAACGAAGAAATGGTAATGAAACAATCAATGGGTCAATGGAACGATGCAATGGTTCGTGGGTGATCGGGGGTCGCTAATCGACCAACGTCCTCAAATCGAACGTGCACAGCCAAAGTCCGAGGCACGTGTTCACAAACAGACAGGGGGGTTAAGCGTAGGAGAGGGACAACACAAAACGGGCCCACCTGGCGAAATGCAGTCCCAGGTAAAGTCTCCTCAAAAGTATCCACTCCCTCCCGTTGACGTCCAAACGAAGGAGCGTTGCCACCCGCGGTCGCCACTGACGATGATGATGGAGTGATGTTGATGGCGCTGACAACAGAGGTGGTAGACAAACGAATGGCGATGTTGATGATGTTTGGTCCACTTGACCAAGTGTCGTCGTCGTTGCTGCCTCACGTTATCCAGCGACGAACTGGCGGATTGACGAACGTTGAGCTGCGAACTTCGAACTCGAATTCAATCTTCAACGACAATCCTCGACGAACCTGTAACATGCTTGTCGCATCGTAAATGTCATGTTCACCTGATTCTGTCCCCCTCCCTCCTCACACTCACCCCCCCGCACTCACTACGCTACTCCACTAAACTTCTGACACTTGAGGGGTCCAACTGCAGTCTATTTTCCCCGTCCTTGACTCTCTCTCGCTTTCTACTGTTATCGTCACTGGAAACAATTACACATCACACAATTCAATGAAATAATGAATGCATGGAATGAACGATGCTGCAATGAATACATGTAACCACCAACACATTATTCATATCAAGCATCCCCAACGACAACAACAGCAACCACTTCCATCCTACCTTCATCACACTCCACCCCCTTTCTTCTCCCTCATTCTCCCCCCTTCAGTCGCACTCTTCCTTTCTTCTGCCTCTCCTCAGTGCAAACTTTCTCATCCTCCTCCTGTCTCACACACAGCTATCATTCAACACCCCAACAGCCTGCCCTTGGTTATTAGCACAGTGAGGAAAAAACCACCATTGCACTAACCCACACGGTTCGATGTAACCGCACCCCGTAGCCCCTTCTCCACTGCTCGTCTACGAAAGTACATCCAATTAGGGTAATCCGGTAGTGTGTAGTCCCCGTAGTAGACAATGCCTCAATACTACCTACCACACTACCAATAGGCTTGCTTTTCTACAACTACACTCCAACCGAGCGTATCACTTTAGAAATTGGCAAACTTTAAACTAGTATTCTTCTCAGAACCAGATACTATTTTCCGTTAATATCCGTCCCACCCTAATTCCAGAACACAGCAAAACCACAGAGCACTAGACAAACACTGTCCACACTGTACTGCTGTCAAACACGTTCTGCCGATAGTGAGCACATTCCTAACCTGGCCTAACCGGCGTATGCTGTTTACCATGCTTTGCACGCTCCCGAGACAACAATAATCACACATACGGCAACACGCAGTACCACCCCCGCCCCTATACTCTTCACACACAGACTACATGGCTTTCTTCACAGCTGCCCTGTGACATATCCTATCACCTAACTCAAAGGTCTTTGGGGCACCACAGATGATCGTTTAACCAGCGTACTCCATCTTTCTCTGTCCTCGGCAACCCTCATGGCTTAGCTCAGTGTCAGTACAGGTCCATTCTCGAATGTTATCTTTCCACATCTTTTTCTGTCTCCCTCTTCTTCTGCGTCCTTGCACTGTGCCTTGCAGGTTGTTTTTTGCAAAGCCTGATGTGAGCATGCCATCATGTTGTCCAATGGCTTGTGTGATGGTCTGTCGAACTTCGTTGTTGGTGATGTGCTGGTTATAGGAAATGCCCAGAAGTCTTCTGTAGCACATCATCTCCATGCTTTGTATTCTTTGATGTAGATCTGCTGTGAGGGTCCATGTTTCGCAAGCGTTTAGGCAGATGGAGATGACAAAGGAGCGCAGCAGCCTTACCTTGGAATGTAGACTAATGGTCCTGTCTTTCCAAATGGGCTTCAACCTTGTCAGGGCAACAGTTGTTTGTGCGATGCTGGAGTGGACTTCCTGTCGGGATCCATTGTCTGATACAATGGCTCCTAAATATTTGAAGCTATGCACTGTGTTGAGGGATTGGCCTTGGACTTTTATGTCCATGTTGATGCTGTTGGTGTTGATGGTCATCATTTTGGTCTACTCTGCACTTATTTCCATTCCATAGGCTCTGTTGGTGGTGTCTTGCCTCTGTACCAGCTGTTCGAGTTCTTGTTCCTCTCCAGCCAATCCCTCAATGTCATCCGCAAAACGGAGGTTAAAGATTGCTCTACCTCCTATGCTTACTGTGCCTTCGTGATCTGCAAGGGCATCTGGCATGATACGCTCTAGGAAGATGTTGAAGAGTGTTGGAGAGACTAGGCATCCTTGACGCACACCGATTGTTATTCTGAACCAGTTTCCGATAGCGCTGTTGTGGAGGACTGCACTGGCAGCCTTGTCATACAGGCTTTTGATGACTTCAAAAATTTTAGGGCTGATGTTGTACACTCTCATGGTTGTTCACAGAGCTGCCTTCCAGACTCAGTCAAACGCTTTCTTGAAGTCTACAAACACATGATATAGATGTTGTTGGTGCTGTAGATATTTCTCGCAGATTATTCTGAGGTTGAAGATATTAGTTGTGGATTTTATTATTTTATTTTGCTAGGGGAGCAAACCGGAGTACCAGGAGAAAACCCTCGAGACGTTGGCCTATTCGAAAGTAAATAATACTCGGAGAAATATAACTTCCAGAGGTGGGATCGATCAGGGGCCATAGGTTTCTAGCCGGTGGACACGACAAGTTGGTCCTTCCTAGACCACGTGACCACAATGCTCGCTAGTAGCCAGAAGAGAATTAATTTCAATCTCCACACAGGTCGACCAACCTTTATAACCAGTCTTATATTAATCGTTGGATCTGTAGGAAACTAAAGACTTGCAATGAAGCAGCGGAAAAGGAATAAGTACATATTTCCTTTTAAAGCAAACACTGGAAAAAAGGGGCGGAACGCTGTTGTTGAAAACACACACACACACACACACACACACACACACACACATGCGCGCGCGACCCGATTGTGCTATTAAAATCAGCCTAAATAAGCTTATAAGCTAACGTCTACGTCTATTATGTTACAAATACAGTAGTTTTAAACGCGCCACAATCATTCTCGTCATCATCTTCAAGCAAGTTTAGACATACCCTCCCCAACCCCTCTTCATCCCAAATATATGCAGTTCAATGTCGTTCAATTCAATGTAGTTCAATTCAATGTTCAATTCATTGTAGTTCAATTCAATGTAGTTCAATTCAATTTAATTGAACTCGTTTCTACACATTTTTAATACCTCTTACAAGGACTTATGGCGCGTTACACATTATGTTTATGTTTATTGTGTTAAAGAGAGAGAGGGGGGGAAGGGAGAGAGAGAGAGAGAGAGAGAGAAAGAGAGAGAGAGAGAGAGAGAGAGAGAGAGAGAGAGAGAGAGAGAGAGAGAGAGAGAGAGAGACTAATACGAGTACAAGACACATTGTTCACGCAAGATAAAGTTAGAAATTAAATTTAGAACATACCTTTCGGCGACTATTTTATAGGCTGCAGAGCAGATGATTTCAAGCAGACGTAATTGATCTCATTTTGAGTTAAAAACGATTTTTATTTCCCGGAAAGTGAACCGCCCCTAGGCAGTGCCATATGAATGTGTCTCCTGCCTTTAGTCTTGGTGCATTTCCGGATGTGTTTGGAGATACTTTGAAATGGCCGGCGTCAGAAGGTCCGTTGCACCTTATATATCAAGAATCACTGAACGGATTTTTATCACGGCCTATTAGCGCCGGAACCTGATATTTACAATTATCATGAGGCAATTACAAATATCAAGTCAAGTCAAGTCAAGTCAAGTTAATGCATTCTTTATTTCTCAGAAAGAAAAATGTGGATTGTCGCTTTGCAAGACAAGACAGGATTTCATAGTGGCAATAAACACAGTAACAGCAATGGAATAGTAACATAACATTGAGGGAGAAAAAAAAACAAACACCCACACCCACGCCCACCTAATTGCGTTATTACAATATAATATTCAGCTCTTCCTTTTAACAAACAGACATACCAGATACACAACATTTGTACCCTCGCGTGCATATACATGTAATCACACACACCCGCACCCCCCCCCCCACACAAACACCCACACACACACACACACACACACCCGCACAATATTACATAGGTTACATTACATGAAGGGTCCATTACCACAAAGTATCATGCGGTACTTGCAATTATTAAGGGACTATTACAATTATCATTTTAAAAATAACAAATATTTTCGCGTCATATCCCGTTTATTTTTCAGTTTGGGCTCTAGCAGTCCGCCTGGAAATGCGCCAAAACCAAAAATTGTAATTATCACATTATAGTTATAATTTTGACTTGATAATTACACATTTTATGTGATCATGCTTAATTCTCGCGAAGACGGCTTAGGCTACTACTGCGCCAAACTTGCATTTACAGGTATCAGTGTTAATGGTAATTAACACGCGTTCTGTGTAATTTACATATAGGACGGCCTGATAGCGCCAAAATCTAACTACAAATATCATGGTATAATTACAAATATCAACGACATATTTACAATCAACATGTAAACAATTTTACTATCATGTGAAAATTACAATTTTCAGTTTTGGCGCATTTCCAGGTGGATGTGAGAGTCAAAAGTGACAATTAAACATGAACATGCCAAGATATTTGTAATTTTTAAATGATTAAGAAGAAGAAGAAGAAGAAAAAGAAGAAGAAGAAGAAGAAGAAGAAGAAGAAGAAGAAAAGAAGAAGAAGAAAAGAAGAATATTTTTTGTACAGCGCGGTTTTAAACTAACAAGTCTGCTGAAAGCGCTCACACTTTCAAAAAGTACTATCTGTATTTTGC
>CM072512.1:135886605-136122106 GCA_036898135.1 Oncomelania hupensis
CTGTGTTGTGTTGATTGTGTTTTGTTGATTGTGTTGTGTTGGCTGTGTTATCAGGTGATCCACGTTCTGTGTGACCTCAACCACGCCGTCAACTTCTACCTGTATTTCCTGTCCATGGCCACTTTCCGTCGCCGCTTCTTCGACACGCTGCAGTGTCGCAAGCCTGCCCGCAAGCCCAAGGGAGCGTCCACCAGTGTCTTCAAGACCTCGCACTCCTACGTCTCCTTCCACTCCACACACAGCAACCTCAAGTCCAGAGCTTATTCCCCCGCCGTGGGTTCCAACCTCATGTCCACCAACGCTCACCACAGCCACAGTCTCACCAACGTGTCGGACGTCAGCAGCGAGGTATGACCCCTGGTCTGCCTGGGGCGGGGCTCCGACGGTTCCGCCTCCCGGGAAGGGTCCGAGAGAGGGTCTTTCCACTCGGGAGGAGGGTCATTCCGGGAGCCGGGTCAAGGTCAAGGTCAGCACTGTAAGCGTATGCTGCCTCACCGCTCGTCCCGTGGCAGATCCGGCACCAACGGCCATCCCCGCAGATCCGTCGCGGACGGCGAAGACGGCGACTCAGGCAGTGAAATGTACCGTCTGCACAACTACAGGACTGCTCGCGTCTGCAGCAGTAAAGTTTGATCCACACTGTGCCGTAGACTGCAACATAGACCACTCACTTCACGTAACCACTGTCACAAATGCACCGGTCAAATGTGCGTATGCAGCAGTGAGCTGATTCATCATGGTCAGCGCTTTCTTGCAGACTACCAATGTAGTTTGTTGGGTTCTCAATTTCATGCTCATTTCATACACCGATCAGGTCGTCTGGGGATTTTGGGGGAGGTGGGCGGTGTGGTCTGATGGGATGAAGTAATAGGGACTCTTTTCCAGTCACCTTTGTTAGAGGCTGTTACGAGTTTTGTGGATTCTGTCTCGTGGACTACTTTCTTCACGTATTATATTTCCCTGAACCGGTTCGGTCGTCAGAGTGACGAGATGGACACAACAGCAGACTCTGGAGCAGTCAGCTTGTGTCAGTGTTTGTGCACACCGTGAGCCCGAGACTTGCTGTGACTTACACTTAACTCTGTCAGCACGCCGCGTTCAAGGCGGCGACGTTAAGATTGGTCCTTCCTTGTTGTTGGATGTAGCCATCAGTCGGTGGTCTTTGTGTGGACTGTATTGTGGACTGTGGACTGTATTGTGGACTACTCCCTTCCCGTAGCCCACTCAGTCCCTCCGTCAATCAGGTCGTCCGGTTGGTCGTGAGGGACGATTCCACAGAGACTGTTTTGGGGGTCTCATCTGTTATTAGCTGTCCCCAATACAATCTTGCGTGAATATTGACATTATGTCCTTGTACTGCATGGGGACTGTAAATAGTTTATTGAATCTATGATGTTGAGTTTTAAAAGACAAAACGGTTGTAAAACAGATGTAGCCTAGGCGTGTAGTCTGGATGAAGTACTGCTGTCTTTCTTCAACATAAAGAACGACTAACCGTGTTCTGTAAAATATCAGTTACACGACTTCATTTGTCCAAAACCACACACTGGTGATGTAATGCATAAAAGACGATTACTGGAGTGCTGACTGTGACATGTGAAGGTTGGCTTTACCTTAAAACTCTGTATACTTAGGGCCTACATAAGCCATTAATCATCAAAAGCCCAACTATAGCACAAAAACGACTGGAGTACGGTGTCAGCCTCAAAATCTGAACGCGTTTTGTTTGTTGTTGTTTTTTGTGTTGCTCGCATTTAAAATAATATTGAAATTTCATTTGGAATGTACTAAAGAACGAATGGGTTTTTACGTCCTTCAACAGTTGTACATCTCCGATGCTATTTTCGTTTTCGTACCAATCGAAAACTCACGAGCAGACAGAACTATCAAAGACCATTGGTGAAAGACATACAATTAATATTGCTCGCTTGTACTGTACAATTGGACTTGTACTGTATATATGAACTCGATCTTCATTGTTATATCTTGCGCCAAAAACAATAATTTAGCGTGTTTCATTGTCGTAATTTACTTTGATGTTCATCTTGTTTAATGACGTCATTGCTTTAATATTTGGTATTGCTTCTATAAATATATTTGACGTGAAATTGTGAACTGACCTTGATGTTCTCTATAAGCATCAATATTTGATGTTAGTTGTTGTTTGTTGTTGTTTTTTAAAGTGAGGCTGGCTTTATTTTGTATGAACGTTTTCGATCTGTAAGGTTTTACTTAAAGGGATGTTTGGGGCAGAATGTGAAAGCGATTGTTTTGGGATTGAAGTCCATGTTTCTAAATAGCGCATGTGTTTTGCTTACACTACAGCTCAAAGAGTTGGTGTAGTGCTGGGGGTGAAGAGAGTTCGGTCCCGGAGATTGAAAGCACTGGTTTAAGAATACATGTATTTATTTATTGAACGTCGTCACAGAGCGCACTTTTTCAGCTCAAGAGGTGCTCATGCCGATGTACCAAACAAGATCTATCTCAAGCAATTTGTGGTGCCAACTTGCAGCTTTAGGTGCATAGCAAAACGCCCCACGCAACTGAGCAGAATCCTCTGCGACCTGGGTGGGATAGGCGGAGACGTAGTGGATGCTAGGCGTGTTGGTGTAGCATGACGTCCAAGACATGAGCGTCAGGGTCTTGAAAGGCCGTGTCCGTGCGATTGAATGCGTGTGTGCACAGACAAGACCTCGGTTTATACTCCTGTCAGAAGGAGCAGAAGGCACTGCGCTTGCATGTGTATCAAGGTAATGTCGGCACTCCAGGCCGATAGTCTGTGAAATTCGAACCGCTGCCTGCATTTGTTGGGCTGACGCTCTCTCTCTCTCTCTCTCTCTCTCTCTCTCTCTCTCTCTCTCTCTCTCTCTCTCTCTCTCTCTCTCTCTCTCTCTCTCTTTCTCTCTCTCTCTCTCTCTCTCTGTTTGCGTGTTCTCCTATCTGGGGTAAAAGAATGGGGTTGTACAGTGAAATTAATCTAATAAGACACAAGTATCTGATCTCCTAAACGGTATATAGGATATCTGCCCAGGATACCTGGTCCTCAAAGACTGTTTTGAATTGTCTAAACTTCGGGTTGTAAGAAAGTAAATGTTTTGACGTGTATTAGAGATTTATGTTTGAAGACGGAAACGTGGCCAGCATCATTTATTTTGATCATGTTTGCGGTGAAAAGTCACCTTGTTTAATTCAGGGCCAAATATTTTTAGTTTCTAGTCCAAACCGGTCAGAAAAAAAAAGCTTTGGGAGAAAAAGGATAAGGAACGAAGAAGAGGGAGAAGGCGACGACGATGATGTAGAAGAAGAAGACGGCGATGATGACGAAGAAGAAGAAGACGAGGTTTAGGAGAAAGAGGTGGTACAGGAACAGGATGAGGACAAAATAAGAAGAAGAAGATGTGAGGATAGCGATGGTGGTAGCGATGACGTTGTATTTATTTATTGCCATATTTATACTGCCAGAGCCTTACAAAATGGTAGAAGAGGAAGAACAACAACAACAACAACAACAACAACAACAAACATTCTTCTTTAGAAAACCCTGGAAAAATATCTGTTGCGCTCATTTTGGTGGTTGCCCAGACCCGAATAAAGCAGTCATTGTTTGTAAATAATTCCAGCTAATTCATTTACATTGTAAACTCTATTTGTTTACATTTCTTTTTATTTACATCGTTGCTCTCGTATCCAATATTTTTGCTTGGCTAAATTTCTGTTTAAATTACATTCTGAGCAAAACAGCCCACGTGAACAAGATGGGTTTGTGCACACATCTCTGTAGGAATGTGCAGCAACTCATTTCCTTTCAAATAAACACGATTGCGAGTGTCGCGTCAACACAATTTGGGCGTGTAATAGCGCACATGTTTTGGTAATTTAGTTTACTGTGGGTGGCAATGAAATGCAGAATTACATTTTGAAACTTAAATATTACACGTATCTATACAGAACAAATATTTTTAAGAAAAGCAAACTCCTTGTTAAAAATAAATCGTCTTGCATCTTAATTTGAAGTACTAGTCTATGTAGATTAGTAATGCTGAAAAGTAAACGAAACAATTAAAACTGCAAAATTTGGATTGCATGGAGGGGGTTGGGTTGGTAGTGTGTGTGAGCAGAAGTCAGCAGTAAGAAGTCAGAATGATTTATTGTATAGACCACCAGCCCGTAACAACCAGTGGGCCAAAACAGCTAGAATAAGTAAATCAATAAAAAGTAAAAAGACATACATGATGCATAACACTATGTCATAAACTTTTCGTGCGTGTTATGAACTAATTAGCTTTATTCCCATAAGATTCCTACAAACTTGATATTAATTTGTAAATGGTTTTTAGCTTTCCAATCTCATGTCTACACACATTGATCAAAAAGCCTTTCTTATACAATTAAACAAGTCGAGACAGAGAGATAAACTTGAAACACTGAAGACATAAACTACATAACAGTTGGAACACAACACCAATATACGTTTTGCTAATTTTATGGTTCTCTTCTTTCTCACTCAAAGTAATAGAATAATAAGTAAAACGAATTCAAGAATATTATATGTCTTAAAGTAATAAAATAATAAATAGCAGAATTATAATATAATGTTATTTTTCTCTAAAGCAATCCCGTTCCCGGTCTGACAGAAAATTACATATATCAGTTTATAAAAATATTGTATGAATTGTATGAAAATTAGTTTCAATATTATATTTCAAACAAGTAAATCACAAAATATAAGTATTCAAATGACCGTGTCGGTCATGAACAGAATCCAGAATAACCACATTGAAAACTAGAAGTAGCCTACACAGTAACACAATATTTCCAAGTCACACAAAATAAGCATTCACCCTTCGTTTTTCGCAGTTTGTCTTTCATTCCACTAATACACCCTATGCCAGTCCTATTTCATCCAATCACAGACACTCTCAGATGAACACGAGAACAATTTTCTGTTCTCCAAAGAGTCTTGATATAGCCGTGTCTCAGTGTGAGTGCCAGCGGGGACTTTCACAGTCAAATTGATCACATCATGGTCAAGAAACGCTTCAGATCAAGCGTCAACATTGGCAGGACACGCACTTTTCCAGGAGCAGACATCGGAAATCACCACGATCTCGTGATCCTGTCATTCCGGCTCCACATGAAGAGAGTAAACACAGCAAACTGCGCCAGACTAAAGTTCGATCTGGACAAACTGCAAGACCCGGAGGTGGTAAAAATATTAATTTTCAGCCACAATTGGAGGGAAATTTGCACCACTGCTCATTTTGGGAGATGGTGAAGTAGATGGCAATGCCATAACCACCACCTTCAACTCAGCTTTGACAGATGCCGCCACTGAGAGTCTTGACAACCACCGCCCAAAGAAGAAACCGTGGATCACACCTGAACTTTGGGACCTGTGTGACAAACGGAAAGAGATGAAAAAAAAAAAAACATCACAGGGAGCTGAGTGACTACCGAAAAATCAACAATTACATCCTAAAGAGTATGCGCACAGCAAAAAAGAACTGGATAGAAGATCAGTGCTAGGAAATAGAGAAAAGTCTGAACAAGAACAACAGCAAGAAGGCCTACCAGACTGGGATAGATCTACAACTAACCCTTACCCGAACCCTTCTCTAAAAAGTTGACCTAGTTCGTCTCCTATAGGCGACGAAATAGGTCGAATTTTCTTCAAAATTTCTCAGAAAATTGATTGTATTTTCTCCGTCCCGGAAAGAGCACTCCTGTGTACTTAAAACACTCGCATGCACTATAACTGCACTCCCATGCACTAAAAGAACACTCCTGTGTACTTAGAAAAAAAGTGGGTGGCTGGAAAACACTGGGTGGCTAATACACTCATCCATTTCCTGCATAAAAAGCAAGGTTAGTCACCCATTTCAAGGCTTATGTCTCCCCACATACACACACACCCATACACACCTACACACCTACACACACACACACGCACGCACACACTACCTTCTCCTTCCACCACCACCGCCAAAAACCAGACCACCAGCTTTATTATGAAAGCAGTGTCAGGAGATTTTGTATTTGTAGGTTATGTTACAAATATTTCAGTACTTATTACCAGCTAATAATGTTAGTTCAAGTGGCTTGCAACTAAATGAGCACTGCCTAATAAAATAAGACATGTGTGTATATGTGTGTATGTATGTACGTGTATGTGCGTGCTTATGTATGTGTGTGTTTATACGTGTTTGTGCGTGTGTGTATTTAGGTTTATGTTTGTATGACAGATGTATGTGTGTGTTTATTTATATGTGTGTGTTTCCCACGTTGGGGTGCCGGGGGTTTCAGTATAAATAGTATCCCCACTTTCTGGAAATTTAGTGCTTTAAATTCCCACTGTCGCTGTCTTTCTCATTTGCTCTTTCTCATTCCTGCTCTTTTCTATCAATCTGCTATACTATCGTCTTCTTCGCTAGACCAGTCTCCTACCTTTTTTCTTGAAAACTCTTCCGGGACAAGACTCCTTGTTTGTGTATGAGGTCTGTTGGATCAGCTTGGGAATATTGGACGCTTTCTGCCAGGTGGTCACTAGGGCTTCCTATGATGTTATTATTTAGCAATGTAGGCATTTTATATGTATGTGTTTTGTTGATAATTTATAATGATGTTTGTATTCTATTTTGTTTTTGTAAAAGGAGGGTTCGATAAGTTGGGGTGAAGCCTCAGCGTCCCCTGAGTGGGATGTCTTTATTGTAAAGTGACTGGCTGGTGGAGGGCATTCAGTTTTCCCACTAGGGTTGTTTCAGCAGATCTTTTATGCGGATTGGGGTTTGTCCGGTCCTGATTTGGCTCGAAAGAGTCCGCTGGACCTAAAACAACAATTATGTAATGTAATGTAATGTAATTTATATGTGTGTGTATGTATTTATGTGTGTGTGTGTTTATGTGGAGTAGGCTGGTTAAACGATCGTCTGTGGTACCCCAACGACCTTTGAGTTATGGGATAGGATAGAATAGGATAGGATAGTGTCTATATGTTTTAATGTATATATTTATGAATGTATATGTGTGTGGTGTGTTTATGTATCTTCGATAATTATAATAATAATAATAATAATAATAATAATAATAATAATAATAATAATAATAATAATAATAATAATAATAATAATAATAATAATAAAACTTATGGGTATTTATTTGGATAGCGCTTGTTCCTAATGACAGTCCACTTCAAATTGATATTGTGTATATTTGGTGTACGTGTTTATGAGCGTGCGTGTGTTTGTCTGTGTTCTGTTTATAGACATATATCATTACGCATTTAAGTATGTATCTGTGTGTGTTTGTGTTCTGTTTATATACATATATGATTACGCATTGAAGTATGTATCTGTGTGTTTTTGTTCAGCGTACGCGCGCGCGTGTATTTAGTTAATTCTTGCTTATCTCTGTTTTTTTTTTATTAACTTCAATGTATCAATATTGTCAGGTTGTGACCTACTTACTGAGGTCACTCAGGTGCATATGGGAGGTACCTATAGGAAAGTGGACGGTCTGAACTCATTTTGCGTTGTCTGTTTCATTAATTTGCATACTATATAGTACAGTATAAAGCTATATCAATCTGTTTTGTAGGACAAATAACTACAGTAATAATAATAATAACGGATTTTTATATAGCGGGTACTCCAGCCTATGACCAGACTCACCACGCTTTACATAGTCATTACATAAAAATACATGCACTCGATCAAACATCGCTTTTGCTACGATACACCAAAAGACGGAACAGTAAAGGTAAGAACTATTTACAACTATGTACACAAATGACAAAAAAAAGACAGAAATAGACTATTTACAACTATGTACATAAATGACAAAAAAGAAAGAAATATAATAGCTAAAACCTATTCACAGCTATTTATATGCCCGGTTAGACCCAGGAAGAAAAACAGTATAAATATTTACAGCCGTGTATACACTTACGGATCAGACAGAGACAAAAGAGGAGAGAATGGCAGCAGGATACAAATCAGTCTGAATAATGCAGTTTGAAGAGGTGGGTTTTGAGGGCCTTTTTGAATGCCTGTGTTGATTGTATGTTGCGGATGTGGGAGGGAAGAGAATTCCACTGCTTGGGTGCGGAGTAAGCGAATGCACGTTGGCCGTATGTCTTAGTGCGGGTGACGGGCACCTTGAGTGTGCGAGTGTCAGCAGATCTTAAAGTGCGTGAAGGGGAGTAGACAGAGAGTAGATCAGCAAGGTAGGAAGGACAAGAATCTGTGAAGAAGTTGTAACAGAGAACAGAGAGTTTGTACTCTACGCGTGCTTGCACAGGAAGCCAGTGAAGGGAATATAATAGAGGTGTGATGTGATCCCGTTTCTTTGCTCGGAATACTAGTCTAGCTGCTGAGTTCTGAACTTATTATAAAGCTATATATATTTCTGAACTCAGTATAAAGCTATATCAATCTGTTTTGTAGAATAAATGAATAGCATCAATATATTTTGTAGGAAAAATAACTTTATGAACAACATCATTATATTTTGTAGGAAAAAAATAACAAAAATAAAAAGTATTTGTCCCCCCAAAAAATATTGCATTTGTAATGTATACCAGTCATTGTTATTTCTTACAATAAATTGTTTGTTGAAGGCAAATTGTTTGTTGAAAGTAAATTGTTTGTTGAAGGCAAATTGTTTGTTCAAGATAAATTGTTTGTGGAATTAAATTGATTCTTGAAGGTACTTGTTGCGGTCAATTCAATAAGTCAGTTAAGCTTTTATTTCATTTCCCAAAAATTCATCATAGCGCTTTTTCAACTGTAGGGCTGCTCAGGGCGCTGGACGATACAGGATCTAACTCAAGCCACCCGATGCACCCACGTTCAGCCTTATGAGCACAGCTGAACTCCCAGACAACTGAGCACAATCCTGGGGGACCTGGTATGGGAGAGAAGATACCTGTTTTGTTGCTTTATAT
Organism: Oncomelania hupensis; assembly: GCA_036898135.1. NCBI lineage: Eukaryota > Metazoa > Mollusca > Gastropoda > Littorinimorpha > Pomatiopsidae > Oncomelania > Oncomelania hupensis. Next base: position 135,895,547 of record CM072512.1, read on the forward strand.
ATTGCATTTTACTAACGATTGTGTCTGTATAAACAAATAATGACTGACGTTGTGGTTCTATGTTTTTTTTTTTAAAAGAATTATGTTGTGTGTTTAAGATTGCTTGTTATTTAGTATTTAATACTACATTGTTATTAAACGATTTGACAGGATACCATAGAACTGGGGTGATATGCACTCATGCCAACAGGCTGTATATTATGTTGGGAGAATTGCGATGGACAAAAAATGTTTCGCTTTTGTATGTTTTTGTTGTTGTGAGTACTTTTGACACTTGTGTGGTTTACTGTTTGGTCTTGTTTGTTGTCGTCAATTTGGACATGACAATAAACTCTGGTTGTTCTTGATGACAATATTTATCAGTGTATATTTACCTCTCTCTCTCTCTCTCTCTCTCTCTCTCTCTCTCTCTCTCTCTCTCTCTCTCTCTTTCTCCCTCTCTTCCCCTCTCTCCCTCAACAATGACTACGTGAAACACATGCTAACTGCTTTCTCCCACGAAACCCAGAAACGTTGTGGGTTTATGGACGAGGGGAAAGTGCAGAAAGAATAGTTTTTAACTTCGTCTGAGTGGATGCAAATGTCACAAAGTCTGATAACAAGGCCACGTGCCTGTGTAAGATACACGCTCAACACGTGTCGGCAAGATTACAGTCACATTTATTAATCTCTCTCTCTCTCTTTCTCTCTCTCTCTCTCTCTCTCTCTCTCTCTCTCTCTCTCTCTCTCTCTCTCTCTCTCTCTCCATCTTCAGGAATGTTTGTGTGCAGGCCAAAGGCTCTCTATTCTGTACTATCGTAAAGCAGTTACGATTTATACTATCCTATCCTATCCCGTAACCCGGAGGTCGTAGGGGCACCACAGATGATCGTTTAACCAGCATACTCCATCTTTCCTCATCTCCATGCTTTGTATTCTTCGTTGTAGATCTGCTGTGAGGGTCCATGTTTCGCAAAGATATAGGAAGATGGAGATGACAAGGGAGCGCAGCAGTCTTACCTTGGAATGTAGACTGCGATCTTGGAGAGGACTTCACGTCGGGACCCATTGTCTGATACAATGGCTCGTAAATATTTGAAGCTATGCGCTGTGTTGAGGGATTGGCCTTGGACTTTGATGTCCATGTTGATGCCATTGGTGTTGTTGGTCATCATTTTGGTCTTCTCTGCACTTATTTCCATTCCAAAGGTTCTGGAGGTGATGTCATGCCTCTGAACCAGCTGTTCAAGTTCTTCTCTGCACTTATTTCCATTCCATAGGCTCTGGAGGTGGTGTCAAGCCTCTGTACCAGCTGTTCAAGTTCTTGTTCCTCTCCAGCCAATCCAAACTATTGGTCTTTTTTTTTTTTGCACAGCCATCTTCGTTAAGTATATTTCGCTTTCAAACAAATTTAAATGAAGTGGTCTGGTAGCAGTGGTAACTCAGTGGATAGGGCGGTCTGGTAGAAGTGGTAACACAGTGGATAGGGCGGTCTGGTAGCAGTGGTAACACAGTGGATAGGGCGGTCTGGTAGCAGTGGTAACACAGTGGATAGGGCGGTCTGGTAGCAGTGGTAACACAGTGGATAGGCCAGTCTGGTAGCAGTGGTAACACAGTGGATAGGGCGGTCTGGTAGTAGTGGTAGCACAGTGGATAGGGTGGTCTGGTAGCAGTGGTAACACAGAGGATAGGGTTGTCTGGTAGCAGTGGTAACAGTGGATAGGGCGGTGTTGTAGCAGTGGTAGCACAGTGGACAGGGCGGTCTGGTAGCACAGTGGATAGGGCGGTCTGGTAGCAGTGGTAGCACAGTGTATAGGGCGGTCTGGTAGCAGTGGTAGCACAGTGGATATGGTGGTCTGGTAGCAGTGGTAGCACAGTGGATAGGGTAATCTGGTAGCAGTGGTAGCACAGTGGATAGGGTGGTCTGGTAGCAGTGGTAACACAGTGGTTGGGGCGGTTTGGTAGCACAGTAGATACGGCGGTCTGGTAACACAGTGGATACGGCGGTCTGGTAACACAGTGGTTAGGGCCGTCTGGTAGCACAGTGGATAGGGTGGTCTGGTAACAGTGGTAGCACAGTGGATAGGGTGGTCTGGTAGCAGTGGTAACACAGTGGATAGGCCAGTCTGGTAGCAGTGGTAACACAGTGGATAGGGCGGTCTGGTAGTAGTGGTAGCACAGTGGATAGGGTGGTCTGGTAGCAGTGGTAATACAGTGGATAGGGCGGTCTGGTAGCAGTTCTAACACAGTGGATAGGGTGGTCTGGTAACAGTGGTAACACAGTGGATAGGGCGGTCTTGTAGCAATGGTAGCACAGTGGATAGGCCAGTCTGGTAGCAGTGGTAGCACAGTGGATAGGGTGGTCTGGTAGCAGTGGTAGCACAGTGGATAGGGTGTTCTGGTAGCAGTGGTAACACAGTGGATAGGGTGGTCTGGTAGCAGTGGTAGCACAGTTGATAAGGCGGTCTGGTAACACAGTGGACAGGGGGTTTGGTAGCAGTGGTAAAACAGTGGATAGGGTGGTCTGGTGGCACAGTGGATAGGGCGGTCTGGTAGCACAATGGATAGGGTGGTCTGGTAGCAGTAATAACACAGAGGATAGGGCGGTCTGGTAGCACAATGGATAGGGTGGTCTGGTGGCACAGTGGATAGGGCGGTCTGGTAGCACAATGGATAGGGTGGTCTGGTAGCAGTGGTAACACAGTGGATAGGGCGGTCTGGTAGCAGTGGTAGCACAGTTGCTAGGGTGCTCTGGTAGCAGTGGTAACACAGTGGATAGGGTGGTCTGGTAGCAGTGGTAACACATTGGATAGGGCGGTCTGGTAGCAGTGGTAACACAGTGGATAGGGTGGTCTGGTAGCAGTGGTAACACAGAGGATAGGGCGGTCTGGTAGCAGTGGTAGCACAGTGGATAGGGTGGTCTGTTAGCAGTGGTAGCACAGTGGATAGGCCGGTCAGGTAGCAGTGGTAACACAGTGGATGGGGCGGTTTGGTAGCACAGTGGATACGGCGGTCTGGTAGCACAGTGGATAGGGCGGTCTGGTAGCACAGTGGATTGGGCGGTCTGGTAGCACAGTGGATAGGGCGGTCTGGTAGCACAGTGGATAGGGCGGTCTGGTAGCACGGTGGATAGGGCGGTCTGGTAGCACAGTGGATAGGGCGGTCTGGTAGCACAGTGGATAGGGCGGTCTGGTAGCACAGTGGATAGGGCGGTCTGGTAGCACAGTGGATAGGGAGGTCTGGTAGCACAGTGGATAGGGCGGTCTGGTAGCACAGTGGATAGGGCGGTCTGGTAGTACAGTGGATAGGGTGCTGGTTTCCTAGGCTGAAAGTCTCGGGTTTGAACACCACATGGGACAGACTTATATGACTTTGGTACCAGACTTTGCAGGAAACGGAGAGTTTTAACCTAGTACTTCGGTTTCCTTCCTCCCAACAATACCAATAGTGGCTGTCCATGTAATGGACTAAAATATCAATCGTATTTCGCTTCCGCCTTCTTAAGCCTAACAGCGATCTTTTCAGATCACTACGCTTTAGAGTTCCATTGAAGAAAATTCGCATTCTGTATGATAAATGGGTTTTTAAGAAATTATTATTAATAAGTATATTTATTTTATTAAAGAGATTTAATTTGTACGTTACTTGACTTTGCTTTCAAAAGCTTAGTTAAGGGACCTGTCAAGATAATAAATGTGTCTGCCGATATTCCCATTCTCAAGGTGTTTGCAGCCGCTCCCCAGGGCTGCTAAGACCACTATTACAAGCGCAACTCCATCTTTTCTGCTTCCATTAAGCTCTTCAACGAAAGAGAAAGGAAATGACGCGGCATGATTGAGGTTTGTTTTGAGAAATGGCGGCCTCCACATCGGAAACAAGTATCATTACTCTGAAGCCAGCAACTGCATTTAATTTAATTCACCCCATCTAAACAACAACAATAACAACAACAACACTGTGTCACGTCGACCTCGACATTTTGTTCCGAAGATTAGGAAAGGGGTGAAGAAGGAGAAGAAGAAAAAGAAGAAGAAGAGGGAGAAGAAGGAGGAGGAGGAGGAGGAGGAGGAGAAGACACAACAACAATGATAATGATGATTATGAGGACGACGACGACAACGATGATGATGATGATGATGATGATGATGATGATGATGATGATGATGATGATGATGATGATGATGATGATGATGATGATGATGATGATGATGATGATGATCCACAATTCACATTAATTGCACGCAATTTCATTCCAAAACTACTTATTTCCGACATTGAAAAATATTACCTCCGCGGACCGAGATGTGTTGAATTTCTAAAGAATGCCTACACAACAAATTCTAAAAACTTCGGGCTCAAAGCGAAGTTAATAATTTTCTGCTTCTGCTGCTGCTGCTGATGACGATAATGATGATGAGGAGGCGGATGACGAAGAGGAGGCGGTATACAAAAATAACGACGACAACTATGATGACGATAATAATGATGATAACGACGATGATAATTGGTTAATCATTGTTTAAAGGGTGGAGCGGACTACAACGAACCGAATCAGGACCTCGTGATGACGATGATGATGACAGCGGTTGTGATGAAGATGCTGTTGGGTTTTCTGTTGTTAGTTCTGTCAACGATGATAATGATGATAACGATGGTGATAAAGATGAAACTAATGAGGATATGGTAGGAGAGGGAGAGGTGTAGAAGAAGAAGAAGAAAAAACAACAACAACAACGACGACGACGACGACGACAACGGAACGCAATAGTTTTGTATGTTTGTTTGCTCATATACCGCTTTGGGTTTTATTTAAAACACAGATGTAAAATATGCTTTTATTCAAATATCAATAAATACATTGTGTTTGAAGAAAAACAAATGTTTATGAAAGTAATTTTATAATTACTTTATAAAAAATAAAATAAAATTAGGATTTAAAATTTAACCAAAAAGGTTTCCAGAAAAAAAGCATTATTTATCGGTGTTTTGTTACAGTTCAGACGCACTTTTAGAAATGCTAAAGGTGTTCCTGTAACCTTTCCGACGTTGGGGAGAAAGGTGTTTGAAACCTCTCTTTTATCTGGGCCAGAATCATGAGGGCGGCGGTAGCCGTCTCCTCTCCTCGCTGCCATACCTTTTCCGGTTCTAAAAAGAGCCAGGTATACCCATTGACAGTTGGGTGGATTGGGCTGGGTCGTGCGCTTGTTGAATGGAACTGAAGTGACTGAAATTGAATTGCATCTTTGTCTCGTTCGGTCACGGCTTCCAAGCATGGTCAGCCATCCAAGTAGTAACCGGGGCTCGTACCGTTTGAAAGAAAAACAGCCTTACCCGTTATTATATAACCATTGCCGCAAATAATTTAACCAGCTAAAATGAGGCATCAAATACATAAATACATACAAAATACAAATGAAAAAAAAAATCTTTGTAGTGCATAAGGCAAGATGAATTCTCATTTATCAGAGAAATGCCAAAAAGGGATCCTGATTATTGTTAGAAGGTCACTTGGATGCGCTATACAAATATGGAACTATGGAACTGGCCTTGAATAAGACCATGCCGAAAAAATGGGTGCACTGACTTTTGATTCTAATATTTTGTTATTGTCATAGAAAGTCTGTTTCATATATAAAACATAATCAAATATATTCGTTCTGGGCTCAGGTCATCTTATGCCTTCCTGTAAGACACATTTACTTGTTATTGTTAAAATTATTTGTTTATGTGTAAGCGATTTAAAAACTGATGATAAAGCAAAGAGCTTAATGATAGAAAGAGGGGGAACTTGGTACAGAACCGCGAGACGAAAGGTACGAGTTATGCTCCCTTGTCGACATGCTAAAAATGGCTCATGGCAGAAAGTCAAAAGGCGACCGAGTGAAACAGGGCGGTGACTTTTGCATAGCTATCAATTGCCATAATGCCAGATACAAGAAAAGTTGTGTTGGAAAGTCCTTTTTTAAATTTCCAAGAGACAAAGAAAGGTAAATTGCAATTGAAAAACTTCATTTTTTTGTGTTTATGTAGGCCTAAACTAAGACCGCTGCAGTGTTGTTAGTGTTAAAACAATCGGAGAGCGGCTTGAATGATTCATGTTATACCTATGTGCTAAATCCAAAACAGTTTGCTTGCTGACAGTTTACGTTCAACAGGTCGCTCACTGTTTACGTTATTGCTAGGTTGTTTGACTATATTTGTGCTTATATTTCAAAAGTAGATGTCAGATTGGCAGTTTGGCTTCGTCAAACTGCTTATGTTAACAAGTTAAATTAGACTAAGTCTGTTTTCTCCTCGTGATCAAATACTGTGCAAGATAACCCCTTACCTAGGCACAAAAATGGTCCTTGATCTGTTGTAATCCCTTTTCGTTTGAGTGTAAACGGGAAAAAAATGTAATGTAGAAACTTAGTCCTTGTTCTGATCTGTGAATTTCTGCGCATTAGATCTATATTGCGTGGAATGTTGTAGTCTAGGTTCTGATTGTTCTGTCTGATTAATTAATTATTTTCCATGAAGTGACTGATGTTATTAAGCCAGTGATGTGGGAGGTGAGAGGGTTGGGGGGTAATGGGACACCTGATATAAATTAAATTCACACTATTAGTAAAACATTTTGTTATTGTGCTTTATTGTGATTAATTGATTGAATGACAAAGCTCTCTCTTCCCCAACCCCCCTCTCTCTCTCACTCTCTCTCACGATTACGGATTTACACAGTTTCGGATAAATGAAACAGTCTGTCATGCATATTTTAATTTTAAAATATCTGTCGTTGATTAAAAAATAATAAATTCCAGGGCAGAAAACGAACCTATGACATACACACATAAGCAGCATAAAAGCACCTAATGAATGTCAATAAGTAAACATAAAAAAGACAGCAGTAGCGGAATGTTAATAATAATGATGGCTAAAAGTTTGGTTTTTGCAAACGTTGCCATAAAAATGTTCTTTTGCAATGGCATAGGCTCAATAAGTTACCACGCACAGATCATTCATATAGCAGATGATGAAATATAGCCAGCCCGAGCAAAGGGAAATAATCCGTGAGAGCGTCTCGCATTTTTGTATAGGACATAATGTAAGTTCCCCCTCTTTCCGTAATAAGCTCTTTGGATAAAGTATTGATTTCATAAGTACGAAGGGAAAGCACAGTTTAGGCCTAAAAGGATATCTGATACTGCTTTTGAAGTCTAGATTTGGATTATTATTCAATTAAATATTAGATTGCAACATTAAAATATCCTAACCTATCCTACCCTATCCCGTAACTCCAACGTTGTGTTGAGAGACTGGTCTTGGATTGTGATGTCCGCGTCGATTCCATTGGTGTGGTTGGTCATCATTTTTTTGTCTTTTCTGCACTTATTTCCATTCCAAAGGCTCTGGAAGTGGTGTCAAGCCTCTGTCCCAGCTGTTCAAGTTCTTGTTCGTCTCCAGTCAATCCATCACTGTCATCCGCAAAACGGAGGTTGGAGATTGCTTTACCCCCTATGCTGACTGTGCCTTCGTGATCTGCATGGGCATCTGACATGATGGAGAGAGTAGGCATCCTGGACGGACACCGATTGTTGTTCTGAACCAGTTTCCGATGGCGGAGAACTGCACTGGTAGCCTTGTCATGCAGGCTTTTGATGACTTCAATAATGTTAGGGCTTATGCTGTACACTCTCATGGTTGCCTTCAGAGCTGCATGCTAGACCCGGTCAAAACCTTTTTGAAGTCTACGAACATATGATATAAATGTTGTTGGTGCTGTAGGTATTTTTCGCAGAATATTGTGAGGTTGAAAATCTGTTCAGTGGTACTTCGCCCTGCCCTGAATCTTGATTGTTCTTCAGCTATGATCTGTTCAGCTTCGGGTTTCAACCTGTTGAGTATTACAGTATTTGCTGGGATGGCTGATGGTGCTGTAATTTTCACACTCCTGAAAGTTACCTTTTTTTGGGAAGAATGATGACAAACGGCTGGGTCCATGGTGTGGGCCACTTTCTACTCTGTTGGACCTTGTTACAAATAATGGAGAGGGCGTTAATCACCGCTTCTCCTCCTGCTTGAAGCAATTATGCGGGCGTGTTGTCCACTCCTGCTGACTTCCCCTTCTTCAGCGTTTGCTCTGCTGCCTCAAATTTTCGGAGAATTGGGAGGATTTCTTCCTCTTCTCTGTTCTGGTGACATGCTAGAACTGATGGGTCTCCGTTTGGTGTGTGGTTAACCCGGTTGTAAAGGTTAGATTAGTACTCTGTTCACATATCCAAGACTTCTTGTTCCTCTGTAAGGCAAGGCTTGCTTTGGATCGTGGAGACCTTGGGCTGTTTAACACTTGTCAGCGGCTTCACAGGCTAGTAGGCCTTCTTGCTGTTGTTCTCGTTCAGACTGTTCTCTATTTCCTGGCATTTATCTTCTATCCTTTGCTATGCGCATGTCTTTTTGGATGTCACTATTGATTTTTCGGTAGGCATCAGCTCCCCTGAGAGTTTTTTTTGTTTCTTTTTCATCTCTCTCTCTTTGTTTATCACACAGGTCTTAAAGTTTAGGTGTGATCCACAGATGCTTCTTTGGGCGGTCCTTGCCAAGGATCTCAGTGGCGGCATCTGTCACAGCTGAGTTGAATGTGGTGGTCATGGTGTTGACATCTACTCCACCCACTTCCGCTTTGGTGCTTTTTGCTCCAATTGTGGCTTTGAATATTTCAGCCACCTCCTGGTTTTGTAGTTTGTCCAGGTCAAGCGTCAGTCTGATACACTTGCTGTGTTTACACTCTTTAAGTGGAGCCGGAAAGACATCATCACGAGATCGTGGTCACTTCCAATGTTTGCTCCTGGAAAAGTGCGTGTCCTGTCAATGTTGACGCTTGATCTGAAGCGTTTTTTGACCATAATATAGTCAATCTGGTTGTGATGCTCCCCGCTGGGGCGGACCTGTGCCAGGTCTATCGTTTTGATTTTTTTCTGTGGGGACCAAGCGTGTTTGCCAGTGTCAGATTGTTGTATCTGGCAAACTCCAAGAGTCTCAAACCTCTGTCATTTTTCTCGTTGTTGCAGTATCTCCCCAGTTGTAATACGCATTTTGGCCAACCGTGGCATTTCAGTCGCCTTGCACTATGACTATGTCATTGCTCGGCACTTGGTCAAGGACAACCTGCAGATGTGAATACAAATCATCGAAGGGGCAGCTCTTGGACGGATGGTAATTAGTCCACTGGAGACTGGATGTCGATCGATTGACTCCACATTAAAATATTATAGGAATTAAGTACTAATTTAACAACGGAGTTTTACGAGGAGGGACAATGGTTGAAAGAAGACTCATCCATGATGCGTATGCACGATCTGCTGAAACAACCCTAGTGGTAACACCGAAGCTCTTCACCAGCCGGTCACTTTACAATAAAGGCAACCCACGCAGGGGACGCTGAGGCTATGCTCTAATTTATGGAACCCCCGTTTACAAAAACAAACTAGAATATAAACATCATTATAACATATCAACAAAACACATCAATATAAAATGCATATATTTCTAAATAATAATATCATAGGAAGCCCTAGTGACCATTTGGCAGAAAGCGTCCAATATTCCTAATCTGACTCAACAGACCTCATAGTGAAGAGTTTTCAAGAAAAAAGGTAGGTGACTGGTCTAGTGAAGAAGAAGATAGTATAGTAAATTGTTAGAACAGAGTAGGAATGACAAAGAACAAAGGAGAAAGACGGCGATAATGGGAATTTAAAGCACTAAATTTCCAGAAAGTTGGGATACTATTTATACTAATTGGCGCGGTATTGGTCTAACAATTAAGTTTTTTTGTCGATAACCGTCCCAAGATATGTGTACTCATTCACACGCTACACTTTCACGCCATCAGTAAACAGATCTGGGATAACAGAGAGCGAGAGAGAGAGAGAGACAGAGACAGAGACAGAGACAGAGACAGAGACAGAGACAGAGAGACAGACAGAGAGGGGGGGATTCTACGGAAGCCAATCAACATTTCATTGTTTTTGAGGTAGTTCTCTTTGCATCAAGTGGAAAATCGTTGCACCTCCTGACAGTAGTGTGAGTAGAGTTGGAGAGATCTTGGAGAGCCGTATCATCACAGTACTTAATATTAGGAGAGGCGTCTCTGCCAGTACAGTCATTTGTGTAGAGAGTAAACAGAACAAGTAAGACAACTGTGTTGCGAGTCAGAAAGTGTTTTATTGAAGACAACTAACTGTGACCTTTTGACCAGAAAATCGGTTAACCATAGAATCAGTTTTGGATGAACTCCGAGCTTCGGAAGCTTGGATGCCATCAGATCGGGTTGAATGGTGTTAAAAGCAGACGAGAAATCAACAAATACAATTCGAACAAATGAGTCAGGTTTTTCAAATGAGTGTAGGCATTGTTGAGTATGGTTAGTGTTGCATCGTCCGTGGATCTGTTTTGCTTGTATAGCAATTGGTGTGGGTCGTGTAAGTGCTGCATCTGCGTTAGGGATTTTCCCAGAGCAATGCGTTCAAAACTCAGCCTCACAATAGGGCACATTGTCTGTGTTGAAACTACTGAATTTATTTTAGCACTCTTTCAATTGTATACATTAAAGCTGAAGTTCAGCCCATGGAACGAGCACCTACACACATTCAAGCTCACGCGTACATAGGCATCAATCCGATGATGGTATTAAAACCAGCCTGAATAATGTTCTCTGCCATCTTTTTTGTTCTAAATGGAGTGGTTTACTCGCCATCACCTTCACCATCATCAAAATCATAAGCCTCATCACAAAAGCTACACACACCCTCCCTTTAGCCGCACACGACATACAATATAAAATACTGGTAAACAATAGAAAATAAATAAACTGAGAGACAGAGAGAGGGAGAGAGAGAGAGATATATATATAAACACTTTGACACTTTAATATTGAACAATGGCCTTTGGCCCACTTTATGGTTGACAATCAACAAGGGAGCTTTAAATGAAAATCAAAATTACACATGTAGGCATATGAAGAAAAGGCGCATTGGAAATCTGACTTTATTCATACCCTATCTCATTCCATTTACATTCTGTCTCTTAAATATCAACGTCATGTACTCCTTTAACTTGCCCATTATATTATTGCTAATTTCTAATTATTATATTTTACTCGTTAATTTAAATTAAGCAATTAACATGCCAATCTCTACTATTATAATTTTGTGTATGCTCACTCATCTCGTGATTTATTGTCATTGTATTTCCTCCTCCTCCTCCTCTCTCTCTCTCTCTCTCTCTCTCTCTCTCTCTCTCTCTCTCCCCCTCTCTCTCTCCATCTATTTATTATCAGCTATTAATATTATCTTTTTCTTTTCTTCAGCCATCACCCTCTTCTCTCAAGTTTCATTTTGTTTTTGTTTCTCTCTCTCTCTCTCTCTCTCTCTCTCTCTCTCTCTCTCTCTCTCTCTCTCTCTCTCTCTCTCAATTCCAGCTATCTTCCTTGGAGGTTCACACACTACCCACAATGCTGATCGTGCTTCTGGAGGCATTTGTACAGGAACCACGCAAGCTGACGAATCTTTCCAATATCACTGGTGCCCATCAAATTAGCCAAGTGTTGTCTTTGATTGTAATGTTCTACGTTGTGCAAGAGAGCTGGGCGCAGCTGACAGTACTCGCTACAACTATACATCAGGTGCAGTTCATCGTCCAATACACCAGGGCAAAACGGGCAGCTGTTGTCCGTTTGTTGTTCACGTTTGGCCTATCTATTTTTAGAGTGAGTGAGTGAGAGAGAGAGAGAGAGAGAGAGAGAGAGAGAGAGAGAGAGAGAGAGAGAGTATGTTGCCATTTAAAATTGCTAAACTTCAGATCACGTTGCGTACACTCTCAGACCTCTGCTGATCGCAAAGTGAAGTGCTCGTTTCCTGTTCCAGATAATTAAGCCACAAACCAGGCTACACCAATGATCATTTGCGCAGGGCATGGCTGTGCTAGGCTTCTTTTTTATGTTTGGAACTAAAATAGATTGCAAAGTCATTTTACAAAAATACGCTTCCAGTCTTTTACAGCAGTACCAGCGGTAGATATTTCTGCCACCTATTACTGGCCCTCAGGGTTACGGCCTGTTCATGAAGACAGTTTCTGGCGCTCCCGTCACTTTCCCGCGCTTGAGATAGATAATGTGAAGAGAGAACACAGTTCTAGATTTGTACATGCCATAAACAACAACAACGCAGTGTTTACAACCGAAGAAGGTAATGCAATGAGAGCACCACCCTCACTAAGCTGTCCCGGAGAAAAAGGAAGTCTCCAAAAGCCTATCTCTCCAACGACTGAAAGGCTAGGGAAAAATGACTTATGACTGCATCCTGTACTGAACCTCCAATCCATAGTCTTTTGCAAGACAAACAGAAGAAACGTCAGCTCTAAAGAGAAAAAAACGTCAGCTCTAAACAGAAAAAACGTCAGCTCTAAAGAGAAGAAAATTAATGTTAGCTTTAAACAGAAGCTCTAAACAGAAGAAAATTCAGCTCTAAACAAATCCTGGTGGTTGAACTGGGACGTGTCGATAGCTTCCTATCCTATCCTATCCTATCCCATAACTCGGAGGTCGTAGGGGCACCACAAATGATCGTTTAACCAGCATACTCCATCTTTCCCTGTCTTCAGCAACCCTGATTGTTTCGATCAGTGTCAAACCAGTCCATTCTCGAATGTTGTCTTCCCACCTCTTTTTCGGTCTCCCTGTTCTTCTACCTCCTTGCACTGTGCCTTGCAGGATGGTCCTTGCAAGACCTGATGATCTGGTGACGTGGCCATACCATCGGAGTTTACGTTTTTCACCACTGTGATCGTGAGCAGGTCAGCGTGTTGTCCAATGGCTTGTATGATGGTCTGTCGGACTTCGTCGTTGGTGATGTGCTAGGTATAGGAAATGCCCAGAAGTCTTCTGTAGCACCTCATCTCTATGCTTTGTATTCTTCGTTGTAGATCTGCTGTGCGGGTCCATGTTTCGCAAGCATATAGGAAGATGGAGATGACAAGGGAGCGCAGCAGCCTTACCTTGGAATGTAGACTGATGGTCCTGTCTTTCCATAATGGCTTCAACCTCGCCAGGGTCGTGAGCTTATTTCAGTCATTTTGTGTCGTTTGGTTATTGCCTTCCAAGCAGGGTCTCCCATCAAATTACTAATCACGCTATACGTTGCTTAACATGAATCATCAATGGTTGCTAGAGTGTTCCGGCATCACTACACTATTTCACCAGCCAACTCTCATTAGGGGATTCGTTTCTCAATGCATATAGTCAGCACTGGCGCAATGCATTATGAACTGAGTTTTAAAATGTTATTAGCATAATGCTTGGTACACTACAGAAGACTTCTGGGAATTTCTTATACCCAGCACATCACCAACAACGAAGTTCGATAGACCATCACACAAGCCATTGGACAACATGATGATATGCTCACAGTGGTGAAGAAAAGGAAACTCCGATGGTACGGCCACGTCACCCGAGCATCGGGCCTTGCAAAAACCATCCTCAAGGCATGGTGCCAGGAGGTAGAAGAAGAGGGAGACCGAAAAATAGGTGGGAGGACAACATTCGAGAATGGACTGGTTTGACACTGAACGAAGCCATGAGAGTTGCTGAGAACAGAGGAAAATGGAGTACGCTGGTTAAACACCTTCGGATGAGAGTATAAACCGAGGTCTAGTCTGTGTCGCATACATTCCATCATAACGGACTTTAAAGATCATGACGCTCATGTCCTAGAGTGAGTGCCGGTGACAAGAACACACCCAGCATGCACCTAGGTCCTTCTCCCCCATCCCTGGCTGCCCAGGATTATGCTCAGTTGTCTGGAACGTTATTACGATGCGCCCAAAGGCTGCAAGTTGGCGCCTCGGGCGGCTTGAGTTAGATCCTGTATCGGCCAGCGTCTTGAGTCGCCAAGTACGGCGAAATACGCGCGCTATACAAAATAATAATAATAATAATAATAATAATAATAATAATAATAATAATAATAATAATAATAGTAATAATAGTAATAATAATAATAATAATAATAATAATAATAATAATAATAATAATAATAATAATAATAATAATAATAATAATCAACGATCGTCTGTGGTGCCCCAACGACCTCTGGGTTGCGGGATAGGATAGAATTGGTAGACTAACATTTATCGTTGTGACGATTAACCAAGGGGTAGTGAAACCATTTTGCCAGGAAAATCTGGCTCTCAGTCGATAGAACAACTTTGCGGCCATGTTTCTTTGGGTGAGATGGTGGCAGAAGGCAATGAACAAAGTTGTGGGGCGTATAGTTGAGTTGAGAAAAAAAGAAGAAATGTTATTACCGAGTCTGCATGAGAGTGCGATTGTGTCCTCCTGTTGCTGTTAGAGGTGTGTGTGTGTGTGTGCGTGTGTGTGTGCGTGTTTGTGTGTGTGTGTGCGTGAATGTGGGTGTGTGTATATGTGTGTGTGTGTGTGTGTGTGTGTGCGTGAGTCGATTGAGGAAAAGGGGGTGGAGATAGTGAGAGTGGGACGGTGTACTTCGTGACAGACATTTTAATGTTATAACTTGTTCTCTGCAGTTAATTTTTCTGTTATTTCAATTCAATTTTTTTTTTTAAATCCGTATTACCATCAAAGAATAGATCAAAAGCATGCGAAGTAAACCACAATTCTTAGAAGCTATAGCACATACAATGCATAAATTAAACTTGATTTTTGTTTATTCATTAATTTGTGTTACCAAACACACTTTATTCATCCCTATCGCGCATGCATGCCATCATAAAAACATAAAAACCAACTTAGTTATTACATTACATTACATAATTATTGCTTTAGGTCCAGCGGACTCTTCCGAGCCAAATCAGGACCGGACAACCCCAAATCCGCATAAAAGATCTGCCGAAACAACCCTAGTGGTAAAACTGAAGGCTCTCCACCAGCCAGTCACTTTACAATAAAGACATCCCACGCAGGGGACGCTAAGGCTGTACTCTAATAATTTTATCGAATCCCCGTTTACAAAAACAAAATAGAATACATACATCATTATAAATTATCAATAAAGCACATATATATATATATATATATAATGCCTACATAAGTATAGCAAATAACATCATAGGAAGCCCTAGTGACCACCTGGCAGAAAAGCGTCCAATATTCCCAAGCTGATCCAACAAACCTCAAACACAAACAAGGAGTCTTGTCCCGGAAGAGTTTTCAAGAAAAAAGGTAGGTGACTGGCCTAGCGAAGAAGAAGAGAGTATAGCAGATTGATAGAACAGAGCAGGAATGAGAAAGTACAAATGAGAAAGACAGCAACAGTGAAAATTTAAAGCACTACATTTCCAGAAAGTGGGGATACTATTTACACTGAAATCCCCGGCACCCCAACGGGGAGAAACTTAGTTATTAACAAATTCATTAAAATACTATATCAAGAATAAAGTAACTATTGCACAACAAAGTAGTAAGACAGGAGAGGGGATGGGTTGGGTCACATTGAATACTAACTGCCTTGCTGAGGTTTCTGTTATTGAACAGCTGTTCCAGGGGCATCTGCTTCTTGCCAACTGTCTTGTTGCACACATTGACAATGCCAGAGTTCCTGCTCTTCACACTGAGTATCATGTACCAACTTCCAGATAAATCAAAATGTTAGTATCGATTCTACAAAAGCATGGTAGCCAAGTTCTATCGTTTTACTAGACACTATCAAGGATTGTAGCTGGTACAGTAAGTACATTCTTTGTTCGCACTTTTTGAAACTCACTTCAGCGTTCTTTGAAAAGGTCAGCTTGTCGTCTATTACATTGCTAAAATACCTGTATTCTTGGACTCTTTCCACAGTCTGACCCTTCAGCTGGAGAGCTACCACAGCTGATCTGTTTCTTTTGTATGATCATTTCTTTTGTTTTTCCTACGTTTCACTAAGCAAAAGCCTATAGGCTTTTTTCATAGCTAGTGACAGTCTGATATGTCAACAAGTGCAGTGTCATCAGAAAATTTGATGACATGCTTACCTGCTCTATCACACATCTTTCTCTGTCCTCAGCAACTCTCATAGCTTCGCTCAGTGTAAGCCAGTCCATTTTCCAATGTTGTCTTATCACCTATTTTTCTGCCTCCATCTGTTTCCTCCTTGCACTGTGCCTTGCAGGAGGGTCTTTGCAATACTTGATACTCTGATGATGTGGCCATAACATCGGAGTTTTCCGTTTTTTCCCCACTGTGAGCAAGTCATCGTGTTGTCCAATGGATGGCTTGTGTGATGGTTTGTCGGACTTCGTCGTGCTGGTTGTGCTGGGTATAGCAAATGCCCAGAGGTCTTCTAATGCACCTCATCTCCATGCTTTGTATTCTTCATTGCTGGTCTGCTGTGAGGGTCCATGTTTCGCAAGCTTTTAGGAAGATGGAGATGACGAAGGAGCGCTGCAACCTTACCTTGGAGTGTAGATGATGCTCCTGTCTTTCCAAATGGGCTTCAATCTTGCCAGGGCAGATGTTGTTTGTGCTATCCTGGACAGAATTTCCTGTCGAGACCCATTGTCTGATACAATTGCTCCTAAATATTTGAAGCTGTGTAACATGTTGAGGGATTGGTCTTGGACTTTGATGTGCGTGTTGATGCCATTGGTTTTTGTTGGTCATCATTTTGGTCTTCTCTGCATGCACGCCAATGGTTATTCTAAACCAGCTCGCGATGGCGCTGATGTGAAGGACTGCACTGGTTGCCTTGTCACACAGGCTTTTGATGACTTTAATAATGTTGGGGTTGATGTTGAACACTTTCAAGGTTGCCCACAGAGCTGCATGGTCTATTAGACACCCAGTTAGCAAGATGTCATAATTTGAGATTAGTGCTAAATCCCGAAACAAATAATAAGCTGACTGGGCACTGGACAGTCAGAAATAAAGTAAGTCATGCCCCTTGTTGGTATCTCTTATGCATATTTTATAAAGACACTTATGTTACTCTTATTGATGCGGATGGTGCAGTGATAATACTGATATGTTTGTATTTGTGATATTTGTGTACTGTGGGTTTTGGCAATGGTGATACCTGCTACTGTGATTCTGTTGTTTTTAAAACTGTGATTATGTCATATTATTTTTGGGTCTGCATGATCCGCGTGTGTTACTGTGGCGGGTGATGGATGCTGCGGTGTGTGTCAACTGGGACTCGTATTTATTGCAGACAGCTTCTCCCTCTGTTCTAGGCTAAAAATAGATATATGCATGCCGAACAAACTATTCCCTTACCTCCTATGCTAGACAGCCTCTTCTCCCTTCTCTGTATCCAATTTCAGTGTATCCAGTGTCAGTGTATCCAGTGTCAGTGCACTCAACAGTGTACTCTTTCTTCCTTCAGAATCACAGTTTATTAAATTTATCGTATATATCCAGTTCTCTTCTCATTGCCTCAAACGCATGTGGACGCCATGTTTTGTAGAGAGAGCCGGTAACTTTGTGTCAGGGCTAGTTTCGTCCAAGTAGGCCTACTCTCTGCGCACAGGCGTGCTAATGTAAAAGTAAAACGAGGTCGAAGGGAGGGAGTGTGAAGGATGGTGAGAATTTAGCAATATATGTATATATGTGTCTGTGTGTGTGTGTGTGTTGTGTGTGTGTGTTGGGTGGGTGTGTGTGTGTGTGTGTGTGTGTATGTTGAAAGGCAACTATATATTTGGCCTTTTGTACAGTTCATCTATTTTATTACTTTAATCTTCTTATCTTTTTATTGTAATTTGTTGTCAACTTGTTTACTATGTTTTAGGCGTACTTTTGTGTGGGGTGCTGCAGTGTTGACCCAATGCATTCCTAGTGTATTGTTCTCTTGGCAATAAATTATCTTGTACCTTGTAGCGACAAACATAACCTTAGGGATTCCGAACTTTAGCTGACGCCATATTTCAAGAAGGAAGGAGTACTAAACGAACCGGTCTTTGGAGCTCTCTAGTGGAAGTCAGCTGTTAAAACGATGTGGACATCTTCAAATGACACGACGCAATCCTCAAATGGCTCGCTGATGATCAGGCCAAATGAGAAGCATGGTCAAAGGGTTAAAGAGAGGTAAGCAGTAAAAGGTTTGTTTAGGGCTTTTAGATCTTGTGCATGTCCGCCTGACGATATTTATTGACCTTACCCTCTTATCCTATCCTATCCAATCCCGTAACTCGAAAGTCGTTGGGGCACCACAGATGATCGTTTAACCAGCGTACTCCATCTTTCTCTGTCTTCAACAACCCTCATGGTTTCGCTCAGTGTAAAGCCAGTCCATTCTGGAATGTTGTCCTCCACCTCTTTTACTGTTTCCCTCTTCTTCTACCTCCTTGCACCGTGCCTTGCAGGATGGTCTTTGCAAGGCATGATGCTCTGGTGACGTGGCCATACCATCGGAGTTTCAGTTTTTTCACCATTGTAAGCATGCCATCGTGTTGTCCAATGGCATGTGTGATGGTCTGTCGGACTTCTCGTTGGTGATGTGCTGGATATAGGAAATGCCCAAAAGACGTCTGTAGCACCTTATCCCCATGCTTTGTATTCTTCGTTGTAGATCTGCTGTGAGAACCCATGTTTCGCAAGCTTTTAGGAAGATGGGGATGACAAGGGAGCGCAACAGCCTTACTTGGAGTAGACTTATGTTCCTGTCTTTAAAATGGGATTCAACCTCGCCAGGGCAGCAGTTGTTTGTGCGATCCTTGAGGAGACTTCCTGTCGGGACCCATTGTCTGATACAATGGCTCCTAAATATTTGAAGCTATGCTCTGTGTTGAGGGATTGGCCTTGGACTTTGATGTGCGTGTTGATGCCATTGGTGTTGTTGGACATCATCACAGACCAGGTTGTCGTGATGATCCTGAAAGATGCTCTACGCACGGTGGATCTCCGTTCTCACCACTGCCATGAGTCTTTCCTTCACGTCAGTTGGAATGCAGAATTGGACATTATTGTTGGACGCGGACATCATGGATTTTCATCCTTGAATTCGTGAACAAATGCGCACTTTCGTTAAATGTCGCCATTTTAAACATGTGTACTCGATTAATGCGTTTTGATTGTCCTTTCTGTCATCCGGTTAGCTGAGAGATTAAATCTTCAACAAGCGAAATACACAATCTAACTAAACAGAAAACGTCGGTAATGAAAGATTACTGGGTTGGATTGTGAGGGAAGCGAGCGTCTCTCTCTCTCTCTCTCTCTCTCTCTCTCTCTCTCTCTCTCTCTCTCTCTCTCTCTCTCTCTCTCTCTCTCTCTCTCTCTCTCTCTCTCTCTCTCTCTCTCAGGATCCTCTTTGTGGAATAACTTTCCAAAAGTTCTCCAACGTTCAGTCACTAAATACACATCCTGTAGAAAAAATCTATTACAGCACATTAAAATTTAGTTATTTCAATTCAATTTAATTCAACTAATGTTTATTACGACTTACAAGTAATTATGGAAGGTGTTAAACATTGCTCCAATCAATGAAAACCATCCAGACCTGAAAAACATAATTCGTACAAGGTAAAAATGCATGCACACACAACACTCTTCAAATCTAACGTACTCGCATCTCCCCTTAAACATACATACGTTTTACAGGATAAAACTAACGTTATTTAACATAACAATGCATCACATTTAAACATATAAAAATACATCAAACACGCATCCTCTTTACAGATACAGCCGCTAACCAAACCAATATGTCAGCCAACATAATTGATCAGGGTCACTGCTGTCGGAATGAAACGAACACATGCGGCACTTTAAACTTTGGAGACGCCTTCCGGAGGACAGTCTCAATCACAGCTGACAGAAGGTGGGTAGGATTGTCTTTGATGCTCAGGGCCCTTTTGTGGAAAAGTTCGTACATGACGATCTGAGGTTTGCCAATACTTTTATTGCAACTATTGGTTACGCTGTTCAATGATTTTCTGCTTTTCACGTTCAGAGGCTGACATGATACCAGCAAATAAATGAAAATGTAAGTACCGACACGGTACGGTAGCACTGTTCCAGTATTTTATGTGACACCAATAGAGAGAGGGAGGGACTGGTATAACATAAACATTGTCTGTCTACGTTTCTTGAAGATCATTTCAGCACTGGCTGTACCAATAAACTTACTATCAATCATGGTGCCAAAATATTTGTATTGTTCAACAATTTATATGGCTTGCTCTTTGATTTGAAGAGGCAACACATACGTCCTGTCCCTTGGAAAGTCAACCCACATCTCTTTACTACTTAGTACAAATAACATTCATAAGATTATTTTAATTAATTTGTGTCAGTACATATGCGTACATGTATAGATGTGTGTGTGTGTTTGTGTGTGTGTGTGCGTGTGTGTGTGTGCGCCCACATCTTCATTATATGGTTAAATTATAATGTTATTGTTATAAAGTTATTTTGTTATACGAATTGTTATTGTTACAACCCCCAAAGGCAAGGTGTTAAAAGCTTACAATTTTACCCTTGTTAACTACCTTTTTTATCTTCACTGATCTTATCGTATATTATCTTATCTTATGTTACCTTATCTTCCATCTCTCTCTCCAATCTATACATCTCACGCTGCCTAGGCCTATTTTATTTGACTCCCGAGTGTTCATATAAACGCCATTGTTAAGCTATTAAAACATAATGACATGCACATATACATGACAAAAACATTTTTGGAAAAGGTGTACAGAAGAACGAACGTGCACACCATACCAACATTAAGAAAACGTTCCCACTGATTTCTGTCCCCTACTCCTACCCCGTCCCTCCCTTTCTCAAATCGGGCATTGTGTGTGTGTGTGTGTGAACACATATGTTAAGATGTTGATTGGTAAAGGCGTTGGGACAAAGGATGGATTTCGTTGTTTTGTATTATGAAGTGGTAACATTATTTTTATATTGTTAAGTACAGCCATGACGCTTGTGTATGTGTGTGGGTGTGTGTGTGTGTGTGTGTGTGTGTGTATGTGTGAGTGTGTGTGTGTGTTTGCGGGGAACAATGTTAGAATTCTCCCAGATCAAGGACCTAAATAAACCCACCAAAAACTAACCTTAACCCTAGCCCAACCTCTGTTTCTCCCTCAGCCTCACCATCACCTAAGTCTAAAGGCCCCGCCACACATGCCGATTGTGCAACGATTTTGCTTGCGATCCGATCCCGATAGCTACGTGATGACGTCAGAACTACTGCTTGCCTGGGTCCGATTTGCAATCGGCTCGGTATCCTGCGATTAGAGCTTGTTCTATTCTGCTGTGCAAAATCGGCCCCGATTGTAAACTTCCAACCAATCAGAATGCGTCCCGTGTTCATTGTCAACTTGGCGTTACAAACGAAGCTGATGACAGCTAGGTGACAGGTGACAGGCTGGGAAGTCTCGTCTTTGGTAGGCCTCAATTACATACTATATATACTATACTACGTACCTATGTAGGAGGCCCACGAGTTTACAAAGACGAAATAAAAGACTTCAGAGCCTGTGATGCAACCCGCGATGTTTTGTATGGTTTTGATTTGGTTTTCCATCACGTTTTTATTTTTAAATAGTTTTTGTAGCATGTAGAGACATTATTTCTGCTGTGGTTTCAGACTAGATGAGCTGTTGGATGGGGATGGTAAACTGTTGGATGGGGTTGGGGATCGTGTACACTGACACTAGTGAAAGTGAATTTAAACAATGCACATTGTGTGGAAGTTTCGGGTCGACCTGATCGGAAACGCGAACGTGTGGCAGTGCTATCGGTTTTGGAGTCCGGCCCGATCCCAAACGGATCCGAAACCCGATCTAGAATCGGCCTTCAAACCGGCATGTGTGGCGGGGCCTTAACACAAACCGATGCGTCAGATTTTTGGGATTCCGCTGTAGAAAGTTGGTATCCGTGGTTGTCTTGAGGGAGAGTGTCCTATTTGAATTCACAGCTTTGCGATTCCTGCGCTGTAAATTGTAGTGACACTAGTGATCGGGCTCTAGATTTTTCCTTCAATTATGCGCCGCGCGAGACGTGTTCTGGCTCCTGTAAATCTAAATTCATGAGATGATTGTCTTCTTCGTCTTCTTCTTCTTTAAAAGTCATATAATGGCTTCATGCTGAGAACAAACAGCATATATATGTCAATGCCCAACAGTTCAATCTAACAAAAATGCGATCAGAAATGTTGTGGCATGTTTGTGTGTGTGTGGGGTGGGGAGGGAGTGGGGGGAGAGGAGGGGAGGAGTGAAGGGGTGTGGGTACGTTGGTGTTTTGGTATTTACTTATCAGCTCTATCACCATCATCAGTATCATCGTCATCATCCTCATCATCATCACAAATATTACCACCAGTCATCAGCAGCGGCATCACCATTGCCGTCTGTCATAATTATCATCGTCTGTGATTTAACATTGTGACGATCGCTACTGGAAGGTTAATGTGGTCCCTTAACCTTTTGGTCGCTGGGGAGAATGGCGTTTGGAACTTACCTTTTCTCTGGGCCGTCTTAATGAGGGCACAGCCCATCTTAATGAGGGCACAGCCCATCTTAATGAGGGCACAGCCCATCTTAATGAGGACACAGCCCATCTTAATGAGGACACAGCCCATCTTAATGAGGGCACAGCCCATCTTAATGAGGACACGGCCCATCTTAATGAGGGCACAGCCCATCTTAATGAGGGCACAGCCCATCTTAATGAGGGCACAGCCCATCTTAATGAGGACACAGCCCATCTTAATGAGGGCACAGCCCATCAGCCCATCTTAATGAGGGCACAGCCCATCTTAATGAGGACACAGCCCATCTTAATGAGGACACAGCCCATCTTAATGAGGGCACAGCCCATCTTAATGAGGACACAGCCCATCTTAATGAGGGCACAGCCCATCTTAATGAGGGCACAGCCCATCTTAATGAGGGCACAGCCCATCTTAATGAGGGCACAGCCCATCAGCCCATCTTAATGAGGGCACAGCCCATCTTAATGAGGACACAGCCCATCTTAATGAGGGCACAGCCCATCTTAATGAGGACACAGCCCATCTTAATGAGGGCACAGCCCATCTTAATGAGGACACAGCCCATCTTAATGAGGGCACAGCCCATCTTCTCTCTCTTTATCTATGATCTGGTTCTAAACAGAGCCAAGCACCCATTCACAGCTAGGATGGACTGGAGTGTGTGGTGCGCCTTTGTGTCGTTCGGTTTTTGCTCTCCCAAACATGGTCAGCCATCCAAGTAGTAACTGGGCAGTGCGGTGCTTTATGAAACCACTACGCTAGGGTAAGTAGTAACTGGGCAGTGCGGTGCTTTATGAAACCACTACGCTAGGGTAAGTAGTAACTGGGCTCTGCGGTGCTTTATGAAACCACTACGCTAGGGTAAGTAGTAACTGGGCTCTGCGGTGCTTTATGAAACCACTACGCTAGGGTAAGTAGTAACTGGGCTCTGCGGTGCTTTATGAAACCACTACGCTAGGGTAAGTAGTAACTGGGCTCTGCGGTGCTTTATGAAACCACTACGCTAGGGTAAGTAGTCACTGGGCAGTGCGGTGCTTTATGAAACCACTACGCTAGGGTAAGTAGTAACTGGGCTCTGCGGTGCTTTATGAAACCACTACGCTAGGGTAAGTAGTAACTGGGCTCTGCGGTGCTTTATGAAACCACTACGCTAGGGTAAGTAGTAACTGGGCTCTGCGGTGCTTTATGAAACCACTACGCTAGGGTAAGTAGTCACTGGGCAGTGCGGTGCTTTATGAAACCACTACGCTAGGGTAAGTAGTAACTGGGCTCTGCGGTGCTTTATGAAACCACTACGCTAGGGTAAGTAGTCACTGGGCAGTGCGGTGCTTTATGAAACCACTACGCTAGGGTAAGGCCAAATACTAATGTACCAATTCTGTTGGTTAATTTGCCTTTATTTGCACTCTCTATTATGTGATGGAAGCACGGTGCTCGTTTCCCCTCACTTTAAAACGTGAACTTCTAGACACACTGGAGCCTGTTCTTGGGCCACTCAACAGGCATTTCCCTAACCCATTATGGGACATCCTCATAATGTGATCCAATAAACCTTCCATCAGAACAATGTCAATCACACATTTGGACGAAACTGCAAGCATTCAACGGAAATCCGGGGGGGGGGGGGGGAAGATTTAATGAGACTTCCATCATAAAAATGTCAAGGAATAATTGAGGAAGATGGATGTGTGATTTTATTTAGCGCGTGTATAAGTTCAAAGAGCAGCTCAAGGCGCCGATCTTCGTTAACCGGCTCCTTTTAATAATCCCTTATCAAGCCGGATTGATGCTGTACAGTATGTTAAGCTGAAGAACCGCTCCAGGGGCTGCTCAACTAGACTCAGCAGCGAAAACTCGTTCGCTGACGCTGAAATGAAATCCCCTGCCAACCACAGATAATTACACATGCACCCACACCTTCGCTGACTCAACTGCTTACAGAGGCTGACGGAAACAATGATACGTGGCACGAAGTTGACTTTGTCCTTCGCTTCAGTTCCTCATTCCATCGGTATTAAGACAGGAAGTAAAAAGGTAAAGGTAGTCCCATAGCCTTGTGGCCGTAGGGGAGCGTGATGTTGGAGATCACACTTATCTTGGGCCAGCGTAATGAGGGTGATGCCCAACTCTCTCCCTCGCTGCTTTACCTTCCCCACCCTCAAGAGAGTAGGTACTCAATCACAGTTGAGTCAACTGGGGGCGTTGTTGTTTGTCGCTTCACACCTTAGCGGTCACCCATCCAAGTGCTAACCGCACCGGACGGTGCTTCACTTTCGACACAGTAGCGAGTGCTCCAACCACTGCACTATCCGACACCGACAGGAAACAAAGAACAATAAGATTGATGAACGCTATTCCTTAAACTTGTGACGTTATGTTGGTGACATCACGTGTATAGTGCCTGAAGTCCATGTTGTTAGCATGCTTCGCGGACTCAAGAGGAGAATTTCTTATATTAAAACATCCAATAAGATTGCAAGCCATTCAAATGTATTTCCAGACACTAACACACATAGCAATGGAAAAAGAACAGATTTTCAAGAGTGCTAATTTTCTTGAACCTGTTCTGTCTCGGTTTTACCCTAAACGACTGACCACTCCAAGAACTATATATGCAAGCCAAAATTTATCAAAATCGGTTTTACCAGATTTGAGATACGGCGCAAACAACCTTTCGAGACCGCTACAGAGCGCTCTCCGGGGTTATAGGGTTGCGCAGACTTTCGCCAAATTAGTTAGGTAGCGTTACGTTGCGCTCTGGCTAGGCAACTCGGGGTTGTTCTCTCTCTCTCTCTCTCTCTCTCTCTCTCTCTCTCTCTCTCTCTCTCTCTCTCTCTCTCTCTCTCTCTCTCTCTCGCTCTCTCTCTCTGCGTGTTCATTCACCGGTCCATGGATTCTTCAGTATATGGATGCACGGCTGTCGGCGAGAAGGCCCGCGAAGTTCTCTGCTTCCCGTCTTTTTTGGACGTTTGTGTTCCAAACTTCCGGTTGCTGAATAGCGTACATGTTTTGATAGTGATATTTTGACCCTGTTGACATGTCCGTCAAACGTCGCCTTCAGGACATTTGCGCTGTTTCGCCGTAAACTAAAAGAAATAAGTCAAAAACAACGATAGATTAAATATATACACTACTAAAGTTACAAATGTATCATGAAAATGTCCATGATAAGAAATGACTACAATTTACATCTCTACCTTGCCTCGCAAGTTTTGGCCTAGGGAAGCACGGTGGCCTAATGGTAGAGCTTTGGCTTGCGGATATGAAGGTCCCGGATTCGAGCCCAGGCCGGGGCATTGTGTTTTCACTCCCATTTCCTATTCCTTCGGATGATAGTATAAACCGAGGTCAAGTCTGTCGCATACATTCCATCATAACGGACTTTAAAGATCCTGACGCTCATGTCCTAGAAGGGTGAGTGCCGGTAACAAGAACACGCCCAGCATGCACCTTGTAGAATCATTTTCCTCGAATACGGGGTATCCATTATTACGAAGAAGAAGTGACAATGAGTGAATGGCGGTCTCTCCGATAGCAGCTATTTGCACAGTCGAAAACATCAGGTTTCACATTTCAAAAATATATGAAGAACATTAAATCTAGTACTTACACTTTTCTTCTTCGTTACTACATAGAAATTTAGAAAGGAAAAAGTATCTACATGCCTCAACAAGGTCATCTAATTGGTCCATGGTTTGTACTTCCACATGATGCGGACATAAGACTTTCTGCAACCGGAAGTATCGAATACAAGGGCAAAACCACGTGACTTGGCTCTCTTAGGCATAGAAAGAAGGAGATGTGTTTCCATGTGTTTGTACTTCCATGACCGGTCATCAAAATGAGCGTCAGATCTCACTCACTCTCTCCTCTCCCCATCCCATTCTCTGTCTCCATCCTCCCAATCTTCATTAACTCTCCATGTGACCACTCCTCTCTCTCTCTCTCTCTCTCTCTCTCTCTCTCTCTCTCTCTCTCTCTCTCTCTCTCTCTCTTTCTCGTGTTTTTCTTGAACGCTCTCGACTTGTAAATTGCTCGCGCGTGTCGCTGCATGAGCGTAGTTTGAGAAGTTTGGACGTCAAGACAGCAACAACATCACAGTAGTCTCACACCCAAACATTTCATTTGCTCTTGTGGTGGGTGGGTGTATTGGTGATGAGGGCGAGGAGGAAGACGAGGATGAGTATGATGAAGAGGATGAGAATGATGATTTTAGTACAAACTCTCCTGTGCTGGCCGTCGATCTTTCTCAGTGCTTGGCCATTCAACTTGGAACTCTCTTCCCCTCTCTCTTCGCAGCTCTCCAAACATAGCTACTTTCAAATCCAACTTGAAAACTCATCTCTTCCTTAAATGTTTCTGATCTTGCCTCTCATCATCATCGTCTTCATTCCTCCATTTGTCTTGTTTTGTTTTTTTGTTTGACTTAGACCACCGCCACCATCCAACCCTTCCCCCATCCTTAGCTCTCCCCTCCTCCATCCCTCGTCTCTTATTCGTAGCAAGTGTCTGATTTTATTTTGTATGAAGTCATGTTTAGAATGAATGCGTGAGTACTGCGCTTTGAACTGATATTGTTCATTGGAAAAAAGCGCTATATAAATATCATTCTTCTTCTTCTTCTACTTCTTCTTCTTCTTCTTCTTCTTCTTCTTCTTCTTCTTCTTCTTCTTCTTCTTCTTCTCCTTCTCCTTCTTCTTCTTCTTCTTCTTCTTCTTCTTCTTCTTCTTCTTCTTATTATTATTATTATTATTATTATTATTATTATTATCCCCGTTGGGGTGTCGGGGGTTTCAGTATAAATAGTATCCCCACTTTCTGGAAATTTAGTGCTTTAAATTACCACTGTCGCTGTCTTTCTCATTTGCTCTTTCTCATTCCTGCTCTGTTCTATCAATCTGCTATACTATCTTCTTCTTCGCTTGACCAGTCACCTACCATTTTTCTTGAAAACTCTTCCGGGACAAGACTCCTTATTTGTGTATGATGTTTGTTGGATCAGCTTGGAAATATTGGACGCTTTCTGCCAGGTGGTCACTAGGGCTTCCTATGATGTTATTATTTAGCAATAAAGGCATTTTATATGTTTTGTTGATTATATATAATGATGTTTGTATTCTATTTTGTTTTTGTAAACGGGGGTTCCATAAATTAGAGTACAGCCTCAGCGTCCCCTGCGTGGGATGTCTTTATTGTAAAGTGACTGGCTGGTGGAGAGCTTTCAGTTTTACCACTAGGGTTGATTCAGCAGATCGTAATAGTAATTTTAAAAAAAAGAAAAGAAGTAGAATTTAGTGTTAAAAGGTAGTATGCGCACCCCCTTCCCCTTGGTTGCCTGCTCCCATCCCAGTTTCAGCATTTTATTTAAAAGCGCTTTTTACCTAGGGTGAGGAACCCCTTTTAGTTCTATTTATTCGTTTTAACCTCCCACATGGAGGAATTTTAATTGTGTGCATGCTCACATTTCTCAGTTTTGGATGGTCCCGCACCTTCCCACCCCCCACCTCGTCCCCTACCCCTGAATTTAACTAGAGAGGGGGTGCGTGCTGCTTCTTAGTTTAGCCCTGGTCTGTCGGTCACTGGACCCAGGGTCCTACATTTTTACATTGTTGTGATCTTTACGTAACGGGTTTTTGAAATTTGGCAAAGTCAACTATTTTATTCCATAAAATTATATCTTGTCTTATGGCTTTTTTTTTTTTAACTGGCTCAGTCAGTTAGAGGACCAGGATTAAGTTCTGTCAGTGTATTTTATTGTATTTATTCTATATTGTATTTGATTGCATATAGCCATGTTTAGTTTTGTGTTAATGTTTCTTACATCTTTTAGATTTAAAATATATGTATATATGTATGTTTGTTTGTGTTAAAATACTTTTGTTTAATTTTTATTGGACATGCGTATATTTACGAATTTTATCTTATTGTTTTTGGCTGCTTATAATGATTATGTGTGTGTTTGTTTGTAGGCATGGGGTGTTAGACACACGTATATCAACTAAAGTTGATATACTTGTGGTGTTAGATGTATGTATTTTTTAATTTTTTTTTTATATACACCATGTTTTAGTGTGTTGTACAGTCTCTTATTGTGCGAGAGCTTGTGTGAGAGTATGCGTGTGAGCGCTTTGAGCAGACTTTTTAGTTTGGAATTGCGCTTTATAAAATAAATTATTATTATCTTTTATGCGGATCAGGGGTTGTCCGGTCCTGATTTGGCTCGGAAGAGTCCGCTGGACCTAAAGCAATGATGATGTAATATAATTATTATTATTATTAATATTATAATTATTATTATTATTATTATTATTATTATTATTATTATTATTATTATTATTATTATTATTATTATTATTATTATTATTATTATTATTATTATTATGACGATGATGATGTAGCCAGGCTACAGCTAACATGTTCAGTGCGATGGGTGATACAATAATACTACAGGATTCTATCACGCGCTTTTTCTTCACTCGGACTCAAAACGCGGCGATCTGAAGTGATCGCCATTACAGAAGACGGAAGAGAGCTCAATTTTTATATTTTGGAAATGTAGACTGACTGCATCCAGTACCATTAGTGAAGGGATGGAGGGATGGAACCGGAGTAACCGGAGGAAACCCCCCGTGTCCTGAAAAGTCTTACAAATGTCACATAAGTTGGTCCCATGTGGGTTTCGAACTCGCGACCTTTGGTCTGGGAAACCAGCATCCAGAATGTGTGTGTTTTTGTGTGTGTGTGTGTGTGTGTGTGTGGGAGTGTGTGTGTGTGGTGTGTGTGTGTGTGTGTGTGTACTTGTACAGTCGCACCACGGAAGATTTTTGTTCATATGAGCGTGGTAAGAAATCGGATAGTTGAAAAAATTTGTGAACAAAAATCTTCCACATTTTTTAAAACATATTTTCCACTCGAAAGCAGTATAACACAATCAATTAAATGTATGTTTACCATTGTAGCTGCTGTGGTCGCTACTACTGCAAGTTACGTTTGTTTGTGGTTTCTTTGTGGATGGTAGTTTTGCAGGTTTTGGCCGTTTTGAAATATGTTTTTTTTTACTAACGTTTGGCACTCAGTCCTGAGTAATATGTTCAATACTTATTGTTGTGAATTTTGTTATTGCTTTGCTTCGTATCTTCATCTTTGTGGTGAAGAAACGGAAACTCCGATGGTATGGCCACGTCACCAGATCATCAGGCCTTGTAAAGACCATCCTGCAAGGCACAGTGCAAGGAAGTAGAAGAAGAGGGAGACCGAAAAAGAGGTGGGAGGACAACATTCGAGAATGGACTGGTTTGACACTGAGCGAAACAATCAGGGCTGCTGAGGACAAAGAAAGATGGAGTATGCAGGTTAAACGATCATTTGTTGTGCGTATACGACCTCCGAGTTATGGGATAGGATAGAATAGGATATGATTGCTTTGTATATGCTTTGAATGTTTAACATTTGTGATGTCAGCTTTGTAACTTTGTAATTGTAAACTCACTTTGTTGTGGGACTTGTGGTCTGACAAATATCATTAAATTGTCTCAATTTTCTCAATTGTCTCAATATAGCACAATCGTAAATATAGAGAAATCGCATCTTCTCAATTTGTGGGGAAATAGGGTAGACAAGTGTGTAAATTATACAGACGCTACGAATACAATCAAGTTTAAAGGGTGGATTACCCCTCAATCCTATACGTCATTTATAAATCTACGTGTACTTAACTTTATCAAATACAACATTTGCTTTTACTGAGAAAAATACCATTCCTCAATTGTACCATCATGTCTAGGTAACATTCCCGATTGGTCGGTTTATGCACGTGTATGTGTTTGTGTGTGTGACGGTGTGTGTGTGTGTGTGCATGTGTGTCAGTCTCAAGGTTTATGTGTGTTATTGAGAAGATCAGAATAACAGACAATGGCCTCTTGCTCCGACTTTCCTTCCCTAGGTACCCACTAAAACCATACCTCGCCGCAATATATTTGCTATAAACCACATCACATCCCACAAAATCCTACAGATAACCAGTCTGTCTCTCTTTCTCTCTCTATTACACACACACACACACACACACACACACCCACACACACACACACACACACACACACACACACACAAACACTCCCACAGACAACCAGTGTATCTCTTCCTCTCTCTCCCCCTCTCTTTCCCTTTGTAATACATGTATTAATGCTACCCTGTTGCACTACGTGCGTGTGTAAGTAGGGTCATAACAGCGTTGGGTGGGCAATGAGCAGCTACAAATGCAACAGCCATGTCTTGACGGGGCATAAACCTCGTCCTTTGATATCTCACCATCTCCTTCGCTACTGCCCCTCAATGCCCATTGACGCCAGGGTCGCATGGAACAGCATGGCTGTCAAAAGTGGTCGACGTGACAGTTTGTCACGTAAAATGCCATCACAACGGCTATAGTTCTAGTGGTAAAGCATTCACACCCATAACCCAGGTTCGAATTCCGAGGTGGACAAGATAACATTGGCAATGTTTTCACTGTCGAGCTTAGTAGTACTATTGCTCTAGTGGTTCAGCCTTAATTTAGGCCCCTACCTCTTCTTCCTTGGGATGGTTATCCCTGTCTGCCGTATTGCCAATGGTGGGTGTAGACGTTACACTTCAATGGTGGGTGTAGACGTTACACTTCAATGGTGGGTGTAGACGTTACATTTCAATGGTGGGTGTTGACGTTACACTTCAATGGTGAGTGTAGATGTTACACTTCAATGGTGGGTGTAGACGTCACACTTCAATGGTGGGTGTAGACGGTAAACTTCAATGGTGGGTGTAGACGTTACACTTCAATGGTGGGTGTTGACGTTACACTTCAATGGTGGGTGTAGACGTCACACTTCAATGGTGGGTGTAGACGGTAAACTTCAATGGTGGGTGTAGACTTTAAACTTCAATAGTGGTGTAGACTTTAGACTTCAATGGTGGGTGTAGACGTTACACTTCAATGGTGGTGCAGACGTTACACTTCAATGGTGGGTGTAGACGTTACACTTCAATGGTGGGTGTAAACGTTACACTTCAGTGGTATGTGTAGGGTGGTGTAGACGTTACACTTCAATGGTGGTGTAGACGTTACACTTCAATGGTGGGTGTAGACGTTATACTTCAATGGTGGTGTAAACGTTACACTTCAATGGTGGGTGTAGACGTTATACTTCAATGGTGGTGTAGACGTTATACTTCAATGGTGGGTGTAGACGTTACACTTCAATGGTGGGTGTAGACGTTACAATTCAATGGTGGGTGTAAACGTTACACTTCAATGGTGGGTGTAGACGTTATACTTCAATGGTTGTGTAGACGTTACACTTCAATGGTGGTGTAGACGTTAAACTTCAATGGTGGGTGTAGAGGTTACACTTCAATGGTGGTTGTAGACGTTACACTTCAATGGTGGGTGTAGACGTTAAACTTCAATGGTGGGTGTAGACGTTACACTTCAATGGTGGGTGTAGACGTTACACTTCAATGTTCATTCACTGTGGACGTTGTCGTTTAAAATCCATTAAAAATAAGGGTATCAGGACTGTTAAATATTATCACGGACAATATAGAGTTGTAACTCCTCCCCCCCCCCCCCCCCCCGAAAAAAAAAAGGTTTAGTCGTTGTAAAGTACTGTCACGTAACGACATCTCCGCTTACGAGGGTGGTGACACTGTTTACAAGGTATAGTTGATTTTATCAGATGCATGTAACAGCGCTAGAATGCATGGACAACGTTGGTGGAATAGCAGGAGTCATTGATTCCCCTTTGGACAGTCAAAACGTGCTAAGGCCACCCCCGTGCCGTCCTCATTCCCACTGTTCAGCTTACAACCAGCCCAAGGGGCTTTCTTCCATCATAAAGGGTAGGAAGGGATTGGAGATCCTTCGGATGAGAGTATAAACCGAGGTCTAGTTCGTGCACGCACGTATTCCATTCGCACCTGTGTGTGTGTGCGCGTGAGTGAGTGTGTGTGTAGGTGAGAGAGAGAGAGAGAGAGAGAGAGAGAGAGAGAGAGAGAGAGAGAGAGAGAGACGTTTATTAGTTTTATATATAGGGTAATAGTTCATTAGTTTTCCTATATTCTGTTTTATAGTTAAAGTCGTTCTGCACTAATGTAAGCGCCTAGGGTTAAGTCAAGAATAGGCGCATTAATAATAATAATAATAATAATAATAATAATAATAATAATAATAATAATAATAATAATAATAATAATAATAATAATAATAGAAAGAACAAGAACAAGAACAAGAAATTTATTCAGTCAAAAGGAATTAGGCCTCCGGCCTGTAGACATACAATAAGTGGGTACGTGAGCAAATAAAAATCGGGAGCAGAAATGTGAAACAATAAGTATTGTACAAAATTTTCACACCAGCTTTCCTCAAGTCACAGGCATAACCCTCTCTCTTTCTTTCAAAGCATAGAAAACATACATTGCAATATCTCTCGTAACCTCGACACTTTCATTACTCAAAAGACGTTTCCAAACAATTATACGATCTCTCAGGTTCATACCAACGATGTGTTTAGACAGATATTTTGCTCTTAAATCAACATACAGTGAGCAATCAAAAAAGAAATGCCATTCATCTTCTATAACATCACAATGAATGCACAAAGGGTTAACTGCAGTGTATCTATGATGGATTTTTAAATCAGTAAGACCTAACCGGAATCTGGTGAAAAACACTCTAAACTTATTTATCGTTAGTTTAGCTAAATACTTTTCTGGGCATAGTAATGACTTGAAAGATCGATAGAATTCAAACCTCTCACTTCCATTCAATTTTGCATTCCATTGCTGATGATAACAATCTATCATTCTCTGCCTCAAAGTTTTCAGAAATATTTTTTCATTCCCAACTCCATCTGACCAGACATATGAAAACTCATAATTGTCAAGCGTACACTTAACCATATTCGCCCAATTTTTCTGCTGAACGTTATTTCTAAAACTGCTGGTACACAACATTTCTTACACCTTACGAGGAATTCTATTCACGTCCATTTTCCGCAGTGTAAACCAGTACCGGATTACGCTCAGGGTGCTGTCTATATACAGAGGATATCGCCCGGTTTCGCCGTATGCCATCGTATTCGGGGTCCTGGGGCCCACACTCAATAATCTTTTTAGAGCAAAAAGCTGGACTGACTCAACAACTTTATACTGTGTTGCTCCCCAGACCTCCGAAGAATATAACAACATCGGCTTGACCTATAATAATAATAATAATAATAATAATAATAATAATAATAATAATAATAATAATAATAATAATAATAATAATAAAGTAGGTCTCTAAGGCCTAAGTAGTTTGATCTTGAATCGGCCAGCGCCTTGAGCAGCTTTAAGCTTGAACAGCGCTATACAAGAACAGTATAAGAGAGAGTGGGAGAGAGGAGTGAGGACGAGAGTAGGAGAGAGGTGGAGAGCCAGAGGGGAGGATTAGGAGTAGGAGAGGGGTGGAGAGCCAGAGGGGAGGTTAGGGAGAGTAGGAGAGGGGTGGAGAGCCAGGGGGGAGGTTAGAGAAAGTAGGAGAGGGGTGGAGATCCAGAAGGGAGATTTGGAGAGCGGTGGAGAGCCAGAGAGGAGGTTAGGGAGAGTAGGAGAGGGGTGGAGAGCCAGAGAGGAGGTTAGGGAGAGTAGGAGAGGGGTGGAGAGCCAGAGAGGAGGTTAGGGAGAGTAGGAGAGGGGTGGAGAGCCAGAGAGGAGGTTAGGGAGAGTAGGAGAGGGGTGGAGAGCCAGAGAGGAGGTTAGGTAGAGTAGGAGAGGGGTGGAGAGCCAGAGGGAAGATTGGGGAGAGTAGGAGAGCGGTGGAGAGCCAGAAGGGAGGTTATGGAGAGTAGGAGAGGGGTGGAGAGCCAGAGGGGAGATTAGGGAGAGTTGTAGAGCGGTGGAGAGCCAGAGGGGAGGGAGAGTTGGAGAGCGATGGACAGCCAGATGGGAAGTTAGAGAGAGCCAGAGAAGAGGTTGTGGAGAGTTGGAGAGGGGTGGAGAGCCAGAGGTGATGTTAGAGAGAGTTGGAGAGCCAGAGGGGATGTTAGAGAAAGTTGGAGAGCCAGAGGGGAGGTTAGAGAGAGTTGGAGCGGGGTAGAGAGCCAAAGGGGAGGTTAGAGAGAGAAGACAAAGGATTGGAGAGAGCAACAAGAGAGAATAAAAATAGCGCATAACTTTTCCAGACTGATGTCTGACAATAATCAAAGATAAATTCAATTGAAATGTTTTTGTTTTTTAAAAATTGAAGTTCAAAAGGTCTAGATCATTATATCTCATGTGTTTTTTGTGTGTCTCCCCTCGCCCTCCCCTCTTTCCCCTTATTTCCTTAATTGTGTATAGAACTGGTCCAGGGTGCGAACTTGTTTTTTCCAACCTAGTTCCAGTCACTTTCCCGAAAAAGGCAATTACCGAAGTCGAACGAAGCTCTCCGAGTCGAGCGAAGCTATCCGATGTTTTACGAACGAATGCTGGCAGGACTACGTGAAACCACAGGCTTGGAAGTCTCGTCTTTCGTAGGCCTCAATTACATACTACGTACGTATTTAGGAGTTTACAATGACAAAAGAAAAGACTTCAGCGCCTGTGGTGAAACATCCGTGCATAAAAATAGCCGCTGCTAGATCTAATTCTATTTCGATCTGCACCGCTTCAAGCTCAAGTCGAGATTTGCATTTTGAAGCAGTTAGTATTATTATTATTATTTTATGATGAATAATATACTGACACAATTAGTAATAAGGAGTAAAAGTAATACATAACACATAAAGCACACATACAACGATTTCACATCTATAACAACAATAAAACCATGACAAAACTTCAAAGCGCTATGGAGACGTTGGTGTCACTTCAGTACAACAAGGCAAAGCAAGTTTATAATGGTCTCAAAAAACAGTGATATTTTTATTGCAAGCACCAAAGCAATTATTTATTTAACTAATATTATTCTTTTTAACTGATACAGTAAATTTGTTATATGTATTTCAATTATATGTATTTTAATTAGAAACAAGTATTTAAAAAATGTTGCGTGGCGGGCGGAAATTTATAAATCATCTGAAAACTTTGTTAAATCTATAAGAAAAAATAACCAGTAACACCACCATCTGAATATTTCGGGTTACACCCAACTTCAGCAAAAACAAACAAAACGTAACTGACCAGCACGCACAGCAGCACACTATTCTTTTTTAGTTTTTTTAAAGTAGGAATTATAATAATAATAATAATAATAATAATAATAATAATAATAATAATAATAATAATAATAATAATAATAATAATAATAATAATAATAATAATAATAATAATAACAACACACAAACAAAACAAATAAATAAATTAAAGATTTAACTAAATAACTATACTACTACTACTACTACTACTACTACTACTTGCTAAGTTGTGGTCTCGATTTTGTGGTCCTGATTCGGCTCTTTGCAGTCCGCTGGACTCTGTAAGCAATGAATAACTAATAAGCTTTTAATTTAACTCGAGTTGTCTTGATTTTGTGGTTCTGATTCGACTCTTTGCAGTCCGCTGGACCCTGTAAGCAATGAATAACTAACTATTAATTTAACTCTGATCTCGAGTTATTAAAAAAAACATTCACTTAGCCCATTCGTCCTTCTCCGGAAATTTCAAGATTCGAATATTATAAAGTATAGGCCTAAATATTATCAATTAGAATAGATATAGTTTATACATTTATTTACGTATAAAACAAACAATACAGGTCTAATAATTATATGCAGCTAGTGAGCTTCTTCGCTGCGCGGAGACTGACTTATAATATAATAATGTAGATTAAGCCTATGTATACTGTATAACAGTGTCTACTTGGTTCTAGGCAGGAAATGGGCAATGCTATTATTAGCCTTTACTGCTGAGAACTAACAAAATGCAAATGAAGGAACGCAACTATTAAATATGGTCGATAATAATTATGCTCATATTATGCTCATATTAACAAAGTATACCGTTGCGAAATGCTAAATCTGTGTAAATCGAACAGAATTAGAAGCAACAGCGATCATTTTTAATGTCAGCTAGTCGTAGTCATGCAAGTATGGGGCGCCATGTGTCCATTTATTCTATGTGACTATTCTATACATAGAATAAATTCTATGCACATAGAAAGCATTCTATGCACACAAAAAGCATTCATTAGTTGAAATTCCATTTATAAAAAAGAAACCAATATTGTAAGTCATAGAATAAAATTCTTTGTATAGAATAACATTCTATAATATAGTGTAAAATTCTATGTCCATAATACAATTCTATGTATAGAATAACATTTTATACTAGAGAATAAGATTCTATGTATGTAATACAATTCTATATTATAGAATGCACTTGTATGCATAGAATTGTATTCTATAACATAGAATGAATTCTATTACAAAGAATGAATTCTATAACATAGAATTTATTCTATGTGCATACAATTCATTCTATAACATAGAATGAATTCTTTAACATAAAATAAATTATATGACATAAAATGAATTCTATGTGCATAGAATAAATTGTATAACATAGAATGAATTCTATAATAAAGAATGAATTCTATATGCATAGAATGAATTTTATAGCATAGAATGAATTCTATGACATAGAATTCATTCTATGACATAGAATGAATTCTATAGGCATAGAATGAATAGTATAACATAGAATGAATAAGATGACATAGAATGAATTCTATGACATAGAATGAATTCTATGACATAGAATTTATTCTATAGCATAGAATGAATTCTATAACATAGAATGAATTCTATAGCATAGAATGAATTCTATGATATAGAATTTATTCTATAGCATAGAATGAATTCTATGTTACAGAATGAATCCTATGTCATAGAATTCATTCTATGCTATAGAATTCATTCTATGCTATAGAATAAATTCTATGTCATAGAATTCATTCTTTGCTATAGAATTCATTCTATGTTATAGAATTCATTCTATGTCATAGAATTCATTCTATGTCATCTTATTCATTCTATGTTATACTATTCATTCTATGCTATATAATTCATTCTATGTCATAGAATTCATTCTATGTCATAGAATTCATTCTATGTCATAGAATTCATTATATGTCATAGACTTCATTCTATGTTATAGAATGAAATCAATA
The DNA here is from genome assembly GCA_036898135.1 of Oncomelania hupensis. Classification (NCBI taxonomy): domain Eukaryota; kingdom Metazoa; phylum Mollusca; class Gastropoda; order Littorinimorpha; family Pomatiopsidae; genus Oncomelania; species Oncomelania hupensis. The sequence goes on from CM072512.1 coordinate 135,933,170, forward strand.
TATACACTTTTTTTTAAATAGTAAAAACTGGGGCACTGTCAAGGTATAGAGAACATTTTTTATGGCATGGGACTGTATTGCAGAGAGATATACACATTGCCACATCCCATCACCACACCACATCACTCTACATCACACTGCACCACAAATGTGATGGGTAGGTGTGGTGGAGTGATTAGGTTATGTGACGATGTGGTCTGATTCACTGCTTTTAAGGCATAATAGAACTGTATTGCAGATACATACATACACATTTCCACATCACATCACCACACTACATCACTCTAAATCACACCACACTGCACCACAAATGTGATGGGTGGGAGGGGTGGGGTGATTAGATTATGTGATGTGATTCACTGATGCCATGATATGTGCTGTCTGCTGCAATGTGAAGATGTGCTGCTGCTGTGATGTCGGCTGATGTGATGTGATGATTTGTTGATATGATGTGATTTTATGTGGTGGTGCGTTTTCACGATGATGGTGATGAAGCAATGTGATGCAGTGATGTGATGTGATGATGTGATCGATGTGGTGATGATGCGATGTGGTGATGTGTCATACAATATCTTTTTTTAAATTCTAAATTTTGTTACAATTTATTAGTTGTGTTTTTTAATTTTATGTGAATGAAATGAATTATATGTATATAGAATTAATTGTATAACACAGCAAGAATTGTATGACATAAAATTCATTTTTTTAAACATAAAATGGATTTTATTCGCAACCCTGAATACATTCTATTTTCATATAATTGTTTTTTAACATTTGGTGCACATAGAATGCATTCTATGTTATAGAATGTTCATTCTATAACATAGAATGTTCATTCTATAACATAGGATCCATTCTATAACATAGAATGTTCATTCTATAACATAGAATTGTCATTCTATAACATAGAATTAATTCTATAACATAGAATGTTCATTCTATAACATAGAATCCATTGTATAACTTAGAATGATAGAATCCATTCTATAACATAGAATGTTCATTCTATAACATAGAATGCTCATTCTATGCGCAACTAGGTCATTCTATGTGAAGCGAGGCTGTGACGTATAAAGGGACACGTGGAGCCTTGCACGCGCGGGAGAACTGAAGAAATGGCTGACGTACCAAGCGCTCTGCGGCTTTATCAGACATCATAATTTCGTGAACAAGCATTTAGGTTTCTTGATGCGGACGACTTCGACGGTATAATTAGTGTGAATAGATCGCTTAGCAATAAAAATAATTGACGTCACACCCTCCCCCCCCCCCCCTCCGCCCCTGCGTGCTTGCTTTTTTCATTACAATGTGCTGAGGTTCTGTAAGGGTTTATAGTGACAAAATCTAATTAAATAATCAGTTCTTTTCGCTCAATACCGAAGAAATAACCGTACTGTACACTCATAAAAAGCAATAATTAATATATTTAAAGGTCGAATATTGCTATACAACTCTGAGACATAATAAATGAAAGGTTCATAAAGCTGAATATTGCAAAAAATCTATTTCACCCCAAGCGGCCCCCAGGGCGCTATGCACAAAGGCGTGGCGGCCACATTGCTGCGGGAATAACACAGCGTGATCTAGTTTGATAATGGTGAAGTACTTTGCTGCGTTTGGATGCTCTAACTCCGACGTAAAACCTTTCTGCAAAGAAAAGAACATTTCCTTTCATCGATTTCCACTTCGAGCGCAAATGATGAAGCACTGCATGTCGTCAACTCTAAACTGAATGTCAGTGACAAATCGCTCTGTAATCATTATTGCACGAGTGTGCTATGTTCAAAACATCACAATATCCCAAAATGTTCTCTATACCTTGACAGTGCCCCAGTTTTTACTATTTAAAAAAAGGTTTTTATATTGATTTCATTCTATAACATAGAATGAATTCTATGACATAGAATGAATTCTATGACATAGAGTGAATTCTATAGCATAGAATGAATAGTATAACATAGAATGAATAAGATGACATAGAATGATTTCTATGACATAGAATGAATTCTATAATATAGAATGAATTCTATGACATAGAATGAATAATATGAGATAGAATTTATTCTATAGCATAGAATGAATTCTATAACATAGAATGAATTATATAGCATAGAATGAATTCTATGACATAGAATTCATTCTGTAACTTATAATTCATTCTATGCTATAGAATACATTCTATGTCATAGAATTCATTTTATGCTATAGAATTCATTGTATGTTATAGAATTCATTCTATGTCATAGAATTCATTCTATGTCATAGAATTCATTCTATGTCATCTTATTCATTCTATGTTATACTATTCATTCTATGCCTATAGAATTCATTCTATGTCATAGAATGAATTCTATGTCATAGAATTCATTCTATGCTATAAAATTCATTCTATGCATATAGAATTCATTCTTTATTATAGAATTCATTCTATGTTATACAATTTATTCTATGCACATAGAATTCATTTTATGTCATATAATTTATTTTATGTTAAAGAATTCATTCTATGTTATAGAATGAATTCTATGCATATAGAAATAATTCTATGTCATGCAATTTATTTTATTTTAAAGAATTCATTCTATGTTATAGAATTCATTCTTTGTAATAGAATTCATTCTATGTTATAGAATATAATTCTATGCATACAAGTGCATTCTATAATATAGAATTGTATTACATACATAGAATATTATTCTCTATTATAAAATGTTATTCTATACATAGAATTGTATTATGGACATAGAATTTTACACTATATTATAGAATGTTATTCTATACAAAGAATTTTATTCTATGACTTACAATATTGGTTTCTTTTTTATAAATGGAATTTCAACTAATGAAAGCTTTTTGTGTGTATAGAATGCTTTCTATGTGCATAGAATTTATTCTATGTATAGAATGGTCACATAGAATAAATGGACACATGGCGCCCCATAGCAAGCATCATTTCGTAACACATCGGAGAGCTGCGTTCGACTTCGGTGATTGCCTTTTTGGGCGAATGACTGGAACTAGGTTGGAAAAAACAAGTTTGCGTCCAGGGTACGTACGATACATTATCTCTCTATCTCCATCTTTCTCGCTCTTGTCTCGCTTTGTTCATTGTGTGCGTGTGTGTGTGTATGTGTGTACATTTATTTTTATTCCTGTTACCAGTTTGTGTGGCTTTTTTGGACCAAGTTCGATGTGTGCGTGCGAGAGTAGGTCCTACCTGCATTATGTGTTTCTGGTTGTGTGAGTGTCTGCGTGTGCTGCCTACACGTTTGTTGTGTGCACGCGTACGCTTGGGTGTATACAGGTGTGTGTGTGTGTGTGTGTGTGTGTGTGTGTGTGTGTGCGTATGTGTGTGTGTGAACAGTACATATTTGTCAATATGAATCATTGTAAGTTCCTAACCCCCTGGTAAGACGGCAAGTTTTTTTTACTACAGCTTCGCTAGTGAGTCCTGCTGCCAGGTTTTTGCATGGCTTGGGTCCACATTGTGTGCCAGACAAGCAAAGTCAATGTCATCGTAAAAAGGCAAGCACACATGATAATTAGGGAAGTTTTGCTTAGTGCGATACGAAACACAGGCGCCCGCACCTGAATGTGAGAAATGCCGAAGACTTTAGCTTCGCTGTCTAGAATATCTATATATATAAATTGCTTAGCCGGAAGTCCTTCTTCGCCTCTACTGTAAAGTTTGTCCGGTATGGACGCTGATCTGGGCAGGTGCTGGGTGCTGTGAATCGGCCCTTTGTGTGCTCAAAACCCACGAAATCGTTATAGCCGACATTTCCTTACCGAACGTTTAACCGTTTCTGAGATAAATAAATAAACAAAATGTCCACAAACTGCAATAGCCTCATTCCGCGCGCTTCCATTAAAAATCAAATTGAGGTTTCAGCATGTTTTCCCATATAGACCAAAAAATTGCTGGACTATCGTGGAAGCTCTGATAGCTTAGTTAGTAAAACCATTCGCCTACAGTGCAGGGCGACGCAGGTTCAAATCTCACCCGGCCCCCTGTTTTTTTTTTGTTTTTTTTAGTACACTAAAATATGGATATTTTTCTTTTTAATTTAGGCTTTTTACCTTTAATTTATAATTATTATTATACAAACTAATAATAATAATAATAATAATTATTTATATTATTTTTTTTACCTTTCATTTATTATTATTATTATTATTATTATTATTATTATTATTATTATTATTATTATTATTATTTATAAACTAATAATAATAATAATAATAATAATAATAATAATAATAATAATAATAATTATTATTATTATTATTATTATTATTATTATTATTATTATTATTATTATTATTATTATTATTATTATTATTATTATTTTTGTTATTATTATTATTATTATTATTATTATTATTATTATTATTATTATTATTATTATTATTATTATTATATCTTACATCAAATTTTATTTTAAAACCTTGGTGTTTTTTATGATTTCTATTTGTATTATTCTATATTCAATATTATTATTATTATTATTATTATTATTATTATTATTATTATTATTATTATTTATAAACTAATAATAATAATAATTATTATTATTATTATAACAATTATAATATCTTATATTTTATTTTATTTTAAAACCTTGGTGTTTTTTCTGATTTCTATTTGTATTATTCTATATTCAATGTTGTTATTATTATTATTATTATTATTATTATTATTATTATTATTATTATTATTATTATTATTATTATTACTACTACTACTACTACTACCAAGGATCGGGATGGGGTGGTACGTGTAGGTAAAAGGGGGCTACGGGTAGGTTTAAAGGGGCATGGGTAGGCATAACGGGGATACGGGTATATATAAGGGGGTATGGTGATGGTCGTTTCCGTAAGTCCCCTATACGCTATCGTGTTTGGGGACGTAAATCTAAATACGATACGACGACGACGATACGGTCGATTCCTTTCATCCATACCTGCGAAACGATCAACGGGGAAGTATCAAGGAGGGTACAGGTAGGAACCAAGGGGGTATGGAAGGTATCAAGGGGGTATGGGGAGGTATCAAGTGGGTTCGGGGAGGTATCAAGGGGGTATGATGAGGCATCATGGGGGGGACGGGGAGATATCAGGGGGGGGGGTATGGTGAGGTATCAAGGGGGATATGGGGAGGTATCATCGTCCAAATGAAACTCGCAGACAAAAGTTCTCTCTGTCTACATTTTAAACAGCATCATGTGTACCCTGGCTTGCCAGGGTACAAAAACCACTAGTATAGTATAAGAAGAGAAATGTGCCCATCACTTACAACCACATACGGGCGCCTGTGATAACGAGAGTGAATCTCGCGTGTGATCTAATTCCGTGACCCCAGCCACACCAAGCGCATACAAATGCTTCGGACAATTAAGCCGACCCCGATGCTTGTTCATTTGTGTCTGTCAGCTATAGTGTTGACTAAATGACCAGGTTCTTTTACATAGCCATGAGGCGGCAACGAGTGGAGTGAATGAATGAATTCAGAGTCGTTAGCGAATGTCCACTCCAATGACTTTAGGTTAAAATTTGAGTCCCCGGACACAGGTGCGTATAGGGGAAATCACTCCAATGACAACACTGTTCTGTCATTATAAACCCACTGAACAGTGTCTGTTACGTCAGAGAAACGCGCGGCAGTGCGAGTGGGACGCGCGGCGATAGATCTGATCGTTTTAATTTGCAAAGCATGCAATAATGCAGTGTATTTATCTTTGTTTTGATTTTGCGTTGTTAGAAGAAGCTTTGTATAACGTTGATAATTTTAGTTGGTCGATATTATTTGAGAATTTTCTTGAGTTGGTTGTTTACTATCGATCGAAGGGTGTGGATAATTCTAGTGGTAAATATGGTTGTATGACGTAAGACAGTGATGACGAAATTTGTTCTGATTGGTTATAATTGTGTCTTGCACGAATGTTCTTTATTTCTCTGGAGTTAGAGAGACTATATAAGTGCCGCACTGTTTCAAAAGAGTGGTGGTGATGAAAGTTGTTGAGAGTAAACAAAGTTGAGAGTGGAAAAAGCGATTGTATGCAGTTGTTGATGTTCGCTGAATAAAGTTGGAACACTACATATGACGACTTCTGCTGTCACCGCCACGACTCTCTCCGGGCAGACGCCACAAACAGACAACTTCCACACGCAGACAACCCAGAAAGAATGACGATTACCCGCAGACGGAAGTGATGAAAACACAACGAATATATATACAACTTTCAAGCTATTTATTCATTCATACCACACACTCATACACATACAACATTTACACATGAAACGAGAAAAATGGTGATGGAACAATCAATGGGTCGATGAACAATGAAATGGAATGTCAGATGAACGAGGGTTGCTAATCAACCACGTCTAAGTATCGACTGTGCACTGCAAATGTCCGAACACAGGGGGGGTCGAGTATCAAGAGGTGGACAACAAGGAAAAAGCCGACCTGATAGTAGGGCGTCCCCGTTGATGTCTCCGTGAAAGTATCTGCCCCTCCTCGTGGCTGTCACCGGACTGTCGCTATGGAATCCAGGCGTAGTGGTGTCGCCACTCCCTCCCGCCGCTGACGATGATGATGATGATGATGACGCTGTAGTTGCGGCAGCCCTGCCACCGTCGACGCCTCCCAGCCTGACTCCTCCAGTCGGCTAACACTGTGACGTCGAGGCCAGGTTCCGTACACAGACGTCACAACCACCGCGGGAAAGGTGGGGTTGTGGAACAATGAAGATGTACACAAACGCGGACGTGGACGAACGGGTGGTGATGATGATGCTGGGTCCACACGACCAAATGTCGTCGTCGTTGTCGCGCGACGCTGGTCAACGTTGATCCGCGTTACCCAGTGACGAACTGATGAATACGACGAACTTTCGAACCTGCAACATGCTTGTCGTATTGTTAATGTCATGTCCACCCGATTCTGTCCCCCTCCCTCCTCACACTCTCCCCCCCTACTACACTAACTAATTCCTGTATCTTGAGGAAGCGCCACTGCTGTCCACTTCACTTCCCTTGACTATTATTACTGTCACTTGTAATTAAACACATAATTCAAAAACTAAATGACATTACGAATGCATGAAATGAACAATGCTGCAAATGAATACATGTAATCATCAACACATTATCCATCTTGAGCAACCGCAACCTCGACAACAGCAACCACTTCCATCCTACCTTCATCACACTTCACCCCCATTCTCCTCCCTCATTCTCCCTCCTTCAGTCACACTCTTCCTTTCGTCTGCCTCTCCTCAGTGCAACCATCCTTCCCCCCCCAGCCTCACGCACAGCTATCGTTCAACACCCCAACAGCCGGCCATCGGTCATTAGCACAGTAAGGAAAGATAACACCATCACACTTACCCACACGGCTCGAATGTAAAAGTACCTGTAGCTAGCCCTTTCCACTGCTTGCCTACACAGTACTCCAAGTAAGGTATTCCAGTGCGTAGTAATTCCCGTTAGTGGACAAAACCTCTACACTAACTTACCACAACACAAAACTTAGTTATTTGCTCTACTCTTTCTCGAGCTTGCTACCACAACTGCAACATTTCCCACTAGGTTTTCTTTTAGAACCAGTTATTATTTACGTTAACAACTGTCCCAACCTTACTTCCAGAACAAAACACCCAGAGAATCAAGACCGCACGTCTTCTCTGTTTCTCTGCAAAACGAGTTCTGACTACAGTGAACAAATTCCCAAAACCGGCTGGCCGAGCTCTGCTGTTCAAAATCACGCTTTCCACGCATAACCTAACATACGGCAGCGCGCAGTTGCTACCCCAACTCATTAACTCTCCACCCACACTTTCTACCCGGTTTCATCACGGGCTGCCCTGTGACATCTGCCTTGTTGCTGAGTGAGCAGGCTGCGTGAATAAACGAATCTGAGTTACACTTGTCAGGTTTCAAGCATCGGGACTGAATCAACTGATAAAAAAACAACATCGAGTGTAACAGTGTCATTGGACCCAGTTCTCCGGCAGACCGGGCCGACATAAACCAACGTCGGCCATTTATTAGTCAATGTTTTGTGTATACATAAAGATTTTCCAGCTGAAGATTTGCTGGCAATACAGGATCTAACTCAAGACGCCACAAGCGCTGATCTATACAGGATCTAACTCAAGCTGCTCAAAGCGCTCACTTGGCGCCTTAGGCGCCTCGTTTGACTCCCCAGACCACTAGTGCTTGCTGGGTTTGTTGGTGTAGCCGGCACTCACCCGTCTAGAACATGAGTGTCAGGATCTTTACAGTTGCGATAGAACGCATGTGTGCGCAGTCCAGTCCTTGGTTTACGCTCTCATACGAAGGAGTAACTTCTGTAAAACAACTCATTTACTCTAGCTTTAAAAAAAATATATACAAATATTTCGAAGACAGCATTTAGTATGTGTTAATGATTTTGATGAATTGTGTCCAAAGTATGAATAACTCATAGATATTAGCACACGTCCACAGGCTCCAGTCCAATAAATATCCCGGTGCGTCTACTTCAATACAGCATTGATCTGGACTGTGTTCACAATGGTGTCCGATCATTGCTCGTAGATCGAAGAGTACTGTCACAACAAAAGATGGGTCGTACTTTTATCTTATTCATACTGGCGCAGAGAATTCTTTGGCGTGCAATGTAAAAGCGGTAAAGCGTCCGCCTGGCACACCGATGACCCAGGGTCGAATCCCGTAGTAGGCAAAATACAAAGTAGACATTGTTTACTGTCCTTTTTAGCAGTATTATTGCTCTTGTGGTTCAGTGTTGATTTAGGTCCCTACCCCTTGTTGCCTGGGATGGTTATGTCGTCTGCCATATCGCCAATGGTTGGTTTAGAGGTTAAATCTCAATGTTCATTCATTCATGTAAAAGGAGTTGGGTTTGGCATTAGCACAGTGGTTTAAGCACAGTGGTTAGAGCGCATAGAAAGGCTACCGTTATGACAATAATCAAAAACAGCAAACAGGATTACTAGACCTTGCAAAAGACCGGATGCTTCATTAGAACTTGCAAAAGACCGGATGCTTCATTAAACCTTGCAAAAGACCGGATGCTTCACTAGCACTTGCAAAAGACTGGATGCTTCATTAGAACTTGCAAAAGACTGGATGCTTCATTAGAACTTGCAAAAGACCGGATGCTTCATTAGAACTTGCAAAAGAGCGGATGCTACATCAGAACTTGCAAAAGAGCGGATGCTTCATTAGAACTTGCAAAAGACCGGATGCTTCGTTAGAACTTGCAAAGGACCGGATGCTTCATTAGAATTTGGGAAAGACCGGATGCTTTATTAGAACTTGCTGAAAAGCAAAAGTTGGTACAAACAAAGGCCCCAGTCCACCAGCTATAAATCGAAAACAAACTGGAACATTGGAAGACAAGGGGCGCCCTGGCTAATTGGCAAAAGTGGCGCCAAAACAATGGAAGCATTAAATGCTAAACGATAACATTGCAGACAGTTGCTTTCAAATGTCAAGGTTGACAGCCTGCCGTGCCCAATAATAGCACGATCGTGATGCACAGGCCAGCGACACCCACTCATTCGGATGAGGGTATAAACCGAGGTTTATTCTGCACACGCACGCATTCAAAAGCACGGACTTTAAAGATCCTGATGCTCGTGTTCTAGAGCGGGGGGAGTGCCAGCTTCACAAATACGCCCAACAGGCACTAGGACCTTTGTCTTCAAAACCCGGTCGGTCGCCCAGGATTGTGCTTAGTTGTGTGGACGTCAGACGATTCACCTTGAGGCAGCACATTGGCGCTTTGGGCCGCTTGAGTTTGATCCTGCATCATCCAGCGCTGTCACAGGCAGCATGTTATATAATATTCTAATTGTACGCCTGTGCCATTGGTGATTCTTTGGTGATAGTTTATGATAGGAATTGATAGGGATGAAGAGGGTGGAAAAGATATCGGGTATTGCGCAGTAGTAACCGGGTAACTGTAGCTTTGTCAATATTTAGGTATACAGTCTCATGTGAGCGATAACGTATATTGCGTGGAACTGCCAATATTTATGAGACGTATATATAGACAGGTAAAGCTCAAAAACGTTACGGATTTGAATGCGAGCGAGATTGACTTCAAAACGTCTGCTTCGCCTTGTGTGTAAGAAATTATTATTTGGATACTTTATTTGGTGTGTGAAGGTTGGTAGTGCTAATTGTGTTGGAGGTTTAGATTTTATAATTTCTTTCAAAGAATTTTAATTATTAGTAATTGAAAAAATAAATATTAAGTACGTATAGACTTTAAATTGTGACGTAATAACGTTTGTGCAAACTATTTTATATTTTCTTATTGTTGAATGAAAGAATCCCGTCATAAATTAAGTTAGAAATTCAAAGCAAGTGTTGTGTGAATTAATTGTTTCCTATAACTTCATTCTTCGCTGTTTCTATTGTTTGGTGTTGTCCAGTGTCTTGAGATTTCAAATTTATTCTATTCTTGATCTATTTTCCTTGTCGGTGCGCTTGGGACCGAATGCGGCTTCCGAACCTATGAGTCGGATAGCGGTGCTCGTGACCTTGCGCAATACGAAGCTGTGATAAAACCAGTTAATAATAAATTTGGTTACTTTTCATGAAATAATTTAACGGTCGTGGAAACAGCTTCTTGACAATTGGCGAGCCTGCAATTTGTTTTAGTAGTCTTGACAACTGACAATGTATGTTGATTGATAGATTGTAAATGTGTATACACTGCTCTTGTTTTGCATATGCATTTTTTAAAATAAATTTTATATTGTGTTACTTCTGTCCATGCATCGCTTGTGACGGGCCGTGCTGTGAGTCTGGAAGGAACTGATTTCGGACAGCACACGCAGCGAGGGCGTGGCATAAGACGTGCCTATGTAACGTTGTGGGTAGGTGATTGTCATTACTCTGGTAGATACTAGCCTGCGCGTTACGGAAGTGACGTTGCATAGGAGACGAACTAGGTCAACTTTTTAGAAAAGGGTTCGGGTAAGGGCTAGTTGCAGAGCTATAAACATCAAGACTGGGTTTTACTAAGAATGTAGGAATCGGAAAGTAATTTTTGACAGAAAATAGCTCTGCAACTAGCCCTTACCCGAACCCTTTTCTATAACGTTGACCTACTTCGTCTCTCTTGCAACGTCACTTCCGTAATGGGATGGCGAGTATCTAAGATAGCCCGCTGTTTAGTTTCGGTTTCTAGAATACCTGTGGACGGAGCGGAGCATCGACTTAAGCTAGCTAATACTTGTTCATTGGTTATATGATAATGTAAAAATAATTTTCTCTTCATTTTTTATACTTCTTACTGGAATGACATTTTCTGCTTCCATTGTATTGATAACATGATTGTTTAATTGTTTACATCGCAATGTTGGATATAGCACTGAATGTGACTGTATAGCTTTGTATTCAATTGTTTTTTGCATTTGGCTTGAACATTTTGGGGTGCATATTCTGAGGGAACTGTGTTGCACTATTATGTACTGAGGCAATGGCTGAGGTAGATTTGCTGGGTAGACAACAGTTGAGTGAGTTGGTGGAGAGACTAAAGGAAGAAGCTGCCCTTTTGGACATTACTAAACCTGAAGATATAAAGAAATATCTACAGGATGGTCTCAGAGATGCTAGAGCACAAGAGCGTGATCATAAAAGATTGCAAAGCATAGCGGATAAAGAGGTCGAGTACAAACTAAAGCAAGCTGAAATTAAGCAACAGCTCTTGCAAAAGCAAACCGAGGCGGAACTCGAGCTTAAGCTGGAACAAGCTAAAGATGTAAAATAAAAATTTCAAGCATATGCAATTTGAAGCTGAACAGAAAAGATTGCAAAGCGAACGTGTTTTCAAACAAAATCAAATGGAGGCTGAACTTAAGATTAAAGAAGAAGAAATAAGAATAGAACAAGATGAACTTAAGCTTAGACAATTACAGCTTGAAGAGAATACCAAACACAAACAGCATGAGATTGAATTACAGCATGAAAACCAAAAAAAGAAAGATGAGCATTTCGAATCTTCTACTCAGTCAAAATCAAGGCCTAAATTACTTTTTTTTGATGACAGGCAAGATGACATTGAGTCATACCTGTTTCGGTTCGAAAATCATGCTAATGCTGTAAAGTGGAGAAAAGATGATTGGGCCTCCATGTTAGCAGTATGTCTCAAAGGCAAAGCTCTTTCTTATTACCATGAATTCATGACCAGTAAAAACCCCAAAAGAGGTTACGATGACCTAGTAAAACATCTCTTACAACGATTTTTGTGTACCGAAGAGGGGTTTCGAGTCAAATTTAGGTCGGCAAATCCTGAACAGGCCGAAACATTCCCGGCTTTCTTGGACAGATTAAAGCGGTATTTTACCCGCTGGCTTCATTTGGCAGGGGCTGATAACTTTGCCGATTTGATCGACTTGATTCTTAGGGAACAACTGCTTCAGTCTTGTTCAGAGAAACTGGTAACGTTCATTAGAGAATCGGGTTCCAAAACGGCTGCTCAGATAGTAGAAACAGCAGAGCGATGGTGTGAAGTACATATCAAGGAAAATGTAGCTCGCTCTGGGTTGACTAGTCCACTTTTGGCTAATGTGGGCTATATAAATCCCAAATCAAGATAGACACATCGGAAAAGTTATGGTGCTTCCAAGTTCACACCGGGAGCGAACACTGATAATATCATTCAAAATCAGGTTCAGCCTAATTCAGTCCCTGAAAATGCCAATCAGCGTGGTACTAGACCATATAGAGGGCGTGGTAGAAATTGTTTTTGGTGCAACCAAAGGGGCCACATGATGTACAATTGTCCTGTTAAAGCTCAGGGACATGAAAAAGTGAATCAAGCATCTGTGGGCATGAGTGCTAGCAATGAGTTGCCAATTGATTATGCTTGATTCTGGCTGTACAACGGTTGGCATAAGAAGAGATTTGGTGCGATCAGACCAAATTTTGGACGAGCACATGTCTGTGACATTGTTCAATGGACAAACTGTTTCATTACCTTTGGCTCAGTTAAACGTTAACTGTCCTTACTTTACAGGTTCAGTGAAAGCATGCATTGTGGAAAATTCGGTCTGTGACGTTATTTTGGGTAAAATACCTGGCTCAACCTTTGTTTGTGCAGACATTGCAGCGGCAGTACAAACAACAAGGGCACAAAGAAAAAAAGAAGATAAACCTTTTCGCCCTTTGTTGACAGCCAATGTACCACAACTTGACGTGACTCACGACGATCTCGCAAAAATGCAGAAGGACGACACCTCATTTCAACTTGTTTTGACAAAGTTGGGAAAAAGAAAGACGACAAACGTTCAACAGACTCATTTGTACTGAGAGACGGACTTTTGTACAGATTTGTTCCTGACATTAAAGTGGAGGCAACTTGGCAATTAGTAGTCCCCACCAGTCTCCGCGAGTCAGTACTGATTGCTGCTCATGATGGTCTTTTTGGGGGACATATGGCTACTAATAGTACGTTCAAACGCATTGTCCCATACTTTCATTGGCCAGGCTACCATAAGGATATCAAAAAGTACTGTACAACATGCGATATCTGTCAGAAAACATTTCCTAAAGGGAGAGTACAACCAGCCCCTTTACAAAACGTGCCGGTAATTGATGTCCCATTCTCTCGAATAGCTGTCGACATCATAGTACCCATTAAACCTTTGTCAGAGAGGGGGTACAAATATGTATTGACATGTGTTGACGTTGCCACACGTTTTCCTGAGGCGATTCCTCTGAAAACTATAACATCAGAATCTGTGGCGGATGCTCTAGTAGTAGATGCTCTAGTGGTGGCCTCGTGGCGCAGTGGATAAATGGCCGGTTTCCTTTGCCGAAGGTTGCGGGTTCGATTCCCGCCAGGGGCGAACGTATGTGACTTAGGTACGAGACTATTGAGGTCACCGAGGGTTTTCTCCGGGCACTCTGGTTTCCTCCCTCCCTTCAATAATGGTACAGGATGCAGTCAATATAAAAATTTTAAAACTAAAAATTCGATTTTCTTCCGTCTTCTAATAGCGATCTCCCTGCCTTTACACCACCTGTTTGAGTGATGTATGTGTATTTGGTGTGTGTGAGGGAGGGTAAATGAGAGGTGAGCGTGTATGTTGGTATAGATCGCCGCGCTTTGAGCCTTGGGGAAAGGCGCGTACATAGCATCCTGTATTATTATTATTATTATTATACTGCTCAAAACAATTGAAGAGCCAGAGGAATAAATTAAATGTATAACTTACCGGAACAAAAAAACTTGCAAAAAATGGTTTACATGGAAACATTTATTATTGAACAACATTACATTACTAAAATGAAAAAGAAAAAAATCATTTCATTTACATCTTTTTTTTGGCTTAAAACAAATAACCCCAGTTTTCACAATTCTATACATTTGGATAATGAAGAAAACAGTCAATATTGCGTGTGTCCACCGTGTGCTCGAAAGCAATCCAGGTATCTTTGTCTCATGGACTCCCCAAGCCTTCTCAGAGTCATTTGAGGGATGTTGTGCCACTCTTGTTCGAGCATCCCGAAGAGGTGATCCAGGTTCAAGGCTGGGGGATGGTTTGCCCGAACTCGGCGGCCCAGCTCGTCCCAGAGGTGCTCTACTGGGTTGAGGTCAGGTGAGCATGCTGGCCACTGCAGGCGGTTGACCCTCTGCTGCTGGAGGAACTCGTTAACCACCCTGGCTCGGTGCGGCCGCGCATTGTCTTCCTGGAAGATGGCGCCGGCGCCCATGGCTTGCAAAGCGGGGATGACGATGGGCTCCAGGATGTTGTCCCTGTAGCCGACGCCAGTCAGGTTGCCCTCAACTCTGTGAAGAGGTGTTCTGTGGGCCCTTCCCATTCCACCCCACATCATGATGGACCCTCCACCGTATCTGTCGCGCTCCATAACTGTCGCGTCGTGGTAGCGCTCGCCTTCTCGCCTCCAAACCCGATTTCTGCCGTCATGGAAGGACCTAGTGAAGCGCGATTCGTCAGAAAAGAGGACCGCCGCCCACTGCTGTCTGGTCCACCCCACGTGAGCCCTGGCCCATGCCAGGCGCGCTGCGCGGTGGGCAGGCGTCAGGATTGGTCGTACTGCTGGACGCCTGGCGCGGAGGTTCGCTTCTCTCAGGCGGTTCCGTACTGTCTGGTCTGAAACAGTAATGTTAGCGGCTACACGCAGCTGGCCCCGGAGGTTGTTGGCAGTGGCTCTTCTTTCCCGTAGGGCGGACACAATCAGATATCTGTCCTGCTGTCTGGTGGTGCATCGAGGACGTCCAGGCCTTTCTCGTTCGGCGGTCGTTCCCGTGTCGTTGAAACGATTTCTCAGCCTTTGTATGACTGCATGGTGTACTCCTAGTCGGCGGCCAGTCTCTCGCGCCCCAACACCTTCTTCAAGCCAGGCAATAGCCCGACCCCGGTCTGCTTCACTTAGACGTCGTCTTGGGGGCATGGTTAACCAAGTTGGAAAAATTGTAACATTTAAACCCATTACACTGACGACAATCACTGATTTGTGTTCTCTACTGGCATGGCTTTACTGTGCAAAGCAGGGTTTTTGTCCATTATTTCTGCTAATTCATATGGAAACGCTTAAACTGGCCGCATTTTTCACGTGCCTGAAGTGCTAATTTACCTGATAAAAGAAGGTTGCTGACAACAAATTCAACTCATTTTTTTTTTCACTTTCAAGTTGACTCTTCAATGCTGCATGCAAACAGACCAAAAATATATTTTAAACAATTCAAAATACTTCGATATTTTACCAAGTTCATAAGTGACCAAAAAACAAAGGTGGCTCTTCAATTGTTTTGAGCAGTATATTATAGTACAAATCTTGATGAGAAAGTTGGACTTAGAGAAGATTTCCTCTATAAGTTTTGTTTTTTTGACAACATTATAGTCGCAACTGACACTTGGACTGGGAACTTGACTGCTTTGGACCAACTGCTTACAGCATTGAACAAATATGGTTTGACTGCTAGACCCAGTAAAGTTGAATGTGGTTTTCAAACCATAGATTTTCTTGGGCATGTGGTAGGGAACAATGAACTAAGACCTGAGCAGAGTAAAGTTTCTAACGTCTTGTCCGCTTAAATCCCTCAAACGAAGCGACAAATACGCGCATTTTTGGGACTCGTTGGCTTTTACCGACGTTACATCCCTCAATTCGCTTCTTTGTGTGCACCATTGACGGACTTCACAAAGAAAAACTGTCCTACCAAAGTTAGGTGGAACCCTCAGTGTGGAAGATCCTTTGAGGCACTGAAACGTTGTTTGTCTAGTGATCCTGTTGTTGTTCTACCTGATTTTGCAAGATCGTTCATTGTAAGATGCGATGCTTCCTCCACGGGCATAGGAGCAGTTTTGTTACAACAGCAGCTGGAGAATGCCGGTCTCCTACACCCAGTTCTGTATGCTAGGAGGAAGTTGTTAGACAGAGAGACTCGGTATTCCACCGTTGAGAGGGAATGCTTGGCATTAGTGTGGGCCGTGGATAAATTCCACAGATACCTGTTTGGTAGACTTTTTGTGATAGACTGATCATTCGCCTCTTTCTTTATTGAAGAAATCGGGTCAATCAAACAGCCGTTTGTTGAGATGGTCTTTGGCTCTACAGGACTATGATTTTGATATTTTACCATGTATTTTACCAATTTCTGGTTCCATTAATTTTGAGGCGGATGTGCTGTCCCGACTCACATAGTTCTATTATGCCGACGAATGTATGATTGTTTTTTTTTTTTTTGCTTATATTTTTATGTGGATTTTGTGCTGCGTGCTATTGCTTTATGCTTGCAGTACGGGGTGTGCAGTAAAAGTGACTGGACAAAGGTAGACTATCTTTCATCATTGTGATTGTGTGCTCTTGGACAATGACTATAATTCGGAGAGCTGGACACAGTGGATTTGTTTAGATGTATAGATACGTTTTTTTTTATTTAAAAAAAAGTTTAATATTATTAAAATATTATTTTTGGATATGTATTTGTCTGTTCATGGATCTTTTGAGACTTTGTAAACCTTATAGGTTTGTTAACTAGCGTGTTTATTATGTATCTCGACCGGTAGAGTACATAAGGAATTAAATGTACAGGTTACTGAGATTACATGAAATTGATATTGGCTGTTGTTGATTTATATATTAATCATGGGGAGTTCGGAAGAACTGCACAGCTTTCCAAGTATAGTGGGTGGAGGACTTCTGGCATTGTTCCATTAGTTCACGACTATACTAGTTCATGGTAATGTAATGTGATGGGGGAACTTTCATAGTTCACGACTACATGAGGGAGAAACATACTTAATTAATGTACTGTTATGGTTGAAGACTACTTAAAATTGGTCCATTCTGTTCTGTGGCATTTATGTCTGATTAATTTCTAGATTGATGTGTCATCGGTTCAATTCTTATTGTTGATTTAGAATTTTAAGAAAAAAAACTTTCCCTTTTGAGGGTCCGTTTGTTTTTTTTGACGGGGGAAAGGGTGATGTCACAGGCAGCATGTTATATAATATTATAATTCTGCGCCTGTGCCATTGGTGATTCTTTGGTGATAGTTTATGATAGGAATTGATAGGGATGAAGAGGGTGGAAAAGATATCGGTTATTGCGCAGTAGTAACCGGGAAACTGTAGCTTTGTCAATAATTAGGTGTACAGTCTCATGTGAGCGATAATGTATATTGCATGGAACTGCCAATATTTATGAGACGTATATATAGACAGGTAAAGCTCAAAAACGTTACGGATTTGAATGCGAGCGAGATTGGAAGAGAAATAGGCCGAAGCAGACGAATTACATTTATAAACTTTTTCCATCATTGTGATATTTCTCTAAATCGTTTTGGCTGAAGTTAGTGCACAGTGAAGTGAATATTTTGTGATCGGTGTTTTTCTCTAAATTTAATTGTAATAAAGTTCGTTTTGGTTGTTAGAATTATAATTGTGACTTGTAACATTAATGCTTCAAAACGTCTGCTTCGACATGTGTGTCAGAATTTATTATTTGGATACTTTATTTGGTGTGTGAAGGATGGTAGTGCTAATTGTGTTTGAGGTTTAGATTTTATAATTTCTTTGAAAGAATTTTGATCATTAGTAATTGAAAGAATAAATATTAAGTAGGTAGACTTTAAATTGTGACGTAATAACGTTTGTGCAAACTATTATATATTTTCGTTATTGTTGAATGAAAGAATCCGTCATAAATTAGGTTAGAAATTCAAAGCAAGTGTTGCGTGAATTAATTGTTTCCTATAACTTCATTCTTCGCTATTTCTATTGTTTGGTGTTGTCCAGTGTCTTGAGATTTCAAATTTATTCTATTCTTGATCTATTTTCCTTGTCGGTGCGCTTGGGACCGAATGCGGCTTCCGAACCTATGAGTCGGATAGCGGTGCTCGTGACCTTGCGCATTACGAAGCTGTGATAAAACCAGTTAATAATAAATTTGGTTTCTTGTCATGAAATAATTTAACGGTCATGGAAACAGCTTCTGGACAAGCGCCTTGAGCAGCTTTTGAGCTGGGGAAGCGCTATATAAGAACAGTAATACAATGTTGGGCAGAGGTGAACGATTTGAAGAGGGCAGACAAAAGCCGACCTTCCAACAAAAGTCCTTTATACAGCTCAAATGTCTGAGGGCCAAAATGAACACCCGGCACTCTTCGGAACCGGGGAGGATATTAACAGCGCGGGAAAAAGAGAAGGGCACTGCATAAGCAGCTGCCCCTGAGAAAAGAGATATCTTTAACGCATCTCGTTCCTTAAGTCCGAAAAGGTTAGTGGGGCAAGCTTTTAAAATGGATGCTCTATAATGCTGCGTTGGCAAGCCAAGTAAGGCCAAGTCACGTCATGACACGTCAAGTCAAAAGATCTGTATTCACAGCAATACAGTGAAAATTTGGCGCGTCGTTTATAATGTACAAATAACCACATCCATACATCCATGAACACACCCATGCACACACACCTATGCACACACACACACACACACACACACACACACACACACACACCCACATACACACAAACACACTGTAACGAAAGGGGTTATATCAAGAAACTGCGTGCATGCGTGCGTTGATAATCTGCGTGTCCTCCCGTCTCACACTTCTCTAACTCGTAAGAATAAACTTTATTGTCACACCCCTCTATTAACTATATACATAAATCAACAAATTACACAAGTACAGACAAATCATAGCTGAAGAACAAGCAGGATTCAGGGCAGGGCGAAGTACAACTGAGCAGATTTTCAACCTCAGAATAATCTGTGAGAAATACCTACAGCACCAACAACATCTATATCATGTGTTCATAGACTTCAAGAAGGCGTTTGACCGAGTCTGGCATGCAGCTCTATGGGCAACAATGAAAGTGTACAACATCAGCCCTAAAATTATTGAAGTCATCAAAAGCCTGTATGACCAGACTACCAGTGCAGTCCTCCACAACAGCGCCATCGGGAACTGGTTCAGAACAACAATCGGTGTGCGTCAAGGATGCCTACTCTCTCCAACACTCTTCAACATCTTCCTAGAGCGCATCATGTCAGATGCTCTTGCAGACCATGAAGGCACAGTCAGCATAGGGGGTAGAGCAATATCCAATCTTCATTTTGCAGATGACATTGATGGATTGGCTGGAGAGGAACAAGAACTTGAACAGCTGGTACAGAGGCTTGACACCACCTCCAGAGCCTATGGAATGGAAATAAGTGCAGAGAAGACCAAAATGATGACCAACAACACCAATGGCATCAATACAGACATCAAAGTACAAGGCCAATCCCTCAACACAGTGCATAGCTTCAAATATTTAGGAGCCATTGTATCAGACAATGGGTCCCGACAGGAAGTCCTCTCCAGGATCGCACAAACAACTGCTGCCCTGACAATGTTGAAGCCCATTTGGAAAGACAGGACCATCAGTCTACATTCCAAAGTAAGACTGCTGCGCTCCCTTGTCATCTCCATCTTCCTATATGCTTGCGAAGCATGGACCCTCACAGCAGATCTCCAACGAAGAATACAAAGCATGGAGATGAGGTGCTACAGAAGACTTCTGGGCATTTCCTATACCCAACACATCACCAACGACGAAGTCCGACAGACCATCACACAAGCCATTGGACAACACGATGACCTGCTAACAGTGGTGAAGAAACGGAAACTCCGATGGTATGGCCACGTCACCAGATCATCAGGCCTTGCAAAGACTATTCTGCAAGGCACAGTGCAAGGAGGTAGAAGAAGAGGGAGACCGAAAAAGAGGTGGGAGGACAACATTCGAGAATGGACTGGTTTGACACTGAGCGAAGCCATCAGGGCTGCTGAGGACAAAGAAAGATGGAGTATGCTGGTTAAACGATCATCTGTGGTGCCCCTACGACCTTCGGGTTACGGGACAGGATAGGATAGGATAGGGATAGACAAATCAATAAAGAATATGAGAATACAATTAATTTCTGTACTCACGTACATTGTAGGGTTAATCCGTGAATTACACTCACTCACAATAACATATAAAGAATCCCGGTCGCCGTCCACAGAGAGAATTACACCTCAATGCACTTGCCGGGTTTCACGGTCAGGCTGGCTTCTGTTAGACGGTGAAACAACTACCTCAAAGTCATCAGATGCTCCTTCCAGATCTGGGTGTAAACTAGCAGGTCGTCCAAGTAACACACGACGTTGTCCATCCCTTTGAAAATTTTCCTCATTCTTCTCTTCAGGATAGCACCGCAGCTGTTGACCATGCCAAAGGCCCTTCAGGAGTAAAAAAAAAAAAAAAAAAGCAGTCTTTGGTATGTCCATTTAGGAACGCTAGTGAACTGTTCCTTAGCTATTAGATCTTTCTGACGATGATCCCACTGCATCCTGAGTCTCTTAGGACCGTTACTTCGTGATTTGCGACGCGTCCCTTGAAAACAGGCATGTTTTGGACGGTCACAGCTGCGCTGGCGACGACGGGGATGGATTTCCCGTTGGCAAGGAGAAGTTGGCCATCGGTCAGGCACTCTTGCACGTCCGCAGGTGTAGCTGTGTGCTCGGTCTCACTCGGAAGAATGATGCTCCCGCCGCACACTTGATGGTCAGAGCTATTGGTTTGCTGTCGGTTGAAAAAAAAAACGCTTCCGTTGAAGAAGAAGAAGAAGAAGAAGAAGAAGAAGAAGAAGAAGAAGAAGAAGAAGAAGAAGAAGAAGAAGAACTAGAAGAACAAGAAGAAAAAGAAATAGAAGAACAAGAACAAGAAGAAGGAGGAGGAGGAAGAAGAAGAAGAACAAGAAAGAAAAAGAAAAAGAAGAAGATGATGATGAAGAAGGAGGAGGAGGAAGAAAAGAAAGCCATTACTGTACCAACTTGATTGATTTGGAAAACTAAATTGTTCAAATTAAATAAATACGTAAATAAATAAAAATATCAATAGATTTAAGTATCCAAATCCACATATGTTGATACGAGACATGCTTTCATGATGTTATAAACGTTGCAACACCAAATTCTTGGTTAATAATATCTAGATGAAAAAGTCGAATGTGAACTATAAACACACACCCACACACACACCCACACACACACACACACAAACGCGCGCACGCGCAGGACATTGTAAGCCGTAAGTGGAAGTGTTGCTACATATACTGTACATACATACTGTACATACATGTACATACATACAGCACGCTATGTGGAGACGTTCGTGTCTATCCTATCCTATCCTGTCCCATAACCCGAAGGTCGTAGGGGCACCACAGATGATCGCTTAACCAGCATACTCCATCTTTCTCTGTCCTCAGCAGCCCTCATGGCTTCGCTCAGTGTCAAACCAGTCCATTCTCGAATGTTGTCCTCCCACCTCTTTTTCGGTCTCCCCCTTCTTCTACCTCCTTGCACTGTGCCTTGCAGAATGGTCTTTGCAAGGCCTGATGATCTGGTGACGTGGCCATACCATCGGAGTTTCCGTTTCTTCACCACTGTGAGCAGGTCATCGTGTTGTCCAATGGCTTGTGTGATGGTCTGTCGGACTTCAACGTTGGTGATGTGTTGGGTATAGGAAATGCACAGAAGTCTTCTGTAGCACCTCATCTCCATGCTTTGTATTCTTCGTTGGAGATCTGCTGTGAGGGTCCATGCTTCGCAAGCATATAGGAAGATGGAGATGACCAGAGATCGCAGCAGTCTTACTTTGGAATGTAGACGTTCGTGTCAGTCCTTTATTAAACAAACTTTCTAAGGAACCCTTTCCTTTGTCGTGAACAAAGAAAACGGTCTTCACACAGACTAGACAGGCCAGACCCTCAACGTTGGTTTTTTTTAGGCTGCAGAAGTTTTGGACTAAAACTGTGAAACGTGAGTGACTCTCCAATACTAAACCTTCGTCGTTGTCAAATCATCCTCTTGGGTTCACCAGACGTGTAGGCCAAACTTACATTATCTTAAATCGCCTGAGGAAAGGTTTTCCATCCTTGCTTAAATAAAGCCTCCGCAGAGAGAGAGAGAGAGAGAGAGAGAGAGAGAGAGAGAGAGAGAGAGAGAGAGAGAGGGGGAGGGAGAGAGAGAGAGGGAGAGAGAGAGAGGGAGAGAGAGAGAGAGAGAGGGAGGGAGAGAGAGAGGGAGGGAGGGAGAGAGAGAGAATTTTTTTTGGTGGCATTTCATTATTACAGTTATATCTTTCAATTATGTAATAGCCTCACTTCACAACAACAACAACAACAACAACAACAACAACAACAACAACAACAGTGGGAAGAAGAAGATGAAAAAAGAAGTAGATGATGATGATGATGATGATGATGATGATGATGATGATGATGATGATGATGAGGATGTAGTCATATAGAGCGTCGATTTTCCATAGTAACATGCTCAATGCGTTTGCAGAAAGAATTTAACAGCCATCAGATGCTTGAAATAATTAACGATAAATTATATACAAAATATTAGCAATTTCACAGAGGACAGAGTTCATTGCTGGGCTTTGGGAACCAGATGTGTATTTACATGTAGGGCTCTCCTATGCCTCCCCACAATGACTTTCCTTCAAAGACAGTGAGAGGTTGTTTCAAAAGAATAGAGCGGCGTTTGAGAAGGCACGAAACCCCAAAGTCTGTTTGTTGGTATTGCCTGTTTTGACTGGATATGGCATTGTTTGAGAAGGCACGAAACCCCAAAGTCTGTTTGTTGGTATTGCCTGTTTTGACTGGTGATGGCATTGTTTGAGAAGGCACGAAACCCCAAAGTCTGTTTGTTGATATTGCCTGTTTTGACTGGTGATGGCATTGTTTGAGAAGGCACGAAACCCCAAAGTCTGTTTGTTGGTATTGCCTGTTTTGACTGGTGATGGCATTGTTTGAGAAGGCACGAAACCCCAAAGTCTGTTTGTTGGTATTGCCTGTTTTGACTGGTGATGGCATTGTTTGAGAAGGCACGAAACCCCAAAGTCTGTTTGTTGGTATTGCCTGTTTTGACTGGTGATGGCATTGAGAAGCCGAACGCAAGCTGCGCTGAGGTAAGTGACGAGAACACACACACACACACACACACACACACACACACACACACACACACACACACACACACACACACACAAACCCTAACCCTTAACGTTACCCTAAGCCTAACATAGCCCTAAGCCTAACAAAACACTATTTTGACGTCAAAATAACGGGGCCGTCAAAAGAAAGTACGTAGAGTTTCAATTGTATATCAGAGTAACGTCGTTTCTACCTGCACACACACACACACACACACACACGCACACACACACACACACTCTCTCTCTCTCTCTTTAACGCACACACATACACACGCGCACACACACAGACACACAGACACACACACACACACACAAACGCATACACACGCACACACACACACACATATACGCACTCACACTTCTGTATTTTCATTGCAACTTGGTAGTTGTAGTGATTCCTTGCGTAAGCCCTACCTCTTTTCACGACAGTAACTGGTACATTCTCTCATGCTGCCTTACCTTGTCTCTCCGGCATGGAGTTGTGCGCTACACAAGTGGACATTGGATTGAATTGGATTATGCAAGTGCAATGGGTTTGGGATCCTGCGATATTTTTTGGATTAACTGTTTATAAGCTACTGTGATTGACTGTCAACGTCTTGGTGTATATCAAACGCGTTTTACTTTCATTCCGTTTTATTGTAACCTGGGTTGGCAGGCACTACGATGTCATTTCTCAGTCACATAAAAAAGCGGTCGTATTCGTATATAACTAACCTTTTCCAAATGGTGTTACTACATGTAGGTCACGAGACATGAAACATGGACTCTCACAGCAGACCTACAACGAAGAATACAAGGCATGGAGATAAGGTGCTATAGAAATCTTCTAGGCATTTCCTGTCCCCAGCACATCACCAACGACGAAGTCCGGCAGACCATCACACAAGCCATTGGACAACACGATGACATGCTCACAATGGTGAAGAAATGGAAACTCCAATGGTATGGCCACATCACCAGAGCATCAGGCCTTGCAAAGACCATCCTGCACGGTACGGTGCAAGGAGGCAGAAGAAACGGGAAACAGGAAAAGAGGTGGGAGGAAAACATTCGAGAATGGACTGGTTTGACACTGAGTGAAGCGATAAGGATAACAGGATAACAGGAATTTATTTCGCCAATTGACATGTAATAGATACAACAATCGGAATATGATTTGGTGTTCAACAATGGCAGAATGTTTTATATTTAACATCTTTCTTTCTCTCTCTCTTTCTCTCTCTCTCTTTCTTTCTCTCTCTTACACATGCGCACACATACACACATAACTACATGTACATACACAAATACACACATACATGCAAAACCACACACACTCGCACAAACATACCCAAATTCTCGCACACAGTCATCGCCTGTACTAATACTTCACACACACACACACACACACACACGCACGCACGCACACATACACACACACACTTCCTCTCACAGTGAGAGCATCATTATTACATGGTATTTCATAGCTGAGAAGAGAGAACGACTTACGAGTTACGGGACAGGATAGGATAGGATAGGTCACGAGAGTGCCTGTCGCCCGATCCAGAAGGTGTCCACACTAATGATACAAACGATGATGGGACTTCGCGCGACTGGCATGGCTAAGTACGAGAGAGAAGACAAGATCTTTGGATCTGCATTCCCGTTTTGAGGTTAGTCGACAGATTATCCGCAGGAGCCATTAATGACTGTTGCCACTTTGGGAGTGCGTAATGTTTGTTGATCTCTACGAGTAGAGATGCTATAGAAGTTTAAAACTTTGTAAAGTTTCTGTGGAACTTTAAATCTATATATATAAATTGCTTAGCCGGAAGTCCTTCTTCGCCTCTACTATAAAGTTTGTCCCCTATGGACGCTGATCTGGGCAGGTGCTGGCCACTGCTGATCGGCCTGCTGTGTGCTCAAAACCAGCGAAATCGTTATAGCCGACATTTCCTTACCGAACGTTTAACCGTTTCTGAGATAAATAAATAAACAAAATGTCCACAAACTGTAATAGCCTCATTCCGCGCGCTTCCATTAAAAATCAAATTGAGGTTTCAGCATGTTTTCCCATATAGACCAAAAAATTGATGATCTTTCTAGGAAGCATTGGTATCTCAGTTAGTAAAACCATTCGCCTACCGTGCAGGGCGACGCAAGTTCAAAGCTCACCCGGACCCTTATTATTATTATTATTATTTTTTTAGTACACTAAAATATGGATATATTTTTTTTTAATTTAGGCTTTTTACCTTTAATTTATTATTATTATTATTAATTAATAATAATAATAATAATAATAATAATAATAATAATAATTATTATTATTATTATTATTATTATTATTATTATTATTATTACTATTATTATTATTATTATTATTATTATTATTATTATTATTATTATTATTATTATTATTATTATTATATTATTATTATTATTATTATTATTATTATTATTATTATTATCATTATTATTATTATTATTATTATTATTATTATTATTATTATATCTTATATCAAATTTTCTTTTAAAACCTTGGTGTTTTTTATGATTTCTATTTGTATTATTCTATATTCAATATTATTATTATTATTATTATTATTATTATTATTATTATTATTATTATTATTATTATTATTATTATTATTATTATTATTATTATTATTATTACTACTACTACTACTACTACTACTACTACTACTACTACTACTACTACTACTTATAAACTAATAATAATAATTATTATTATTATTATAATAACAATTATAATATCTTATATCAAATTTTATTTTAAAACCTTGGTGTTTTTTCTGATTTCTATTTGTATTATTCTATATTCAATATTATTATTATTATTATTATTATTATTATTATTATTATTATTATTATTATTATTATTATTATTATTACCAAGGATTGGGATGGGGTGGTACGTGTAGGTAAAAGGGGGCTACGGGTAGGTTTAAAGGGGCATGGGTAGGCATAACGGGGATACGGGTATATATAAGGGGGTATGGTGATGGTCGATTCCTTTCATCCATACCTGCGAAACGATCAACGGGGAAGTATCAAGGAGGGTACAGGTAGGAACCAAGGGGGTATGGAAGGTATCAAGGGGGTATGGGGAGGTATCAAGTGGGTTCGGGGAGGTATCAAGGGGGTATGATGAGGCATCATGGGGGGGACGGGGAGATATAGGGGGGGGGGTATGGTGAGGTATCAAGGGGGATATGGGGAGGTATCATCGTCCAAATGAAACTCGCAGACAAAAGTTCTCTCTGTCTACATTTTAAACAGCATCATGTGTACCCGGACTTGCCAGGGTACAAAAACCACTAGTAATTATATATCTAGGTAAGAACTGCTTTCAGGTTCCACACATATATCTATAGGGATAGTTTCCTGGTTGTACGGTCTTTAAAAATAGATTTAAAATTTACGGATTTAATGTATTTTAGGGTTTGAAAGATTAATTGCCGTTTGCGACAGCTGATAAAAATGTGCTGGCATAATGTATAGAGACCATCTTTTGTAGTAGTTGGCTACACTCCAAGGGATCCGGATAAAGAACGACATGAATCCCTGTAGTGTTTTGTTTTGGTAGATGGACTTTTGAAGCCACGGATATTATTGATGGACTGTCTCTTGGTGATGGTTCCACATTGGTAGCTAGAAAAGTCAGTTGGCTTTACTCTGCGCCTTCTCTGATCGGCTGGAGTGAAGATGTTTTGGAGTGAAAGAACTAAGACGGAGCCGTCGGATATCTTATGCAGCTGTCTACGATGACCTTCCTCCAGGGTTGGTCACTGGAGGACTTGCAGCATCTTGGTGACACAACCTGCTTCCTTCGACTTACAGTCTCGGTGAAGAAGCGGGTTGCCTGTATCCGTTCCAGTCTGTCAAAGTCCAGCTTGACGTACGTATCTGCGCTATACACTACAGCTGATGGCACTAGTGCCATGTATGCCAGGCTTGGACACTCTTGGGGCAGTTCCGAAGATTACGGCGTAGGAATCCCAGAGTACTGTTTGCTTTCTTGCGAGTGTTTGCGATATGGGTGCTCCAATTCAGGTCGGATGGGATTTGTACGGCGAATTAGGGGTTTTGGTCAACGTGTTTTAGTACTTCACCATTCAGTTTACAGAAGGAGCTGGATTTGGGTTTGGTGGAGAGGATGTAACATTCCTGTGTGTTAAAGTGCATCCCCAACTTTGCTGCCTACTTCTCGAGGTTCTTTAGGTCGGACTGTAAGGTGAGGTGATCCCGGAAGTAGCGGATCTCTCGGTAAAGGAGGCAGTCGACCGCAGAGTCAAATTGTTGACTTCACAGTGTCCGGCACATCAATGATGTGGCACAACAATGGCAAAGGGCTGAGCACAGGGATGTCTTGAAGTGGGTCGTCATTTAACCCCCCTCCACACACACTTGGCCTGAGAGAGAAGGGGGAAAATTACGAACTTGTGTGTGGGTGGGGGTGTGTGTGTGTGTGTATGTGTGTGTGCTTGTACGTGTGCTTTAATGGAAGTGCGGATTGGGGTGATGAGTGTTTGTGTCTCACGACTTAGTTAAGTCAAGTCATAGCAAACGGGAGGGAGTGACAGCCCAGCCCCTCTCCATCCTCCTCCCAACCACTCACTTTACGCTTCTTGCCGCCAAACACTCACTTTACGCTTCTTGCCGCCAAATACTCACTTTACGCTTCTTGCCGCCACTCACTTTACGCTTTTTGCCGCCAAACACTCACTTTACGCTTCTTGCCGCCAACCACTCACTTTACGCTTCTGGCCGCCAACCACTCACTTTACGCTTCTGGCCGCCAACCACTCACTTTACGCTTCTGGCCGCCAAGGAATCAGTGGAAAAGAGGCTTCAGGCTGGTAAAGTCATTTGTTGGTTTGTTTCTACACACAGGATTGCTCTTACGCCTCGAGTAAAGTGAAGACAGTCACTGGCGACTTCAACCTAACTGGGGTAATGAGTACATACTGGCCACTTCAACTTAACTGGGGTAATCAATACATATGGTCTACTGTAATTTAACTGGAGTAACCAATACATATTGTTCACTTCAACTTAACTAGAGTAATCAATACATATGGTCCACTGTAAATTTAACTGGAGTAATCAATACATATTATCCATTACAACTTCACTGGAGTAATCAATACTAATACATCCACTTCAACTTAACTGGAGTAATCAATACATATTATCCACTTCAACTTAACTGGAGTAATCAATACACATTGTCCACTTCAACTTAACTGGAGTAATCAGTACATATTGTCCACTTCAACTTAACTGGAGTAATCAATACATATTGTCCACTTTAACTTAACTGGAGTAATCAATACACATTGTCCCTTTCAACTTAACTGGAGTAATCAGTACACATTGTCCACTTTAATGTAACTGGAGTAATCAATACATATTGTCCACTTTAACTTAACTGGAGTAATCAATACACATTGTCCACTTCAACTTAACTGGAGTAATCAATACATATTGTCCCTTTCAACTTAACTGGAGTAATCAATACATATTGTCCACTTTAACTTAACTGGAGTAATCAATACATATTGTCCACTTTAACTTAACTGGAGTAATCAATACACATTGTCCACTTCAACTTAACTGGAGTAATCAATACACATTGTCCACTTCAACTTAACTGGAGTAATCAATACACATTGTCCACTTTAACTTAACTGGAGTAATCAATACACATTGTCCACTTTAACTTAACTGGAGTAATCAATACATATTATCCACTTCAACTTAACTGGAGTAATCAATACATATTGTCCACTTCAACTTAACTGGAGTAATCAATACACATTGTCCACTTCAACTTAACTGGAGTAATCAATACATATTGTCCACTTTAACTTAACTGGAGTAATCAATACACATTGTCCACTTCAACTTAACTGGAGTAATCAATACATATTATCCACTTCAACTTAACTGGAGTAATCAATACACATTGTCTACTTCAACTTAACTGGAGTAATCAATACACATTGTCCACTTCAACTTAACTGGAGTAATCAATACACATTGTCCACTTCAACTTAACTGGAGTAATCAATACACATTGTCCACTTCAACTTAACTGGAGTAATCAATACACATTGTCCACTTCAACTTAACTGGAGTAATCAATACACATTGTCCACTTCAACTTAACTGGAGTAATCAATACACATTGTCCACTTTAACTTAACTGGAGTAATCAATACACATTGTCCACTTCAACTTAACTGGAGTAATCAATACATATTGTCCACTTCAACTTAACTGGAGTAATCAATACACATTGTCCACTTCAACTTAACTGGAGTAATCAATACATATTATCCACTTCAACTTAACTGGAGTAATCAATACACATTGTCTACTTCAACTTAACTGGAGTAATCAATACACATTGTCCACTTCAACTTAACTGGAGTAATCAATACACATTGTCCACTTCAACTTAACTGGAGTAATCAATACACATTGTCCACTTCAACTTAACTGGAGTAATCAATACACATTGTCCACTTTAACTTAACTGGAGTGATCAATACACATTATCCACTTTAACTTAACTGGAGTGATCAATACATATTGTCCACTTTAACTTAACTGGAGTAATCAATACATATTATCCACTTCAACTTAACTGGAGTAATCAATACATATTATCCACTTCAACTTAACTGGAGTAATCAATACACATTGTCCACTTCAACCTAACTGGAGTAATCAATACACATTGTCCACTTCAACTTAACTGGAGTAATCAATACATATTATCCACTTCAACTTAACTGGAGTAATCAATACACATTGTCCACTTTAACCACTTTTACCGATAAAGGGCCCCAAGGTAACACATTTCAGCGTCACAGTGTCCTTTTCAAATTCACTGTGAATGTTGCCCCATAATAATAATAATAATAATAATAATAATAATAATAATAATAATAATAATAATAATAATAATAACACTAATAATAATAATAATAATAATAATAATAATAATAATAATAATAATAATAATGATAATAATAATAATAATAATAATAATAATAATAATAATAATAATAATAATAATAATAATAATAATAATTAATAATAATAATAATAATAATAATAATAATAATAATAATAATAATAATAATAATAATAATAATAATAATAATAATAAATTACAATTTTAGAGCGCAAATCTTTCAAAGACTCAGGGAGCATACTCACACATTCATTTACTGTCCATCCTACAACCCCCTCATCCCCCCAAAAAACAACCAAAAAACCACACAAAAAACAACAACAAAAACCACACACAAACAAACAAACAAAAACCCCACCAAAAACCCAACATAACATGTATATATTGAGGTACAGATCTGCAAAGTATAAAACAAGGTTAGATTAAACCTCCCCACACCCAGAACACACGAACACATACACAAGCACATTACATTAAATTATATGATTATTGCTTTAGGTCCAGCGGACTCTTCCGAGCCAAATCAGGACGAGCACGCTCGCGTGCGTACACCCACACCCACACCCACACTCATTTCAAAAGTACGGTTTTATATAAATCTATAGTGGAGTGTACAGGTACAAAACCTTATGCTAAGGTGACAGACCAATGACGTCGTATTATTGTGCTGAGTGGCGGTTGAGCAGGCTACCACAGAACAGCCAAGTTACCATGCCATCTGAACAATGCAGATCTACAACATGTGCTTTTTTGAGCGAAGTTCGTTCGTTCCTACTTTGCAAGTAAAACCTCGTGTAATGTTCAGCAATTGTACATTGATGCAGTTTAATTAACTTTACAGTGTGGCCTTGACGTGGGCACAACCGGTGTCTACAGTGGACACCTTTCATGCGTCATGGCCGTGAAGAGGGACTATTGTTGTCAGCCATCACCAGCTGATCACCGAACAGTCACGCCAGACATAAATGTGGGGGTGGGGAGTGGAGGGTGGGGTGAGGAACATGAGCCAAAATAAGGTGTATGTGTGGGGGGGAGTAGTGGGAGATGGGAAGGATACGATGAAAATGATGTGTGTGTGTGTGTGTGTATGTGGTAAGGGTAGTGTGTGTGTGTGTTTGTGTGTGCGCCTGTGTGTGTGTGGGGGGGGGGGGGGTGCGGTTAGGTGTGCAAGTCTCTCTCTCTCTCTCTCTCTCTCTCTCTCTCTCTCTCTCTCTCTCTCTCTCTCTCTGCATAGGGAATGGTGTGAATCGTGGAATCCCCTTGGGGTCATGAGCAATCTTGCCACTGTAGATTGTTCTAACCTATAAAGGGTACAGTGAAAGCCCCAGTTGAAAACCTGTCTTGCCTTTGTAGGCATGACAAATTAACTGCGGCAACAGTTCCCCCCCGTTGGAGTGCCGGGGGTTTCAGTATAAATAGTATCCCCACTTTCTGGAAATTTAGTGCTTTAAATTCCCACTGTCGCTGTCTTCCTCATTTGCTCTTTCCCATTCCCGATCTGTCCTACCACTCTGCTATACTATCTTCTTCTTCGCTAGATCAATGACCTACCTTTTTTCTTGAAAACTCTTCCTGGACAAGACTCCTTGTTTGTGTATGAGGTCTGTTGGATCAACTTGGGAGTGTTGGACGCTTTCTGCCGGGTGGTCACTAGGGCTTCCTATGAATGTACTATTTAGCACTATAGGCATTTTATATGTATGTTTTTTGTTGATGATTTATAATGATGTTTGTATTCTATTTTGTTTTTGTAATCGGGGAGTTCGCGTAGTTGAGGTCAACCCTCAGCCGTCCCTCGCGTGGGATGTCTTTATTGTAAAGTGACTGGCCGGTGGAGGGCATTCAATTTTCCCACTGGGGTTGTTTCAACAGATCTTTTATGCGGATCGGGGGTTGTCCGGTCCTGATTTGGCTCGGAAGAGTCCGCTGGACCTAAAGCAATAATAAATCAATCAATCAATCAGAATCGTGGAGTTATATTTAAGGCAGAGAGAAAGAGAGCGGTTAGTCTGGCATATGCTATAAAGAACCCGTTTCCCTTTGTATAATGATGTACTATCATCTCATTTTAGTCCCTCGCCTGATCGGGTACGGTGTTGGCGGGGAGTTGGGGGGGGGGGGGTGAATATTGCGACAGATGACGATCGCCCCCACCTATATGTCGACTGTTCTTGGTGATCTAATATACCCAGCCAGTCCTACGGGTTTATCAAAGCATGGCATCGGAGAAATAGACAGAGAGGGAGAGTGAGTGAGAGAGAGAGAGAGAGAGAGAGAGAGAGAGAGAGAGCGTGTGTGCTTAGGCTATTCAAGTACTATTAAATGGCTTGCAAAATATCTCAGGGTGGGTGTCATGATAGACTCTTCTCGTATGTGGAAAAAATGCAACGATCTGAAAGTTTGACGGCCTCATAGTATTTGTGTGTTAATGTTGTTGTACAACAGCTTTGCTGATGAAAGCTCGGATGACAATTATTACTATTGTGTTCAAATCTACTTAGGCTACTTGTGATGATATGCATATATTATTTAGTTTGTATAGTATACAGTATTATTCTCTCAGTACCACTATTAGTACAAGTGATGTGTGAGGAGGACAAAGTAGGAAAGAGAGAGAGGGAGAGAAAAAAGACAAAGGGAGAGAAAACTTAAAAAAAATAAAAGAGAGAGGGAGAACGAGAGAGAGAGAGAGTCATCCGTCATTTACTCCTTGAAATAAAAGCAATTGCCTTGTGTTGTAATGGAATCAATTGCCACAAACTGTCCATGCAGTTCAGTTAATCATCCATTTGCCCATATTTCATATCCAAGGGAAAAAAATGTTTACTGTGTGTCAATTATGCCAGGGTGAATGTTGTGTGTGTTTTGGTTGCGTGTTTGTTGGTGTCAGTGTTATATGTCAACCACAACACGATGCTTTTGTATAATAATGCTCTGTCAAAAATTCTGAATGAATTGTCAAAATGTGTATGTGCTCTGTGTGTGTGTGTGTGTTCTGTGTGTGTGTATGTTCTGTGTGTGTGTTCTCTGTGTGTGTATGTTCTGTGTGTGTGTGTTCTCTGTGTGTGTATGTTCTGTGTATGTGTGTTCGGTGCGTGTGTGTTCTGTGTGTGTGTTCTGTGTGTGTGATCTGTGTGTGTAAAAGAAGGGGAGTGTGGTGGGAATGCGTCTGACACAGGCTATACATGATGTCTTTAGCAGTAGGTCCGTAGTACTAGGCAATACAGTACAGCTTACGTTAATCTGAGGAATAAAAATTGCTACAACAACAACTAGGCATGTCACAGTTCATAAAAAGGGATGAAAGGTTAGATAGTAGACAGCGAAAGAGGGAGGTTGCAGTAGTTCAGAGGTCTAATCTGTGCGCGCACGCATCTCCCTGCACTCACTTTAAAGATCCTGACGCTCATGTTCTAGACGTATGAATTCCCGCTACATATACACCCCTAACCATAACACTAGGTCTGTACTCCCCATCCCTGGTCGTTTATTACTGTGCTCAGTTGATCGGGGTGTCCGACCATGCGCCTTAGGCAGCAAGTGAGCGATTGCATTGCTGTGTGTGCACTGACCATAGTTAAGGTCTGCTGTGTGTGCACTGACCATAGTTAAGGTCTGCTGTGTGTGCACTGACCATAGTTAAGGTCTGATGTGTGTGCACTGACCATAGTTAAGGTCTGCTGTGTATGCACTGACCATAGTTAAGGTCTGCTGTGTATGAACTGACCATAGTTAAGGTCTGCTGTGTATGCACTGACCATAGTTAAAGTCTGCTGTGTGTGCACTGACCATAGTTAAAGTCTGCTGTGTGTGCACTGACCATAGTTAAGGTCTGCTGTGTGTGCACTGACCATAGTTAAGGTCTGCTGTGTGTGCATTGACCATAGTTAAGGTCTGCTGTGTGTGCACTGACCATAGTTAAGGTCTGCTGTGTGTGCACTGACCATAGTTAAGGTCTGATGTGTGTGCACTGACCATAGTTAAGGTCTGCTGTGTGTGCACTTACCATAGTTAAGGTCTGCTGTGTGTGCACTGACCATAGTTAAGGTCTGCTGTGTGTGCACTGACCATAGTTAAGGTCTGCTGTGTGTGCACTGACCATAGTTAAGGTCTGCTGTGTATGCACTGACCATAGTTAAGGTCTTCTGTGTGTGCACTGACCATAGTTAAGGTCTGCTGTGTGTGCACTGACCATAGTTAAGGTCTGCTGTGTGTGCACTGACCATAGTTAAGGTCTGCTGTGTGTGCACTGACCATAGTTAAGGTCTGCTGTGTGTGCACTGACCATAGTTACATGTAAGGTCTGCTGTGTGTGCACTGACCATAGTTAAGGTCTGCTGTGTGTGCACTGACCATAGTTAAGGTCTGCTGCGTATGCACTGACCATAGTTAAGGTCTGCTGTGTGTGCACTGACCATAGTTAAGGTCTGCTGTGTGTGCACTGGATATAGTTATGGTCTGCTGTGTGTGCACTGACCATAGTTAAGGTCTGCTGTGTGTGCACTGACCATAGTTAAGGTCTGCTGTGTATGCACTGACGATATTTAAGGTCTGCTGTTTATGTGTTGCAGAGTGTGAGGGAAAGATAATAAGTTCATTAACACTCAAGAAGGGTTGTTGTTCAAGGAGCAAAGTCAGAAGATAGTGATCAACTTCAAACGACGTTTTAATTCCCTTTCATCATCATCATCATCATCATCATCATCATCATCATCATCATCATCATCATCATCATCATCATCATCATCATCATCAACATCATCATCATCACGATCATCATCATCACCATCATCATCATCATCATCATCATCATCATCATCATCGTCGTCGTCGTCGTCGTCGTCACAGTCATAGTCATCTCCATAATCATCTAACACTAATGGCTTGAAATTTCTTTATATATTGTAGGTTATAGAAGTAATACATAGAGAAGTAGTAGGAAGAAGTGATCCGTGTAAAGAAACAAAAAAGGACTAGTAAGTGTCTAGATTAAGAATATAAAACTGCTTTTGAATAAATATCACATAATGCTTCAACGACAATGAAATTAATCACAACCCAAAGATTCTATTTATAGTATAAACCGGAAGTGAAAGGTTCCGAGATAGGCATATATAATTTAATTATATAATGACCCAACAAATAATATAAAGACCAAACAAGTAAACTAAAAAAAGAAATATTCTACATCACCAATTATTAAATCCTTCGACAAGCTCATTTTATGCCTAGGGATTCCTTCTCAAAATAAACAAGATAATGGACGCTAAACAGATGTGTTATTTACAACTGAATAATGAAGTTTAGTTTTTAAAAAAGCCAAAATCAAAATACTCAAACCGAACTCAAAGATCAATGCCACTGTTTAGACTGATTTCAAAATATTCAATTAAAAATATATGAATTACAAGTTAGCAGTCCAAAAGAATGAAGTTGAACATTAAATTTACTTTTATTTTAAGACTATAAATTCCTATCCTATCCCGTAACTCGGAGGTCGTAGGGGCACCACAGATGATCGTTTAACCAGCGTACTCCATCTTTCCCTGTCCACAGCAACCCTGATGGTTTCGCTCAGTGTCAAACCAATCCATTCTCGAATGTTGTCCTCCCACCTCTTTTTGGGGGGGTCTCCCTCTTCTTCTACCTCCTTGCACTGTGCCTTGCAGAATGGTCTTTGCAAGACCTGATGATCTGGTGACGTGGCCATGCCATCGGAGTTTCGGTTTTTTCACCACTGTGAGCAGGTCATCGTGTTGTCCAATGGCTTGTGTGATGGTCTATAGGACGTCGTCGTTGGTGATGTGCTGGATATTATATTCTAAGCAAGTCTGGAAATGATGTATGTATTGTAAGCAAGTCTGGAAATGATATATACATGTATGCACAACAACGAAAATTACTAATTCAAAATGGTTTCCACAGCATGTAGCTCACTCATCATATTACTATTATCCTATCCTATCCCGTAACTCGGAGGTCGTAGGGGCACCACAGATGATCGTTCAACCAGCGTACTCCATCTTTCCCTGTTCTCAGCAACCCTGATGGTTTCGCTCAGTGTCAAGCCAGTCCATTCTCGAATGTTGTCCTCCCACCTCTTTTTCGGTCTCCCTCTTCTTCTACCTCCTTGCACTGTGCCTTGTAGGATGGTTTTTGCAAGACCTGATGATCTGGTGACGTGGCCATACCATCGGAGTTTCCGTTTTTTCACCACTGTGAGCAGGTCATCGTGTTGTCCAATATTACTACTATCCAAATAAATAGACAAACATCAATATTAAAAATAAGAGAATCAAGAAAATCATAATGAAAATAATAAATCGAATCCAAAAAACGCGAATTGCGATTGATGATTCCCAATAAAACAAAGCCATGCATCAATATCCAAACTAAGAAACATAATGCACAATACCAGTCAGTAGGACTCAGGCCAAGGAATTTATATTAAACTACGCCAAACATGGCTTCCTAATAATACGGAGTTGTGGATTACACCAGATAGAAATATCACTATCAAAGCTATTCTTGCTGCTGCTGTCTCAAAATTCGTGGAAAAGAATGACAAATAGCGGGCGAGGCATTGTTTATATCATTCCAACAAAATAGAGTTCACTCATTTTATTTCCTCTATGCGCCAATGGACGATTGCGCAAATAACGGTCAATTCCTATTATAACTTGATTTCAAAACAAAATATAGGTAGTGGAATATAAGCAAATCAAGCGGTTCATAATGATTAGCAAAACAAAAAATTATAGAAACGACTAAGGCCTCTCGCGCTTTTCTGCAACCTGTGAGGTGCAGTTCGAAAATCTAATTATAACAGTTGCGCTTGATGCTTATTCAAAATACTCCAACATAATTGATTTATTGATTGATTTATTATTGCTTTAGGTCCAGCGGACTCTTCCGAGCCAAATCAGGACCGGACAACCCCCGATCCGCATAAAAGATCTGTTGAAACAACCCCAGTGGGAAAATTGAATGCCCTCCACCGGCCAGTCACTTTACAATAAAGACATCCCACGCGAGGGACGGCTGAGGGTTGACCTCAACTACGCGAACTCCCCGATTACAAAAACAAAATAGAATACAAACATCATTATAAATCATCAACAAAAAAACATACATATAAAATGCCTATAGTGCTAAATAGTACATTCATAGGAAGCCCTAGTGACCACCCGGCAGAAAGCGTCCAACATTCCCAAGCTGATCCAACAGACCTCATACACAAACAAGGAGTCTTGTCCAGGAAGAGTTTTCAAGAAAAAAGGTAGGTCATTGATCTAGCGAAGAAGAATATAGTATAGCAGAGTGGTAGGACAGATCGGGAATGGGAAAGAGCAAATGAGGAAGACAGCGACAGTGGGAATTTAAAGCACTAAATTTCCAGAAAGTGGGGATACTATTTATACTGAAACCCCCGGCACTCCAACGGGGGGAACTGTTGCCGCAGTTAATTTGTCATGCCTACAAAGGCAAGACAGGTTTTCAACTGGGGCTTTCACTGTACCCTTTATAGGTTAGAACAATCTACAGTGGCAAGATTGCTCATGACCCCAAGGGGTTCCAACATAATGAACCATAAACGATCTAAATAAAACATGACAAGAATAAATGAAGTTGATAATAAAACTTTATACACATCACATTATGCTCTACTACACATGCACTGGCAATACTTAAAGTCAGATTCCGTGTACTACAATTTAAAAGTTGATTTGTTACAACGAAGCTTCAATAATGATATTGTATGCATTCTATCTAAATGTCACAAGAAAAATTTGATTTTTCTTCAGCTCTCTGTAGTAGCGATCGTTTCAGATCGTCGCGATTTGAGTTTGATTGAAGAAAGAGAGTGGGATAGCCTCCTGAAATGCTGTATTAATACGCAGTAAAACAGAAAGAAAAAAATTATAATAATTACCTATCCCATCCGACCCCACATAATAATTACCTATCCCATCCGACCCCACATAATAATTACCTATCCCATCCGACCCCACATAATAGTTACCTATCCCATCCGACCCCTCAGCACCCAACCCCATCCTCCGCCAAGCGTCTAACGGAGAAGGGTTGCTCTTTGATGCTTGTTGTGGTCCGAGTCGAATAAGATCCAGAGAGAGAGAGAGAGAGAGAGAGAGAGAGAGAGAGAGAGAGAGAGAGAGAGAGGATGGAGGAGGGGGATGTAGAGGTAGAGGTAGAGATGGTGGAGTGTCGTGGGTTTGTTTCTTAACCCTAAAATACTACTTCTGATTAGCTTGCTATAGTGCTAAGGGGAAGCACGCACGCTAGCCAAGAGGATCCGCTCTGTAATCCGCTGGCTTCTTTATTGGACGCAATGCAAGTTAGAGGTACTTTAAAAGTAGTCTTCTA
This sequence comes from Oncomelania hupensis, assembly GCA_036898135.1. Taxonomy (NCBI): domain Eukaryota; kingdom Metazoa; phylum Mollusca; class Gastropoda; order Littorinimorpha; family Pomatiopsidae; genus Oncomelania; species Oncomelania hupensis. Next base: position 135,972,077 of record CM072512.1, read on the forward strand.
ACCTACGAAAACCACGAACACCGTTTTGGCGGCAAAATACTAAGAGGTTTGCCGCGACTGGCGGTTTCAAAGGGAGAGAAATCCAGTTCCTTCTTCGGGCCGAAAACTGGACAAGGCAGCGGTCACGCATGCGCGAGATGGACGCGGCGGGCACGTGACCTCATCCGGGAATTTTCGTCAATGCGGCGGAAGGGACGTTGTCAAGGAGGTCCATTACCGAGATGCCCGCATTTCCTGTGAATTTCCTTCTGCCCCGTGCGTGGGACCCAATCACATTGTGGCGTGGAGAGTGTTTTGGTCGCCATGAGTCGTGAGTTTGTACTCACTGGTGAGTCACTCCAACTTTTATATGTTTGCTACAGTCCGTTTATACTTTCAGTTGCCAAGCCTCTTTTCTACCGCTCGATAGGTCTTAACCTTAGATTAGCTGCTAGTGTCCTTTAACAACGATTTAGCGAACTTTCCCAGGATTGAACAAACACGCGTTTCAATATTTCTGATAGACGCAGTAGCGATAGATGAGGTTCCTTTAATGTAGAACGTCTTGGTCCATTTGGCTGAGCTACAGGTGGGCAGTTAAGGTACATCTGGAATGAGCTAAAAGGCAGTGGAAAGAATCTCCATAAGACTACAACAATGTGTCTCATTGCATCTGTTGGGTTCCTTGGAGTATAAGTCACAGCCGCTTCCTATACTCGTTCTGCCCAGGTCAGCACACACAATATTGAAAGTCTTCATTTTATTTTATTTTTTCTTCAAATCTCAACGGTATGACCTTTCAACATGAACTCTGTACAGAAATAACAATTTCTTCTTCTTCTTCTTCTTCTTCTTCTTCTTCTTCTTCTTCTTCTTCTTCTTCTTCTTCTTCTTCTTCTTCTTCTTCTTCCTCCTCCTCTTCTTCTCAGATTCACATGTTTTATTTAAACTCTTTTAATGGACAATCTGATTTTGGACTTTTTCTTCTCCTCTACTTTAATGGGATGATGCTTTAGACGGTGTCTTGGATGTAGCAATTTGGCATCTCGAAAGTAATAGAAAAGAACGAGGATTTGAAGGAGGAGGAGAATAACCGCGGTTGTTGGTCTGATCCATATGCCATCTTGGAAGGAGTCAAATTGGCAGTATTCACTCTCAACAGTTTCCTCTTGTAAAGAGAAGATGAAGAAGATGGGACGAAGGAGTCTGGGTTTTCTTTGATGTAAATGTCTGCTTGAAGGGCGCACTACAGGATTTTAGCTTTATGGTCAAATCCTCTACAACACAGAAGTCATCCACTACTAGCTTAATTCAAACTCAATGTTTGCACACTCATTATTTCTTTAACTTTGGTAATGAGGGTCAAGAACCGAAGAGGAATCTCTCTCTCTCTCTCTCTCTCTCTCTCTCTCTCTCTCTCTCTCTCTCTCTCTCTCTCTCTCTCTCTCTCTCTCTCTCTCTCTCTCTCTCTCTCTCTCTCTCTCTCTCTCTCTCTCTCTCTCTCTCCCCTACTTCCTTTTCTGCTCTTTACAACTCTCTCGTAAGGATTCACTTTTAACACTGAACTTCATCTAGTTAAGTTTTATTTCATTGGCGAATTGTTAATCTTCCTTACGATAGGCCTATATATAGAACTCGGCTGTCTAGACTATGCACGCAAGCATTCCGTAACAACAACTTTAAAGATCCTGACGCTCATGGTTTTTTTGGCTCGCTTTTCTCATCTTTTCTCAACATCAGACAAAAAAATTACATCTGTATTCTTCAGTTCGGGTTAGAAAATGACAAATGCAAGGGACGTAAACAGGTTTCTAATGACTTGTGATGCGTTTGTTAATTGGATTTTCTCCCATGAGAAATTTTCAGCCGATACACAAATGCCTCAGATGATTAATAGGACTGCAAAAAGTACAGATTATGAAAGCTAACAGGATTTTTGTGTGTGTGTGCGTGTGTGTGTGATTGTGTGATTGTTTGTGCGATGGTGTGAGTGTGTGATTGTGCGTATGGAGGGGGTAAATTTTATATTTTTGTCTTGCATTGTTCAAACAAGTCTATAGCATCCATGGAGGAGTGAGTGTGTGGGTGTGTGTGTTTGGGTGTGTGTGTCCAGTGTGCGGGGACATAAGCCTTTAAATGGGTGACTGACCTTGCTTTTTATTCGGAGAATGGGTGTGTACATTAGCCACCCACTTTTTTTTCCAGCCAACCACTTTTTTCTGAGTGCGCGAGAGTGCTCTTTTAGTGCATGGGAGTGCAGTTGTAGTGCATGAGAGTGTTTTAAGTACAAGGGAGTGCTCTATCCGGGACGGAGAAAATCCAGTCACTTTTCGGGATTTTTTTTGTTTTACAAAGGTCGCCTATAGGGGACGAACTAGGTCAACTTTTGAGACGGAAGGAGCCAATTTTGCATTAGACTCTTACATTTTTGATGAAATTTGCGTTCTTTCCGTAAAAAAAAAAACCTTTCCGATGCCTACATTCTTAATAAAACCCAGTCTTGGTGTTCTACATACTTGTGGGTGTATGTGTGGGTGTGTGTGGTGTGTGTGTGTGTGTGTGTGTGTGTGCAGTGTGTTTAAATATAAGAACTGTGTACTTGGCCGTTATGGCGATTGGTTGGTGCGCAATGTCAAAGGAGTGAACTGGGCGATTGGGCAGTAAAGCCCCTCCCTCTCGACCTTCCCTCCCCACTTATCTCTTTGATGCATTTATAATTGTAGTAAGTTATCGTTTGCTAAACGTATTCGCACTAATCCTCTCGTTTTCTTCTTATTCTGTTACTTTTATTATCTTTTTACTATTCTCCCATATCCGTTTGTACTCATTTTTGAACAATACAAATATTCTAGCTCAATCTCAGTCTGAATTTATACATGGCTACTATTATTCAACTAATTTTTTTATATAATGACATATTCCTGGCCTATTGCAAAGGAACAACAGACCAATATATCTATGTCGATATATCTAAAGATTTTGATACAGTATGGCACAAGGGATTATTAGCTAAACTAGCAGCTATAGGTATAAGAGGCAAACTTCCTGAATTTGTTGTTGGTTATCTTAAAAACCGTAGACAAGCCGTCGACATCAAAGACAGTAAATCAACCTACAAACCCATCTCCGCAGGAGTACCTTAAGGGTCTGTCTTGGGACCTTCATTATTCAGTGTATACATTAATGATATTGTTGTAAACATTGAATCCATCATCAAACTTTTTGATGATGACTCTAGCCCACCCCCACCCCCAACAAAAAAAAAAAAAAAAAAAAACTAACATTCGAGCCGAAATTCTAAACTCTGATCTAGAGAAAAGTAGTAATTGGGCTAAACAATAAAAAGTAAATTTCAACGAACAAAAAACCGAACTCTTCACCTTTAAAGGTGACACATTGTCAAACTATCCTCTAACATTTAACAACACGACTTTGTCTGAAACTGATCACCATAAACATCTACATGTAGGCCTGACATTGCAAAACTTATTGTTGTTGTATCAATTTTTATTCATCAGATTAACACAAAACATAACATAACATTGCAAAACAGTTGTAAGTGGGATATACACATAAATAGCATAATTAAGATGGTAACTCTTCTACTGACATGCTTACATAACATTACATGATTATTGCTTTAGGTTTACTCTGACATGCTTACGGTCATACAAATACAAACTGTGCATAAAAGCCCTCGAAGCCATGTATAAGTCCTTCGTTTTACCTCATTTTGACTATGGCGATGTAATGTGGGACAATTGCGCTGACACTCAAGCTACTTCACTTGAAAAACTTCACCTCGAAGGGATTAGAATACTTGTAGGGGCAGTAAAAGAAACTAGCCATGAATCTTTGTACAGGGAATAAGGCTTTGCCCATTGAAAGAAAGGCGAAAGCAATACACCCTACATACAACATAAAATGGTCAATGAGCGCTGTCCTGAGTACCTCTCCGACTTGGTCCCACCGCTTGTCCCGTCAGTTAATCCTGACCGCCTTCGAAGGCCTTTCGAGCGTAGAGTCCCCGCACACAAGACTGAAACTTACAAAACCTCCTTCCTCCCCTCTTCTATTATCATGTGGAATGAGTTCCCCCAAGAAATTCAAGTCAATCCGTCAGTCGGCCTATTTAAACGACATCTCTCCAAAGATGACTCTGCGGTCCCGACGCTTTATTATCACGACAGCAACAAATTATCCACTGCAGACTTTGGCTGGGTATTAGCAACTTTAAAAAAAGGTAAGTGTAGTCCCATAGCCTTGTGGCCGTAGGGGAGCGTGATGTTAGAGATCACACTTATCTTGGGCCAGCGTAATAAGGGTGATGCCCATCTCTCTCCCTCGCTGCTTTACCTTCCCCACCCTTAAGAGAGTAGGTACTCAGTTACAGTTGAGTCAACTGGGGGCGTTGTTATTTGTCGCTTCACGTTTTGCGGTCACCCATCCAAGTGCTAACCGCACTGGACGGTGCTTAACTTGCGACTCAGTAGCGAGTGCTCCAACCACTGCGCTATCCGACACCCCTTAGAAACTTTAACTACGATATATATCGTCGCCATTTGATAGACGATTCGGTTTGCCGTTGCGGACACCGGCTGAAACGTCTGAACACTTCCTGCTTTGTTGTCCCTTGTTTGACGATGCCCGTATTTAAACGATTGGTCTTCTCGATCCCATCCTTGGAAATGCAGAATTGTCATTGCAAGGAAATACCAACACGTTTTCAACTGCTCACACATTTGTACTTTCATGTAACCGCTTCTGACCGCATCATATTTTATTTTCACATTTTATTTCCAACGACTGTCCACATACTTCGTTTTTAACTTTGATCCTCAACACACACCTGTTATTTTATTTTCACAAGTATAACTCTCGCATCCGGCCCTCCCCACCTTAAGCACACCCCAATCCCCACACTGTTTTCGCCCCTCGCTTTAAAAAATTGTTTAGTTTGTGATACTTAAACTATGCCTGTTAACTTCTCAGACGTTTGTGTTTGTCAGTAATGTTCAATTCAGTTCATCTTGGGTTTTTTTTTAATGTTAATTTTTACTTATATTTTCTTCCCCCCCACCCACCCCCCTTGTATTTATATCAGTGTTTTGTTGTGTTTCCTGTCGTCCGCCACTGATATTTTTGATACAGTATTTATATCAATGTTTTGTTGTTGTTTCCTGTCGTCCGCCACTGATATTTTTGATATAGTATTTATATCAGTGTTTTGCTGTTGTTTCCTGTCGTCCGCCACTGATATTTTTGATACAGTATTTATATCAGTGTTTTGTTGTGTTTCCTGTCGTCCGCCACTGATATTTTTGATACAGTATTTATATCAGTGTTTTGTTGTTGTTTCCTGTCGTCCGCCACTGATATTTTTGATACAGTATTTATATCAGTGTTTTGTTGTGTTTCCTGTCGTCCGCCACTGATATTTTTGATACAGTATTTATATCAGTGTTTTGTTGTTGTTTCCTGTCGTCCGCCACTGATATTTTTGATACAGTATTTATATCAGTGTTTTGTTGTGTTTCCTGTCGTCCGCCACTGATATTTTTGATACAGTATTTATATCAGTGTTTTGTTGTTGTTTCCTGTCGTCCGCCAGTGATATTTTTGATACAGTATTTATTATTTGGGTAGCACTCATTTAAGTCTTGGGCTTTTGTGCGCCCTGATGTTTTACCTTATGTTACTATCTGATTTGTTAATAGATTTATGTTTAAATGTTTATGTTATGTGTATAATACATGAAGACGAATTACACGTCTTTAATTTATGGAACACGGAAAGCGTCAAATGAGCTTGCAATGCCACGCGAAAAATGCACACGCAAATCCACGTTCATCTAGTTGCTGATACCCCCGTTGAGGTGCCGGGGTTTTCTGTACAAATAGTATCCCTACTTTGTAGAAATTCAGTGCTTTAAATTACCACTGTTTTTGGCATTTTCGTTTGTTCTTTATCGTTCCTAATCTGTTCTATCAATCTACTAATTTCTTCGCTAGACCAGTCACCTACATATTTTTCTTGAAAACTCTCCCATAACTCTCTAAAGATTGACGTTACATATCTAATAATAATAATAATAATAATAATAATAATAATAATAATAATAATAATAATAATAATAATAATAATAATAATAATAATAATTAATAATAAAGACCTCCACGTTAAACCATTACATACATTCCCTGCCCTTTTGTTGCTGCTATTTTAAACGTTACGTTAAAACGTTTCCCTGTAAACGTTCAGTCTTAGGGGAGAGATGCTGCAGTTTATGCGTTTAGATGCGTTCAGTACTCCATTTTTTCACGTCCTGCTTTGAGAGGGAGAAACCCACTCTCCACTCCCTTGAAGATTCACCATTCCCGGTTGTAAGGAGAGCCGACTATGCCATCAGCGGATGGATGGGCTAGGATGTTTATGGAGGGAATGATTCACCAAAACAAAATCAATATGCGTCGTGGAATATTTTATTCGACGGTTAACAAGCGAGGTAAATAATAATCTGATTGTTGCTTAACATATTTGAAAAGAGGAGAGTGTTATACCAACCTCGACGTTCTCGCGACATCCCTACGCAAACCCTGCTACGTGCCAGGCTTACAAACTCCAGGTCAATAAATGCCGCCACTTACATTGCAATGGTTTGTAAGATTGGCGTTGGTAGCAGCTTTCAATGGTATCACTCTAGCTGTATTTAAGAAAACGTCTGAAAGGTATTAATGAGACTTACGAGGCTTACGACACTTACGTAAAAAGTCCGAAAGTTACAAATGGGGGTATACAGTATTGGAGTGACATATGAGTCAGAAGACTATTGCGACGTGAGCTATTGAGGTTTCTGGGGCTTCCTAGTCTGGAATACCGACGATTGATTGGGAATAGGACCGAAATTTTCAAGATTGCTTATAAGCTGTATGGTCCCATCACCACTTCGTCTTTGATTAGACTTTCTGATGTTAAGATTACTAGAAGTCATAATTTAAGCTTACTAAGTCCCGTAACAACGCTCGCCAACTCCAATTTTATTTTTTTATTTTATTTATTATTTTTTTAACTAGCACAGTCATAACAACAAGGACAATAAAGTGTCAAAAATCAACAAAATAATCAACCTGGAATAACCTACCCACTGAAGCCGTAGTAAGTTCACTGAATGCGTTAAGAGCCGTCTGGATAAACACTTTAGCAGTTATCTTTACTCTACAAATTTGGAGGTTAGACGATACAGTATCAAAACTTAATAGGACCTTAACCATGGGTCGTGGGTCAGTGACCCTCAAGACCCTCATTAATAGATCAAATGAGGGCAAAAGGCTTTTTTGCCTGTGTACCATACAATGCTATGCCATTCTATGCTATCCTATACCATGCTATGCCATTCTATGCTATGCTATACCATGCTATGCCATTCTATGCTATGCTATACCATGCTATGCCATTCTACGCTATGCTATACCATGCTGTGCCATTCTATGCTATGCTATGCCGTTCTATGCTATGCCATGCTATGCCATTCTATACCATGTTATGCTATACCATTCTATGCTATGCTATGTTATACCATGCTATGCCATTATATGCTATGCTATGCTATACCATTCTATGCTATGCTATGTTAAAAGGTAACGATCCACTTCCCACCCCCACCCCTTGCTTTACCACCACCTTCCTTTCCTCTCACCCCCTTCACAGACTTCAACTCTCCTCTCCCTCCCCCACCCACCCCCCTTCCAAACGTACCGCACTCTTCCACCTATTACAGAATAATCTACTACGTACTGCCCTTGACCCCCCCTCCCACAAACACACACTTTGTTTTCAGTATTTGCTCGCCTTTGCATCCATTAATACCTCTACACTATTTTCGACAAGAAAGGAAAATAAATAAGTAATTTGGGGAATTAGTTTTGCGTATAATATCCTGAATGACTCGCGTTCGCGTAGAGAGATCCTACGAAGAGCGTTCAACTTCTCTCAAAGGCGAGAAGCAGTGAAAAGCTCCGATGATGAGATGCTTTAACACTATTGAAAGGCAGTGCGCTTTTTTAAAGCTGCAATGAAGGCGAAGCGGTCGTACATGATAGGCCTACAAGTTGTGAGTCCAGTCTTCGCTCGATACCTGTTACTGACAATCAAAACACGGCCCCAATCTCGAGTGCGACGCCCACAACTACTGAAAAGAAATTTGAAAATGATGTACAGTGTTTCGAGAAGAAGACAGTTTTGACAGTGATACTGACAGTGATTGAGCATTAATCTCGCATGGTTGCTGATTTGTTCACCGAAGGGCACAGGATAATTTATATAAACATTCTGTCAAACAATATAACTTCACCATTGAAGTGTGCTTTCTTTGGGTCGGTCTACCGGGCGATTTTCAAGACTGCGAGCTGAAGGACACTGAGCGAATTCAAAGTGCTCAAAGAGAAGCTCAAGAGGCCTCACATGAAGCCAGAACAGGCAGGAGAGAGGCCAGGCTGAGACATACTGAGGCAGAGAGTTTCCCTTACCAGTTTGGGGCATGTTAATTCAACAGGGGCAGGTAGACTGAGATTTAGGGTTAAAAGGTTGGTGAAAATCAACGTTTTAAATAGTTACTCCTTGATATTTTTAAAATTATTAACTGTATCTCCTTGAAATGTTTTGCATCCTTACTCAGCATGCCCATAGCAATGCACGATACAAGAAAACTTTATTAACTTACTCTGAGAAATTAAGACATGTTTTGCAGGCAGTTAAAGGAAATCATCAATCAATAAAAATAAAACATAACACATGTGCCCTATACAGTTGGCACTTCACATTTTTACTGGACATCTGTACATTCTATATATCATTCTGATTCTCCTTTATATTAATGTACAAATAACAGGTTAAAAAGTAAGTTACATTAAAGTAACAGACATTCATGTAAGTATATAAGATCATACAAATCAATTGTAATGACAGAGATAACTACACAAACAAAGAGGAGAGAACTTATATTTTACAAACCTACATAACAGCTGTCGTTGCACAAATTAGCACCTACTGCACAGGCGACAAGTAATTAAAAGGAATCGTATAAATAAAATCACTCTCTCTTTCTTACACACACGCACACACCCACACAAACGTAAAAAAAATAGCAGGAAGCAGCCCTAGTACAAGTAGAAATATATATTTTTTTAACATTGTTGCAGTTGTATACAGCATGGGCTTAAGTGTTATAAAATGAAATGTAGAGTGAGCGCGAGCTTATCTTTCAAACGTCTAAGGTTTTAGTGTCAGAGATTGGTCACCGAGTTACAGGGGGTATTGGCCACTGAGGTACAGAAGATATTGGTATTGGTCACTGGGATATAGGGGTATTGGTCCCTGTGTCCAGGGGTATTGGTCACTGGGATCCTGGAGGTATTAGTCACTGGGTATATGGGTTATTGGTGACTGGAGTTCAGGGAATACTCACAACTGGGTACAAGGGGTATTGGTCACTGGGTACCTATACTATCCTATCCTATCCCGTAACTGGAGAGTGGTTGGGGCACCACAGATGATCGTTTAATCAGCGTACTCCACCTTTCTCTGTCCTCAGCAACCCTCATGGCTTCGTCAGGTAAGTCCATTCTCGAACGTTGTCTTCTTTTTCTGTCACCCTCTTCTTCTGCCATAACATCGAAGTTTTCGTTTCTTCACCACTGTGAGCATGTCATTGTGATGTCCAATGGCTTGTGTGATGACCTGTCGGACTTGGTCGTTAGTGTTGTGCTGGGTATAGGAAATGCCCATAAGTCTTCTGTAGCACCTCATCTCCATGCTTTGTATTATCAGTACAACTTATGTTAATCTGATGAATAAAAATTGATGCGACAACAAAGCTTTGTATTCTTCGTTGTAGATCTGCTGTAAGGATCCATGTTTCACAAGCGTATAGGAAGATGGAGATGACAAGGGAACGCAGCAGTCTTACCTTGGAGTGTAGACTGATGGTCCTGCCCTTCCAAATGGGCTTCAACCTTGTCTGTGAAGCAGATGTTTGTGCGATCCTGGAGAGGACTTCCTGTCGGGACCCATTGCCTGATACAATGGCTCCTAAATATTTAAAACTACCCACTGCGTTGAGGGATGACCTTGTACTTTGATGTCCGTGTTGATGCCATTGGTGTTATTGGTCATCATTTTGGTTTTATCTGCACTTATTTCCATTCCATAGGCTTTGGAGGTGGTGTCAAGCCTCTGTACCAGCTGTCCAAGTTGTTGTTCCTCTCCAGGTAATTCATCAATGTCATCCGCCAAACGGAGGTTTCAGATTGCTCTACCCCTATGCTGACGTTATCTTCGTGATCTGCAAGGACATCTGACATGTTGCGCTCTATAAAAATGTTGAAGAGTGTTGGAGAGAGCAGGCATCCTTGACGCACGGCGATTGTTGTTCTGAATCAGTTCCCGATGGCACTTTTGTGGAAGACTGCACTGGTTGCCTTTTAAACAAGCTTTTGATGACTTCAGTTCTGTTAGGCCAAAGTACAAGGTGGTATTGGAGATTGGGTACAGGGGGTATTGGTCGCTGGGTACAAGATATTGGTCACTGGGTTACAGGCGTTATAGGTCACTGGGGTACAATAGGTATTGGTCACTGGGGTACAAGAGGTAAGCTTATTGGTCACTGGGGTACACTACGTATTGGTCACTGGGAAACAAGAGGTAAGCTTATTGGTCACTGGGGTACACGTTGTATTGGTCACTGGGGTACAAGAGGTAAGCTTATTGGTCACTGGGGTACAATAGGTATTGGTCACTGGTGTACACGTTGTATTGGTCACTGGTTTACCGGTGATACTCTGAATATCTATAACTTAGTATCAACAACTGCACACTAGCAAAAGTTCAGAGTGTCTCAGATAGCCGAGTGTGACCAGAGAAGGTAACAAGGTTTTGGGACCACGAAGGCATTACTCAAGTTGGGCGTCTGTAGTGGACCCTCAATAGCAAAGCGGTATGTAGTCCCCAGTCTTAATGTTATACGTAGGGCTATGTTCTAGTCCACAGTCTTCGTGTGATGCGTACGGCTATATTCTATCTACCCATTTGCTATCGAGGACCCGCCACAGGCGTCCAGCTTGAGTAATTTCGTGGGACTGAGACCTCGCAGAATGAGTGTTCCTTGATATCTGGCACTGCGAGCTGCAGCAGATGATAGCCTATTGATCGTGTCACACAGGCTCAGTCCAGAACACGATGTTCATTACAGAAAATAAAGGGTATACAATTATTGAAAGAGAGACCCAAGGTCCTCCATTTTGTCAGGGTCAGAACTAAACCCCTTGACAAACACCGACGTCAACAACTGGTTCATGCATACACAACCGTATCATTCAACCAACCAAACACAACCGTATCATTCAACCAACCAAACAGCAGTGACCTGCTGCAGTGATAATTCACACCTAGGATTCTATATTATCAGTACAACTTATGTTAATCTGATGAATAAAACTTGATGCAACAACAACAACAACAACAACAACAACAACAATAACAATTCTATGTTACCTGTAGGATCTAGAAAGGAACATCTCCACAATAATTATGTAGGCTATAATATGATCTGTTCCTCGGTCGATAGAAATTTCTCATCTCTCTCTCTCGCTTTCTCTCTCTCTCTCTCTCTCTCTCTCTCTCTCTCTCTCTCTCTCTCTCTCTTTTTCTCTCTCTCCTCTCACGCCCCCCCCCCTTCCTCCTTTAAAATGAAGTAAGAGTCTTCCGACGTGGTTTTGTGGAGCTATTTCTGTTGTTACACCACCGCCTGTGCCAACAAAACAGCGATAACTTGAAGTACATCTACGCTTACCTCCCAGCCATTAATCAGGCTATTTCCTTTTCGATAGCTTGAACTACATCTACCCCCCGGCCATTAATCAGACTATTTCCTTTTGTCTTTGCACCCGCTTATCACCATCGGGGTGTTTAGATGAGGGGGAATGGGGATATAGGGGGCATACAACCTCTATATTATTACCTTGTCTACGCTGTTTAGCTTGCCTTCAACAGCATAGCCATAGTCACGGAACCCGACGCCTTCAGCTGCTCAATGAGCTGATAACTGCGTTATCTCTTAACAGTTGCCTAACGGTCCAGGGTATGAAGGATGTTTATGTTTTATATGACACTGAACTCGCTGTGGAAATTGCATGGTTGTCACGTCATATAAAAAATATGATAGCCTGCGTAATGGTTGCTCAAACCTGACGTTAACCTTCAGCGTTTAGGCGTCTCTTCCTTGCTTTGTAAACAAACAACTGTTCTTACTATACACATTTTCGCAATGGTGCTATTTTTGTAATCAACCTTAATGCTATTAATTGGCACATGCAAAATGAATGTTGTGACTTATATCAAAGCCGTACTTTTCATAAGGGTTATTTTGGGACTTATATCAAAGCCGTACTTTTCATAAGGGTTATTTTGGGACTTATAACTCAGCCGTACTTTTCATAAGGGATATTTTGGGTCTTATATCAAAGCCCTACTTTTCATAAGGGTTATTTTGGGACTTATATCAAAGCCGTACTTTTCATAAGGGTTATTTGTGGACATATATCAAAGCCGTACTTTTCATAAGATAAGATAAGATAAGAATATTTATTAACCAAGTAAAAACGTTACAAGGATTTTGGTGTGGCATGGCGACAATGAAATACATCCTTTCTTGCATTCATCGTGTCATACACTTCATTGGCATACAAAATATATATGTACTAAAGGATAGGTAAACACAGTGTTAAACATACATCACTCATCAGTCATATAAAGTTATGGAGTCAAACACACCCTGCAAGTAAAACAAAATACAGCATTAAAACAATTTAACAGCATTAAATAAAATGAGAATTATTAAGAATGTTAGGCTTCACATCCAGATCTACACACACCACAACACAACACAACACACACACACCCACGCACACCCACACACACACACACCCACACACACACACACACACACACACACACACACACACAGCATAGCATACTCCTATTTCACAAAGGTACAAATCAAGCAATGGTAATGAGTTTTCAGTTTATACAGATCATTCCATGTTTGGTGATGTACTGAGGACAGCGTCTGGGAAGAAACTGTTTCTGAATCGAGAAGTTCTGGCTCTTAAAGCACGGAACCGACGGCCAGAGGGCAGAAGCTCGAAGAGACTGTTGGCTGGGTGTGATGGATCGCAGACTGTCTTTTCCGTTTTCCGTTTCATTCGCGTTGTGAAAATGGAAGCGACAGATGGAAAGTCGCAGCCAGCTATTTTGGAGGCAGTCTTAACAATGTGCTCGAGCTGTTTCTTTTCTGTCGCAGTTGTGCTGCCGTACCAGACAGTGATAGAGAAGCACAAAATGCTCTCTATCACCGCGCGATAGAACTGTGCCATAATTTTACTAGCCATACCGAACTTTTGCAGCTGTCTCAGAAAGTGGAGACGCTGTTGGCACTTTTTTTTTTTACAATAGACGTGGTGTTATTATTCCAACTCAGGTCGGTCGAGATGACGGAACCGAGAAATTTGAACGAGTCGACCTGCTCAACGGTTTCCCCATTGATGACAAGGGGCAATACCGGGACCTTTATTCGGCGAAAGTTGATCACGACCTCTTTTGTCTTCGAGACGTTTAGTTCCAGGTCGTTGTCCGAGCACCAGCCAACCATTCTCCGAACCTCTTCCCTATACGCAGTGTCGTCATATCAGAGATCAGACCTTCGAGGGTAGTGTCATCGGAAAATTTCAACATTTTCACAAACGGGGTTGCAGATACACAGTCATTTGTGAACAGAGTGAAGAGTAGTGGAGAGAGAACGCATCCTTGTGGAGCGCCAGTGTTCAGTGTTACAGAGGCAGAGAATGAGTTGTTGAGTCTGACGACGGGGTTATTTTGGGACTTATATCAAAGTCGTACTTTTCATAAGGGTTATTTTGGGACTTCATCTTATTTTTTTCCGGTGCCGGGAGAGGAGAGGGGGGAGGGGGAGGGGGCAACCGTCACTGTGACTTTCAAAAGGATCTGCGACGCTTGATATGTGTTTGACGTTGGGGCTATTTAATCTCACTGTGGCTTTTAAACTTTGGAGGTGTAGAATGCGTAGAATACTTAACTGACAAAGTAACCCTGTCCGCAAGGAGTAACTAACTGACAAAGTAACCCTGTTCGCAAGGAGTAACTAACTGACAAAGTAACCCTGTCCGCAAAGAGTAACTAACTGACAAATAACCCTGTCCGCAAGGAGTAACTAACTGACAAAGTAACCCTGTCCGCAAGGAGTACCTAACTGACAAAGTAACCCTGTCCGCAAAGAGTAACTAACTGACAAATAACCCTGTCTGCAAGGAGTAACTAACTGACAAAGTAACCCTGTCCGCAAGGGGTAACTAACTGACAAAGTAACCCTGTCCACAAGGAGTAACTAACTGACAAAGTAACCCTGTCAGCAAGGAGTAACTGACAAAGTAACCCTTTCCGCAAGGAGTAACTAACTGACAAAGTAACCCTGTCCGCAAGGGGTAACTAACTGACAAAGTAACCCTGTCCGCAAGGAGTAACTAACTGACAAAGTAACCCTGTCAGCAAGGAGTAACTGACAAAGTAACCCTTTTCGCAAGGAGTAACTAACTGGCAAAGTAAAATGACCACAGTGAAAGCAGGAGCCTTCTCTTCAATTTCTTCCTGCCAATTTTTATTTTATTTTACAATTTTCCATAAATATAACGGGTTTTGAAAAACGATGCGCATATTTATTACGCTGGATGTTTGCACGAATCACTGTTGAATCGGTTGAGTCGCCTTCTTTCGGGGGAAATCTTCTATTTCGCTTAAATAGATTTGAAAATTGCGCGCGATGACAGTTTTCATGAGACCTTGATATAATAAGAAAAAGAGACATTCGTGTGTTCAAATGCAGGCGCCTATGGTCCCGTGGTAATAGGCCTTGTGAGGCCCAATGCGACCACCCGATCTCGTTGTGTTTTATGGCAGCGCCCCTTATCAGGTGCGGTGGCCGAGTTTAATTGAATTGATTGGGTCTTAGCGCCACGGCCGCCATCGACCCACGGACCTGCATTTATGGAGACTCAGTTCATTGTTCAGGGTCCCAAATTCTTAGCCTTTTTCTTTGTGTCATTGGACGCTTGCATTTCATACAATGTTGGAGCATGTCTAACACAGCTGTCTAATTACTTAGGCTTATGAATTAATGAATGAACATTACATTGGTAGGGTATAGGTTAACGTCTACATCCACCATTGAAGTGCAACGTCTACACCCACCATTGGCGATATTGCAGACTTAAGGAAGATGGGGTAGGAACCAAAATTACCACTGAACCACCAGGGCAATCATAGTGCTAAAAATGGCCACTTTTATGTTGCCACCACGGCATTGTCATCGGTGTGCCAGGCCCACACCGTACCGCGGAGCTAGAGCGGTGGACTAAGTCTACGTCACGTGGTCCTGCTTGACACCAAAAGCGCCAGAAGACAAAACTCTCTGACGCCGATTGTAGTGAAGCATCTCTTCAACAAGAAGTGGGACTGAAAACAGATAAGAATTTGTTGATAAAGATTCTTTAAAAATTAAAAAGTGTTTTTAATTGCTTTATTTCAACATATTTTTAATGTGGAACCAGAATGGACAGTTGTCTTTTTTTCACTGCAGAAAAAACTCTGCATGCACAGACAACCAGTTTGGGATCCACAGACTCTAGGTCTGTAGTGGAACAGTGTTGTAATGTTGTGTACAACCCTCTGCAGTAACCAATGTAACAATAAGTATGTGTGCGTGCAGTTTCTGACGCTAAACACCTTTTGCAAAACAGGTTGGAAAGTGCTGCTGCATATTCTGAGTGGTCGTTGGTTAGACGATTTTCAAGATTAGCGGCGATTGGCAGTGGTCTTCTCAGACTTCCGCCTAAAATGGCGTTGTTTTATGTAGTGTTACATGTGTGAAGGTTATAGACATAGTGATATGGCAGGTCTAGCGCCAAATTAGGACAATATTTCTTGGAACAGTTCGGCTCGGTAAAAAGTTATTTTATTATTTTGCATTTATCGCATTTTTAAAATTAATTTTAATGATTTATTTATTTTTATCATGTTAATTTAGAAGTTCGTTATTTTATGTATATTGTTATGTAACTTGATTAGTTTTGGGTTGTAATAAATACTTAGTTAATTTATTAATTTAATTATTTAAAATTAAATACTTATTTTTTACTCTTTTTCTCTATTTATTAATTTTATTTTATTTTCGTGTAAAGGTTCCACATGTTGGTTAGTTCCAGAGATGTTTTTAAACATTTTTTAAAATTGTGTGTGTGTTTGTGACAGAGAGATAGAGTGTGTGTGTGTATGTGTGTGTGCGTGTGTGTGTGTGTTGATTAGTCAATTTACTAAACGGGAATTGTGAAGAGCACGCCTATCTCATTCAAAGAAGACCGCTCAAGGCGATTTTAAAACCGTGTCCATAAAAATTAATCACAAACGGTATTTAATATATTTTGCTTTGAGTTTGGGCCTCAAAGTCATGATATTGCCCGAAAAAATATTAAAATATAAAATGCTAAGAAGAAATAAAATAAAATAAAATTAAATTAAATTAAATATTTTTTTAACTCAAGCGTGAATAAAATAACCAACTCTCGCTAAGAACTCATTACCTACTCATCGTTCCCTCCTATACTATCCTATCCCGTAACTCGAAAGTATTTGGCCCACCACATATGATCGTTTAACCAGCATACTCCATCTTGCTCTGTCTTCAGCAGCCCTCAGCGGCTGTCAAGCCAGTCCATTCTAGAATGTTGTTTCCTCACCTCTTTTTCTGTCTCCCTCTTATTTTGCCTCCTTGCACCGTGCCTTGCAGATGGCCTTTGCAAGGCCTACTGCTCTGGTGACGTGACCATATAATCAGAGTTTCGGTTTCTTCACCACTGTGAGCATGCCATCGTGTTGTCCAACGGCCTCTGTGATGGAATGTCGGACTTCGCCGTTGGTGATGTGCTGAGTATAGGAAATGCCCAGAAGTCTTCTGTAGCACCTCATCTCCATGCTTTTTATTCTTCGTTGTAGATTTGCTATGAGGGTCCATGTTTCGCAAGCGTATAGGAAGATGGAGATGACAATGGAGCGCAGCAGCCTTTCCTTGGAATGTAGACTGATGGTGCTATCTTTCCAAATGGGCGTCATCCTTGCCAGGGCAGCAGTTGTTTGTGCTATCCTGGAGAGGACTCCCTGTAGGGACCCACTGTGTGATGCAATTGCTCCTAAATATTTGAAGCTGTGCACCGTGTTAGGGGATTGGCCTTGGGCTTTGATGTCCCTTTTGATGCCTTTCATGTTCTTGGTCATCAGTTTGGTCTTCTCTGCACATATTTCCATTCCAAAGGCTCTGTGGGTGGTGTCAAGCCTCTATACCAGCTTTTCAAGTTCTTGTTCCTCTCCAGCCAATCCATCAATGTCATCCGCAAAACGGAGGTTGGAGATTGTTCTGCCCCCTATACTGACTGTGCCTTTATGATCTGCAAGGGCATTTGACATTATGCGCTCCACAATGATGCTGAAGAGTGTTGGAGAGAGTAGACATCCTTGACGCACACCGATTGTTGTTCTGAATCATTTCCCGATAGCACTGTTGTGGAGGACTGCACTGGTAGCCTTGTCGTACAGGCTTTTGATGATTTCAATAATGTTGGGGTTTACGTTGTATACTCTCATGGTTTCCCACATAGTGCATGCAAGGCTTTGTGAAGCGCTTTCTTGAAGTCTACAAACACATGGTATAGATGTTGTTGGTGCTGTACGTATTTCTCGCAGATTATTCTGAGGTTGAAAATCTGTTCAGTGGTACTTCGCACTGGCCTGAATCCTGCATGTTATTCATTTATGATTTGTTCAACTTGGGGTTTCAAACTATTGAGTATTATTTTCAGGAGGACTTTGCTGGGATGGCTGATGATGGTGCGGTAGTTTTGACACTACTGAATGTTACCCTTTCTGGGAATGTGGTGACAAGCGACGGGGTCGGTCCATGGTGATAGGCCACTCATCACTCTGCCAGATCTTGTGCGGGTATGTTGTCTACTTCCGCTGACTTTCCCTTCTTCAGCGATTGCACTGCTGCCTCAACTTCCTCTCGGAGAATTGGGAGGATTTCTTCTTCTTCTCTATTCTGGGGGCATGCTAGAACCGATGGGTCTTCGTATGGTGTGTGGTTGTAGACGTCAGAGCAGTACTCTGTCCATCTGTCTATCGTTGTTTGATAGCGCATGCCAGCTCTAAAAGCTGCTCATGGCGCTGGCCGATACAGGATTTAACTCAAGCGCACTTGATGCCATAGGCGTATCGTTTGACGCTCCAGACAACAGAGCCCAACTTTGGCCGCCCAGGGATGGGGGAGAATTGACCTAGTGTTTGCTAGGTGTATTTGTGTAGCTTTAACTCATACTGACCAGTGGGTGTATTTGTGTAGCTTTAACTCATACTGACCAGTGGGTGTATTTGTGTAGCTTTAACTCATACTGACCAGTGGGTGTATTTGTGTAGCTTTAACTCATACTGACCAGTGGGTGTATTTGTGTAGCTTTAACTCATACTGACCAGTGGGTGTATTTGTGTAGCTTTAACTCATACTGACCAGTGGGTGTATTTGTGTAGCTTTAACTCATACTGACCAGTGGGTGTATTTGTGTAGCTTTAACTCATACTGACCAGTGGGTGTATTTGTGTAGCTTTAACTCATACTGACCAGTGGGTGTATTTGTGTAGCTTTAACTCATACTGACCAGTGGGTGTATTTGTGTAGCTTTAACTCATACTGACCAGTGGGTGTATGTGTGTAGCTTTAACTCATACTGACCAGTGGGTGTATGTGTGTAGCTTTAACTCATACTGACCAGTGGGTGTATGTGTGTAGCTTTAACTCATACTGACCAGTGGGTGTATTTGTGTAGCTTTAACTCATACTGACCAGTGGGTGTATGTGTGTAGCTTTAACTCATACTGACCAGTGGGTGTATTTGTGTAGCTTTAACTCATACTGACCAGTGGGTGTATTTGTGTAGCTTTAACTCATACTGACCAGTGGGTGTATTTGTGTAGCTTTAACTCATACTGACCAGTGGGTTATTTCCAGCAAACGTGAGACCAAACATTGGATTTCTTTTGTTGGTAGTTTAAGAAAGTGTTAGGAAAAAAAGTTATGACTAGAGAAAAGGCTCAAGTGCGTGGCTTCTTGATCATTTACAAAAAGTCAAGTCAAGTAATACACATAGGAAAATTGCCTGCATATAAACCCAAGGATAATGTAGATGAGATACGCCGCTCATAAAGGCTTCACGGGCTCTTTCGCCCTTAACCTACTACTACTACTACTACTACTACTACTACTACTACTACTACTACTACTACTAATACTACTACTACTATTACCTACCTACCTACCTACCTACCTACCTACCTACCTACCTATCAACCTACCTAGTCATCAAATCTTTATTCCGCAAAGACAAAGAAATATGCGGTGTGTCACAGTGGTAACAAAACATGGCAAAAGGGGCAGACTATCACAAGACAATAGACCACACCTACATTCATACCCTCTCACCTGCATATAATATAGCAATGACAACATTTGGTTTACATTCGCCATTATTTTGCACCCATTAGCGGTCTCTAGTCTTTCACAAGGCTTTCAAAAGACAGACTAGACGTTGTGTTCTGTCAGTTCAAACAGTATCGACAGATATTGAAAACATTTCATTGGGATCTTGACAAGTGCTGAGTGCAGTTTCAAGGGGTTTTAGCCCTATAGTTTTAGAGATAGGAAACTACACTTGTCCAAACCTGTGGTGAGTAGTAACAATAAGGAGTTGTCGTTATCCCACCGCCGTAGCTCAATTGGTAGAGCGTTCGCCTGGCACACCGATGACCCAGGTTCGAATCCCGTGGTGGGCCATATAAAATGTGGCCATTTCCACTGTCCATTTTAGCAGTATGATTGCTTTGGTGGTTCAGTGTTGATTCAGGTCCCTACCCCTCTTTCCCTGGGATGGTTATCCCCGTCTGCCATATCGCTAATAGTGTGTGTAGACGTTAAGCCTCAATGTTCGTTCATTCGTCGTTGTCTTTTTTTTTTTTTCACTTTTTTTAAACCCCTACAAAAGGAAGAACGCAACAATACCCGAAAAGTCCACAATCCGGCTATGTGTACTGAGATGCCACGTTAATTGTCCACCGAGTGCACTCGCTACATTAAAGGTGGAACTGTCCAAATGATGCTCCATATTGGTGGACTTAACAACACTTATTTATATAGGTAAAGTTTAAGTATAAACCGAACTTGAACCAAATCCTTCCAGTAGTTTGGGAGAAAATAGGATTACAAAAAAAAAAAAATTATGACCTCATCATAATGACGTCACACGATGACGTCACTCAGTTTTGTTTAAAGCTTCTTTACACTTTACATACGAAGTTTAGCAAAAAAGACAACAAAGTGTAATTTCAAAACAAAAATGTCATCATGATTACCTCACTCGATGTGCATAAGTTTGGTTTTACGTTGGAGGCATAGGTAAAGTTTAAGTATATATAGATCTACCAACCTTGAACCAAATCCCTCAAGTAGTTTGGAAGAAAATAGGATTAGAAAAAACAACAAGAAATTATGGCGGTACCGTGATGAGGTCACTCAATGTACCATGATGAGGTCACTCAATGTATCATGATGAGGTCACTTAACGTACCAGAGTTTCGTGGCTCAAGGCATCTGTACACTCCAATTACGTGCGAAGTTGAAAAAACATTAAATTTTAAAAAAAAGACCTCACGATGATAATGTCATACATTTGTTGCAAGTTTGGTTTTACCTTGGAGGAACACGTGAGTTCTAAATATGTACCAAACTTGAACCAAATCCCATTAGTACTCTGGGAGAAAATAGCATTTGAAAAAAACGCAACAAATTATGACATCAAATGATTACGTCATCCGATATGCACACTCTTTTGTCATCTGGTAGGGTTCACTATTTCGCACCTAAATTCCAAGTTTAAAAGAAATCCGTCCATTAGTTCCAGAGAATTCCGGACGGACGGACCGACGGTCATTGGACTCTGGACGGGCGGACAAAGCTAAAATGAATAGCTCCCGAGCTGAGCTTAAAGCTCTGGAACTAATATTAATTACAGTATTTATATAGCGCTGTTTCCACGTAATAGCAAAATAATACAGAAGCTGGGATCATCCTAAGCTCTGTTCATGGCTTGATAGTTTCATTTTTCCTTTACTACACTTATCTAGGTATTCCGTGTGTGATATCATCTTGTTCATCATGTTTTTGTGTGTGATATCATCTTGTTCATCATGTTTTTGTGTGTGAATTTTTGTGTGATGCAGCAGCATTGACCAAAGGTATCTGGTCCAGATTTGGCTCGGAAGAGTCCGCTGGACCTAAAGCCATAATTATGACCAAATGCATTCTTTTTTAATTTTATATTGAATATTTTATATCCTTATATACAGAATGACGTTAGACTTCTGTTGTTCGTCGTGAGCTGATTTTTCCTGACTATTACTCAGTTGAGCAGCGTGACAGTCTCAAAACAGTGATATAAATCCGTGCATATAACTGTGAAGGGTGTGATTATCAACATGAAGTGCGGAGTTGCAACAAACTGTGTGATTACAGTCACAATCCTGCTCTTCACATTTTCCGTAACAGGTAGGTTGAGTGTGTTTTGAATAGCATTTTACCTCTGGTGTATGCATTTGATATGGAATTAAACTTCTTTTTTTTTGTACTTCTTCTTCTTGTTGTTCTTCTTCTGGTCTTGTTTTGTAAATAATAACTGAACATAAGAGGATTACAATGAGTCTGGAATTAGAACGAGTCAAATGGCAGTCTCAAGAACCCCTGAACAGATTTTGCCCAAACGTCATAGAACCATCAGCTAGGTTAGTGATCCACCTAGGCTAGGAGCCTAGTTCCATATGTTGTTGTTGGATGTAATAATAAAAGGACAAAGATCGATTATAAAGAAGGACCTAACGTGGGAGACCTAGTTCACGCTACCACAGTAACATTGTCGCCAGGCTGTAGGTACACTAGAAGTGCATTTGGTTCAGTGGTGCAAGCGGGTGTCCGACAGTTGATGCATTCCACGCTGAGCGACAGCCATTCAGGCAGTAGTTGGAAGCTGGTTGTCGAGGGCTGAAGAAAAAAAACAACACCATCATGACCCTGATGCACAGACAAGCGCTTCCCACGCCTTCGGATGAGAGTATATACCGAGGCCTAGTCTGCGAACGCACGCATATCATCCAACGGACTTTAACTATCCTGACGCTCAAGTCCTAGACGAGTGGATGCCAGCTATACACAACACCCAGCAAGCACTTCTCCCCCATCCACGGCCCCCCAGGATGGTGCTCAGTTGTTTGGACGTCAGACAGAAAATGGACCACTCGGGTAGGCTTGAGTTAGATCTTGTATCCTCTAGCGCCTTGAGCAGCTCTTGAGATGGAAAAGCACTTTATAAATACGAGGACATAGAAGAGGAGGAAATGACGTAGGCGGAAAATGGAACAATTATAAATAAAAATGGGTCAACTTAAGTTACTACCGTAATCCAAAGAAGACGAGAAAGAGTAAAAATGGGAGAGATCGATGTTTGGGGCTTTTTGGAGCCAGGGGGCAGGGTTTGTATCAGGAGGGTCTGGAGACACTGCGGCGGAACTATTTAGAACTATACTTGAGATGTTTGGCTATTTGAGGGTGAATATTTTTATTCTTATTTATTTATTTATTTATTTATTTTATTTATAGAAATTATTATTATTATTATTATTATTATTATTATTTTGTTTGTTTAAAATTTAAAACATTTATTTTATTTTATTTTGGGCGCGGGTGGAGTGAGAGAAGGGGAGATGACTCTTTATGGCTGAACCGATGATGCGATTGTAAGGGAGTTGGTATGTGTGGTTATATTACTTTTTACTGTCCCCCCCCCCCCTTTCCCTACTGAACACTAAGTTTTGGTGATGTTGGTGAATACGGTTCAGAGATATCTTTTAAATATAATTATTCTTTATAATTAATAGAAATTTCTAAATGGTACACTATTATTTTTAATGAACTCGATTCACTTGCTTTACTATATATATATGCTTAGACTGTTTTGTTTTGTACAGTCCTTGGTTCTTACTGAAGAAGGTTTTAGTGTAATAAACCGAAAATTTTAACGCCTACTACCCAGGTGTTGTTGTTAGTTTTATTATCATAAAAATGGGAGAGAATGAGAGAAAAAAACAACCATTAATTTAAAGAATTGGTAGGCCCGCTTCTTGCCGCCAACATTTAATAGTGGAACGGAATATGGACTTTTAATAGTAAAACGTAATATGGACATTTAATAGTGGAACGAAATATGGACATTTTCATCATTAAAAATCAAGTCATCAAGTTCAGCTGTCATGTCCAAATGGGTAGCAAATTCCTAGGCAGTCCAATAACACTCTTGTTCGTCTTTTTTCTTCTTCTTCTTCTTCTTTGATTTTTTTTCTTGGCTGAAGTGGAGTGATCAAGAGACCACCCAATTCCAGTGAGACTCTCGACGTGGTTTAGCATTGTTTTTGTTTCCTTGTCTTTTTTCTGAACACGATACTTTGTTTTTTCTTGACAGGAATATTTAACCTTTCACAGTGTGTAGAAGAAGAGGAATAAGAGAATGATGATGATGGTGATGATGATGATGATGATGATGATGATGATGATGATGATGATGATGATGATGATGATGATGATGATGAGATGACAATGATGATAAACTAAATAGCAAGAATCGGAGCAACAAGAACAAGAAAGGAGAAAAAGAAATAGTTAAAAAAAAGCAAAAAAACAAACAAGAAAGTACTACACGATGATGATACTGTAAATAGAAGAATCTGTGGTCACGCGTGCAATGAACACACGAACAAGACATGAACGAGCGCGTAATCAAGTGGATAACAATCTTGAGTAGAAACAAGATGACAAGCCATTCAAAAGTATTTCCAGACGCACATCAGCTCGAAAACTAAGCATTTTCACAAAGTGTTAACACACTTGCCAATGTTGTGACAGGGCTTTATCCTAACGACGTGAAAGGAAAATGTGGAATGATAGACCACTATCTGATCTGTCTACAAACCAAAAACTTACTCAAATTAGCCCAGTCAGCCTTTAGGTACAGCGCAATACATAGTTTGAAAATAATAAAGTACAATGACCTTGACTTTTTACATTTGAAAAAGTACAAATATCTGCTTGGAGGTAGTGAAAGTACCTGCAAAGTAAAAATGATGAAATTCGGTTGAGTTAGTCTTGAGATAATGCAAAAAATGTGTCAAACAAAAACTAACAATTAAAAGTCGGAATGACGACTGAAAATTGGACTGCTAGTGAAGGATGGCCCATGATTTGTGATTGTGTTAATCTATAATTGACTTAACACCCTAGTGTCGGAAGGTTGTTGTATGCTGGTATATGTGTATGTATGATTGTGTTTGTCATGCAGTATTCTTCTGTATAAACATAAGCAAATTACATATATAGGCCTACACAACTGAGTACCCCATGCGCACCAAGATTTCTTCGATGTAAAAGCTGAAGCGAAATAAAGTGTCTTATGTCTTATGTCTTGAAGTAACCTATCCGTATACCAAAAACTCAAGGAAATCGCTTCAGCCGTTTTGAAGATATTAAGCACTACGTGTTTAGGATTTTCGATTTTTTAAAACTCTTTATTGTCCCTACCTGGGGAAGACGTAGTCGCAACCTGTGGCGCGCCCAAACCCATCCTACATAATTAGTTGTGTTTCTGAAGTTGTGCTGGTGGAATAAACCGGAGAACCCGGAGAAAACCTCCGAGTCGCTGCCCGAGTCGAAAGTAAATAATATACGGAGAAACATAACGCCCACAGGCGGGATCGATCCCACACCTGTCAGGCGCCATTGGTTTCTGACCTTTGGACAAGGCAAGTTAGTCCCGCCTTAGATCCCTCGGCCACAACGCTCGGGTTTGCAACAAATTGACTCCAGTGGCCTTGACCTTTGCTGTAGAGCAAACCCTAGGTAATGTTCCTATGATGTTTGGTCAAAACCCGTCCAGTAGTTCTTGCCAAATGGCTTCCAACGGGCCGACCGACTGTGATGATATTCTGGGGAAGATACGTTTATCTTACTAGGGGGTAAGACTTATTGATAGATGGGCAATGTGCTACCACTATCGGTCGTTCTTTTACCAGTATTCCTAAAGTTGTGTGAGAGACAGATCACGGCACTTTGGTCACATAAAATTTATATTTGTTCTCGGGAATTTTAGTATCCTTTGGCTCAACTTGAGAACCGTTAATTACTAATCAAAAGACTAGATTATTATGTCTCGAGAGAAGAAAACTAATAGCTACACAACAATACAAATAGAATGACACCAGTCGTATGTATGTAATTTCACTTTTTATATATTCAACACAAACTTTAACATTTCTGCATTAACCCGTAATTTAATAAGTAATATAGTTCAACGTGCTGGGAGAGTTCGTTAGCAGGGTTTATTCATCCTGTGCTAACTGTAGTTATGATCTTCACTGTTCGTAGTTTCCTAAATTCGAGTGGTTTTCTATACGTTTCTCGAGGGTGGGACTCAGTTCCTTTGCGGGTGACTTATCTATAGTGAGTCGAGTCGCCCTTGTAGCTGTGGGGTTCGGACGTGGCCAGGTAGACTCTGGATTGTTCTCCTTTTGGTACCACGGGAGCGACGGTCAGGCGTTCGTCTCCACAAACATGATCCCAGGTCCGACCTGTAAAAGTCGGAGCTCTGGCTACAGTATTCTCGTTAGCTATAAGTGTGCGGTCTCCTCTGCAAAGTGTCTATAGCATCAGACACCTGCAGGGTTCCCATATGCACAATTCAATTCGAATCTTAAGGCTAGAATACATCAATCCACATGCATACTGTCTCGGAAACAATAATCTGTTTCTGTAACTATATATATATCAAGAACATATTATCAATACATGGCAATCAATATACAATAAACATACACATATCAAAACTACTAGTGTTATCTTACTTGTGGACTCTGGGACTCGTGAAATTGTCTTTTACGTCTCTAGCACTCTCTTGATGAGATGGAGATAGACGAACACTGCAGTTTGTTCCTTTGGTCGACCCTCACAGCTTAACAGTTCTTTTGCGACTGACTAGCTGATTTTTGGTTCCCAAGGGTATGCAAAAGTCCCTAGTAGTCTTCTGACCAATCGTTTTTAGCTCTCGTTTTCTTTACTCTCGCATCTACAGAATTATGGTTCTAATTTGAATAGTTCCTCCCCCTCTCTCTTGTCACTGGACACGCATAATTATCTTTAAAGTGGAGTGTCAGGGTTCGAGGGTAGGATAGATGTAATAACGATAAGCTGTGCCTGCCCAATACGGGTGACATCATCTTGGTAACTTTTGGCTGGAGTGAGCTACTTAGTGTCTCATGGTGCAGTAAGTTAGTTAATCGAAGACAACGCTATGGTTAGTTTTTGACTAAAGTATGCTAGTTAACATTCTTGGTCGCTAAGTCTGGTGATGGTATCGGTAGCTATCGGCGGTGTGCCTGTTTCAAGGAAGTTAATTTGCCATGTGTGTGCTGCTTGTTAGCTAACTGTTGTATTAATGTCCAGTTTCGTTCGATGGTATCTCTGTTTTGCTAAGCTAATTTCCTACATGTTTGTCGTCAATATTTCTGCTGTTACACCGACAGATAAGACGGACCGACCGACAGATAAGACGGACCGACCGACAGATAAGACGGACCGAACGACAGATAAGACGGACCGACCGACAGATATAAGACGGACCGGACCCACCGACAAAACGACAAGTCGTTCGTTCTGACTCCACCCGACTATTTCAGAATATTTCCAGAAAAGTTTGGAAATACAAAAAAGGACTTGCTAGCGTGCTCTGTCAGGTTAACGTTGAAGGAGCGGTCAGCATGTGAAGTTACACGCGCGCAGGCAAGATGATTAATGCTACAGCTCAAACGCGCCTAACTAATCAAGCAAGCACCATGTAACGGTTCCCAATCCTTTTACAAAACTGCGATTTTGACTCTTCTTCTTCTTGAAGAAATTATTTTGCTTCTTTTTCTTGTCACTAATAATTTCAGTATATCTCTCCTTTTTTAAACAAAACTTTTTTTCCATCAATATTTCTATTATTTTTTTTTTTTGGGATAAACAACAATATATTGTTCCTTTCAACCATTCGTCTTTACATCAGAAGAAGAAGAAGAAGAAGAAGAAGAAGAAGAAGAAGAAGAAGAAGAAGAAGAAGAAGAAGAAGAAGAAAAAACAAGAAGAAGAAGAAAAAGAAGAAGAAGAAGAAGAAGAAGAAGAAGAAGAAGAAGAAGAAGAAGAAGGAGGAGAAGAGGAAGAAGAAGGAGGAGAAGAAGAAGAAGAAGAAGAAGAAGAAGAAGAAGAAGAAGAAGAAGAAGAAGAAGAAGAAGAAGAAGAAGAAGAAGAAGAAGAGGAAGAAGAAAAAGAACAAGAAGAAAAAGAACAAGAAGAAAAAGAACAAGAAGGAGAAGATGATAACAATTTGCATTGTGTCGTTTTGTCTGTTGTTGTTTTTTTAATAAAAAGTAGTTTTTTTTTTAAATTTGCCTTATGTACACATGTTTTCCATGTTGCAAATTTCGAATTCTAGCAGTTTTTGGTTGTATTCCATTAATAGAAAGATGTTTTTCACTTTAGAAATGTTATAGTTTTATTAAAATTGTCACGTTTCGTCATTTTTCACTAGGCAGATGTTGAACTGTAGTTTTGTGTGTGTGTGTGTTTTCAGATGGTCAGAACACGGATGGTTGTGCTTTCGCTTTCAACAGCTCCTACACCGTTAGTGAGACGGACCCACCGGGTAAGCTGACTGATTTATTGATTTGCATTTGTGATTGGTTGGTTAAATTGTTGGTTAATAGGACATGATGTTTTCCACCGAACAATTGAAGCTAGCCGAGTGTCCGAGCTCTACCAACCATAGGCTGTGTGTAGGCGAGGAAAGAAGAAAACGGACAGCTATCATGTAGCAGGCTGTGTGTAGGCGAGGAAAGAATGCAAAGGACAGCTACCATGTAGCATGCTGTGTGTAGGCGAGGAAAGAAGACAACGGACATCTATCATGTAGCAGGCTGTGTGTAGGCGAGGAAAGAAGACAACGGACAGCTATCATGTAGCAGGCTAGGCTGTGTGTAGGCGAGGAAAGAATACAAAGGACAGCTATCATGTAGCAGGCTTTGTGTAGGCGAGGAAAGAATACAAAGGACAGCTATCATGTAGCAGGCTGTGTGTAGGCGAGGAAAGAATACAACGGACAGCTATCATGTAGCAGGCTGTGTGTAGGCGAGGAAAGAATACAAAGGACAGCTATCATGTAGCAGGCTGTGTGTAGGCGAGGAAAGAATACAGAGGACAGCTATCATGTAGCAGGCTGTGTGTAGGCGAGGAAAGAATACAACGGACAGCTATCATGTAGCAGGCTGTGTGTAGGCGAGGAAAGAATACAACGGACAGCTATCATGTAGCAGGCTGTGTGTAGGCGAGGAAAGAATACAACGGACAGCTAGCATGTAGCAGGCTGTGTGTAGGCGAGAAAAGAATACAACGGACAGCTAGCATGTAGCAGGCTGTGTGTAGGCGAGGAAAGAAGACAACGGATAGCTATCATGTAGCAGGCTGTGTGTAGGCGAGGAAAAAAGACAAAGGACAGCTATCATGTAGCAGGCTGTGTGTAGGCGAGGAAAAAGACAACGGACAGCTATCATGTAGCAGGCTGTGTGTAGGCGAGGAAAGAATACAAAGGACAGCTATCATGTAGCAGGCTGTGTGTAGGCGAGGAAAGAAGACAACGGACAGCTATCATGTAGCAGGCTGTGTGTAGGCGAGGAAAGAATACAAAGGACAGCTATCATGTAGCAGGCTGTGTGTAGGCGAGGAAAAAGACAACGGACAGCTATCATGTAGCAGGCTGTGTGTAGGCGAGGAAAGAATACAACGGACAGCTATCATGTAGCAGGCTGTGTGTAGGCGAGGAAAAAGACAACGGACAGCTATCATGTAGCATGCTGTGTGTAGGCGAGGAAAGAATACAAAGGACAGCTATCATGTAGCAGGCTGTGTGTAGGCGAGGAAAGAATACAAAGACAGCTATCATGTAGCAGCTGTGTGTAGGCGAGGAAAAGACAACGGACAGCTATCATGTAGCATGCTGTGTGTAGGCGAGGAAAGAAGACAACGGACAGCTATCATGTAGCAGGCTTGTGTAGGCGAGGAAAGAATACAAAACAGCTATCATGTAGCAGGCTGTGTGTAGCGAGGAAAAAGACAACGGACATCTATCATGTAGCATGCTGTGTGTAGGCGAGGAAAAAACAACGGACAGCTATCATGTAGCAGGCTGTGTAGGCGAGGAAAAAGACAACGGACAGCTATCATGTAGCATGCTGTGTGTAGCGAGGAAAGAATACAAAGGACAGCTATCATGTAGCAGGCTGTGTGTAGGCGAGGAAAGAAGACAACGACAGCTATCATGTAGCAGGCTGTGTGTAGGCGAGGAAAAAAGACAAAGGACAGCTATCATGTAGCAGGCTGTGTTAGGCGAGGAAAGAAGACAACGGACAGCTATCATGTAGCAGGCTGTGTGTAGGCGAGGAAAGAATACAAAGGACAGCTATCATGCAGGCTGTGTGTAGGCGAGGAAAGAATCAACAGACAGCTATCATGTAGCAGGCTGTGTGTGCGAGGAAAGAAGACAACGGATAGCTATCATGTAGCAGGCTGTGTGTAGGCGAGGAAAGAAACCACGGACAGCATCATGTAGCAGGCTTTGTGTAGGCGAGGAAAGAAGACAACGACAGCTATCATGTAGCAGCTGTGTGTAGCGAGGAAAGAATACAAAGGACAGCTATCATGTAGCATGTGTGTAGGCGAGTAAAGAGACAACGGACAGCTCATGTAGCAGGTCGTAAACATCAATGACAAGAAAAAGCATCCGAAGTGATGGACGTCATGGATCCAATTCTCAAGTCACATGTCAGAGTTCCGTTGGGTTAAGGGTCACAAGTCCAAGGCTTGTTTGCTTTTGGCGAAAGCGGGGTTTATCCTAAAATTGGCATTGTTATTACATTAAACAATGAGAAATAAACTGCTCAAACCAACGCTAAATTTTGAATTTTTCATTTATGTTCATACAGGGAGTGATTACCCCTGTTAAACTGTACACCAATACCCTAGCAGTGCTACCTTTGAACCTATTTCTGAAGGACGCAAGCCGGTTCTTTGGTGTGGGGGGTAGGGCAGGGTGTATTGTATCAACCTAAAAGGAAAACCCTTACCCAACAACCTTTTTCAAAATGGGTTCTGACTTTTGCCGGCTTTTGGTGGATGCTAGTTTTATGTGATAGTGGTAGACAGCAGTTGCTATCAATAGCCACACAAACTGCGGTACTTATTCCTATACTTTACAGATAGTCATTGTTTGGTGCTACGATTTTTTCAATGGAGAAACACTCGTTGTGAATTTTAAAAGGATCTGTCAAGGAATCGTAAATTTATTCCATGGAAAACAAAGAAAGCTTGTACAGGACATTGCCAACAAGGACATTTCCTGTAATGTGTACCAACAAACGAAAATGACTGAAAACTTGCCATTCTCTCTCGTGGCGTTCCGCCACCTGTCTGGTTTGTGAGCGAAACCTCTGCTGGAGTGGTTTCCAACCTTTCATGATTAACCTTCTTTGTTCAATCTCTAATTTGGCCAGTCAGCGTCACGTGACAACAGCGGGGGACAGGAAGCGATACAGACAGAAACTGATGAAAGCTAACAACGAGAACTGTGTACAATACTACAGACGTCTTATATCTGTGACAGTACGTGTCGTATGACGATTGTCCGTGCATGAAACAATGCATAAAATATGCAAACACACACACACACACACACACACACTTTGAACAATTAAATATTAATAATGTAACAATTTAAACAAATGAAAAACTATCATAACACAAATTCCTAGCCATTTTCACAGAATCCATATCATTCAGCCACTTTCTCGCTTTCATCAAAGTGCAGATCATACCACATTAAAGCAATTGAGGATTCCAAACAGTCAATCCCGCCGCCTCAAAAACCCAATGAAATCGGCAAAACCACCATCTAGCCATCAGAAACCACGACAACAAAAATCCCGGACTATATACATGTTGAAATGGTCAGTTCACTCTCTCTCTCTCTCTCTCTCATTCTTTCTCTCTCTCTCTCTCTCTCTCTCTCTCTCTCTCTCTCTCTCTCCTCTCTCTCTCTCTCTCTCTCTCTCTCATGTAGCAGGCTGTGTTATTCATCTTCACGACATAATTTAACATTTTAAAGACCACGCTTAGACATATTTAAAACATCTCTGTCCTATTCTGGTCCAAGCGTGTGGAATCCTCTACCAGAAGAGGTCAAGAAAAGTAAATCATTACCATCTTTTAATACAAGGTTCCATAAATATTTAAGCTCCCTTTGCTCTTAATACTTAAGATGATTGTATACCTCTTTGTTCTTCCCTACCCTGCCACAATTTAAGTTACTAAGAAGATGTGAATTTACATGTGTGTTTGTGTGTGTGTGCGTGTGCGTGTGTGGTTGTGCTTGTGTGTGCGAGAGAGGGGAAGAGATGGATGGGGGGAAGAAGGGTAAGAGTAGGTGTATAAAAATGCATTAATTTGCTTATTGATTTGTTACCGTAGTTAAGGAATATGTTTGTTTCAAATTCTTTTATGTTAATTATTTTGTTTGGTTTGCATTGTTTATTAAGGACTAGCTGTAAGACAGGTCCAAAGGACCTAATGCTATTATCCTATTAAAGGTTTCGACTTCGACTTCGACTTTGACTTCTCTCTCTCCCCTCTCTCTCTCTCCCTCTCTCTCCTTCTCCCTCCCACCCTCTCTCTCTCCCTCTCTCTCTCCAGATAATATAAGGAATTAATCTTAAGATATAAGTACTACATAGCTCTGATTTATTAAAAAAAAAACACACTGTCCAATTGGACTGTAAAGCATGGACATGATTCTATTTCTCAAGGACATACATGTAACATACTGTCACTTGATGTGAGTTTACAGAGCGACGGTTGTGTACTCCACAAACTGTATTCAGTACAAGCTCATTCGTCTTCCAACCAGCAAAGATAGGCTGAGCTCGCAGTGACCCACGCAAACGACTCTGTGACCAAGGGCGGTCATCCCGACCAGACCCCCTCTTTACCAAGCTCAGTGGTCGCCCCTTAAATCACATTGTCTTCTCTGCTATCACTGCCACTTCTGTGACTTTTGTCCCACTAACACAGAACCCATTTCCTAGATCTTCCTCTCACATGCTTCGATTGGCTCAGGCCTGTTTGGAGATCTAACTTTGGAAACCGTGGCTGTTGGTAAGTTATGCTGATTCCTCACGCCTCTGTGTTCTGACCAATTGCTTGACCCCACTGCCTTAACTCAGTGGTGGAGCGTTGTTTTGGCACCCTGATGACCCGGATTCCAATCCTGTGGTGGGCAACCTGAAACTGGCCCTATTTCACTGTCCATCTTAGCAGTGTGATTGCTTTGGTGGTTCAGTGTTGAGTGAGGTCCATACCTCTTCCTCCGTTGGATGGTTATCTCCGTCTGGGGGTGAAGAGAAGGGCGGGAGGGAGTAGATGTTACACTTCAGTGTTCATTCAGAAAACATTTATATTACTGCTAAACTCCAAGAAAATATTAAAGGAGAGTCCGAGGATCGATCGATGTTTTGTTGTAGGCCTACGTACAACATTAGGGTTCAAATGTTTACCCACCGTGACCGTCAAAAAGAAAATCAAATTGTTTCCACCCACCCTCTCCCGTCCCCAAATAGCGCAGTCTACAGCACGTGGACCAGTCTAAACAATCCTGGGATCCTATGGCACGGCACACACAGTCACTGCCTGGAAAAGGACGAGCAGGAGACGATGATAATAAGGATGATATGAGGATGAGGAGGGGGATGAGGATGAGGAGATATGATACATTTTAAGAAATGAAAGTTATAGATTAGAACCTTGTTTGAATATTGTAACGCGTTTGGCTATCTTGATGAATACTGAGGATATTGTAAAATATAATAATAATAATAATAATAATAATAATAAGAATAATAATAATAATAATAATAATAATAATAATAATAATAATAATAACAACACCAATAACAATACTACTACAACAACAACTAATAATAATAATAATAATAAGAAGAAGAAGAAGAAGAAGAAGAAGAAGAAGAAGAAGAAGAAGAAGAAGAAGAAGAAGAAGAAGAAGAATCCCATTGAAACGACATCTCTCCAAAGATCATTATGCGGCCCCGCCGTTTTATTATCATGGTGCACGACAGTGTTACACTCGGTTTGGTGATGGTGTTTTCTATCAGTATCTGATTCAGCCCCGATGCTTGAATTCCTGATAGTTGTGTAACTCAGATTCGTTTATCCACGCAACCCGTCCAAACAGCATACAAGTCACTAAGTCGACGTATGAAGTTTTCCACTTTTTATTCAGCACACACCAACAACTGCATACAATTCTCAACTCAACTCAACAACTTTCACAGCAACTCTACAAATCACTATCAACAACTTTACTATCACAACAGCCACTCGGCACACGATTAAATAACCTCTCTCTCTTCCGGAAAGATTTCGAATACAGTAGAAATGACGCACTGCCACCAATCGAATAAAAGATCGTCATCACTGACTTACGTCAATACATATTTTTATATCTTCCTGAACGACCTCTTGCTTCGACATGTATCGGGAAATTTCTATCGAGAGTAAACACCCGAATCCAGAGTATTCTACGACAATATCGACTAACGAAAATTATCAACGTTATACAAAGCCTCTCCTAACAACAATGCAAACTCAAATCAAAGGTAAATAAACTCCATTATTGAATACTTTGCAAATCGAAACGATTAGATCTATCGTGCGCGCTTCCGACATACTTTCGTACGCGTTTCAACGTAACATAACCCCCCACTCAAGAAGAAATTTACCCAATTTCTTTCAACAACGGTGAAACGTAATGCACAAACAAAGTCCTCAATTGAAACTAATTTAAGACTTTCTGAATACTGTAATTGCGCTCAGCTTATCTACACAGAGTCAATGGTTTTCATCTTCAAATCTGCCTGGATAATGTCAATGTTCACAGTTCATTCACACAGAGTCAAAGTTTCTCACCTGCAAGTCTTTCTGGATACTGTCAATGTTCACAGATCATTTACCCAGTCAACGTTTTTCATTTTCAAGTCTGTCATTACCAATATTCTTAGTTCGTCCACACAGTCAATGTTCTTTCGTTCGCAAGGAGACGACGCCCTTGTCAGTTGCGGTCGTCATCGGCCCAGGGTCAAAGACGATGATCACGTGGGCTTCCCTGGAATCAGTGCGTCTTCCGTTGTCTTCCTCTTCCGTCGGATGTCCGACGCAGTCGACGTTGTCAGCTCCCAGAATGCATTCGCTGGGTCTCACGGTCAGGTTGGCTTCTGCGGGACGGTGGAACAGCTCCCTCAAGGTCTGCAGATGCTTCTTCCAGGTCTGGGTGTGGACTTCATGTTCGACCAAAGTCGTAGAGCCTGGGACATCATTGAAGTTAGGGGGAAACTCGCCCATAAGGTCCTCGAGCTCCAACGTTTGACCTTCCGTCAAGCTCGGTCCTAGCTTAACATCATCGATGCCTTCTTTGCTGTGGAAGTCTCCCAGTTCCAACAGTTCTTCGCTGTCAAAGCTGTCGTCGGTCACAGCTGCTGTTGCTGCATGTACAGTCTCTGGCGGCCTCTCCACGTACAGCTTAAGGAGGTTGGCGTGGTATATTTTGGAATGCTGGCCGACCTTCACCTTATAGTCGTTGATCCCCACCACGGTCTCCACTTCGTACGGGCCTCTCCACTGCATCAGCAACTTATTATGATCGGTAGGTAGCAGCACCAGCACTTTGTTGCCAGGTTTGAACTTCCTGTTCACAGCCCTACGATCATAGTAGTGCTTTCCACAGTCCTGGGACTTCTTCAGGTTTTCTCTGGCTATCTCGAGAGTCTGCTCCAGCTTCTCCCGTAGCTCAAACACGTACTGGTAACTGTTCTTCACCTCTGGGGTGTCTACTTCTTTCGTCCACAGTTCTTTTAGGATGTGCATCGGCCCTCGGATGGTTCTTCCGTACAGCAGCTCGAACGGAGAGAAGCCGGTGGACTCCTGCGGTACTTCTCTGTAGGCGAAAAGTAAGGCGTTGATATAGCGATGCCATTGTCTGGGCTGCTCGCTGCACAGTTTCTTCAGGGTGGACTTCAGCGTAGCATTGAACTTCTCGACAAGCCCGTTGCACATCGGATGGTAGGGTGTCGTAGTCAAATGCCGGATGCTCAGCAGTCTGTTGACCTCCTTCATGCAGTCAGAGACGAACTGCGTCCCGAGGTCTGTCAGAATTTCTTCAGGCACTCCAAGTCTACTGAACATGTCCACTAGTGCCTCTGCTACAGTTTCAGTGTCAATCTTCTTCAGTGGCACTGCTTCTGGGTACCGAGTCGCATAGTCCACTAAAGTCAGTACCCATCGATGACCTTCTTCACTCGGAGGTCTTATTTCGCCGATTAAGTCTAAGGCCACCCTCTTGAAAGGTCGGTCGATCAGAGGCATCCTCTGCATAGGCACTTTCGGGACCCTTCCTCGAGGTATGGTCTTCTGGCAAATGTCACATGATCGGCAGAAACGGCTGACGTCCGCATGAAGTCCTGGCCAGTAGAACACCGCCTGGATTCTGTCTGACGTCTTCTTGATGCCTAGGTGACCTCCCATGATTGAGTCATGCGCTACTTCCATCACCTGGCGCCTTAGGGGTAACGGTACCAAGACTTGACGTAGTGGTTTCCCTCCGTTGACCCTCGGGTGCTGGAAGATTCGATACAGGATCTTGGCCTTCACCTCAAAATAGACCGTACCACTGCCTTTGGTCACGTGGTCTTGGCGGTTCCTGTACTTGTTTAAAGTACTATCAGCTTCCTGGAGCTGGATCAGCTTATCTCTGTCCACGATGGCAGCTTTAGAGTTGTCGGCGACCTTCAGTGGCGTAGACGTCTTGTCTCTCTTGGCCTGGGCCCTGGTAGTAACAGCACCGACGATCTCTGGTCGGCAGGGCTGAGCCGGAGTAACCACATTGTCCCGTAGCAGCTCTGTAAGGTCTCCATCGGGAAACGGCAATGGATCCTCCTCCACAACTTCGACGTGTTGGGTTGAGGCAGGACTCCACTCTGGATCGGGGTCGTCGGGTCGTCTCGCGCCGTCGATATTCCCGATCATCAAATCGTACAGCGGCTTCTTCAGGCAAACCGCTTCGACTTCGCCTATGTAGAAAGGGGTGTTGACATGAATCTTCGCAACTGGCGCTCTCACACATTTGCTGTCGGCCATAAGTGTCCATTTTGAATCGCCAGTGAACTGTTCTTTAGCGATTAGGTCTTCTCTGACGATGACCCCACTGCAGCCAGAGTCTCTTAAAACAGTCACTTCATGATTTCCGACGCGTCCCTTGGAAACAGGCATGTTCTGTACGGTCACAGCTGCGCTGGCGACGACGGGGATGGATTTCCCGTTGGCAAGGAGAAGTTGGCCATCGGTTATGCACTCTTGCACGTCCGCGGGAGTAGCTGCGCGCTCGGTCTCACTCGGAAGAATGACGCTCCCGCCGCACACTTGATGGTCAGATCTACTGGTTTGCCGTAGATTGGAGAAACGTCTCTGTCGGTTGCCCGCCGCTGCATTGTCCGTACTGCTCCGCTGTCCGCTACTTTTGTTTTGAGGACAGTTAGCCGCTCTGTGGTCTGTAGCGTTGCAAGTGAAACAGCCTCTTGAATGCCCTTCCCTGGGAGGAGGCGTGGAGTCCGTCTGTCTCTGGTTCGTCTGGCTCCCCTGGATCTGGTTCACATGGTTTCCAGTCTTCTGAAAATGTTTCGTCGCGCTGGGTGGCCCCAGGGTCTTCCCATGAGCGATGAGATATCTTTCAGCAGCCTCAGTCACATCTTTAAGCGTCTGCAGCTTTTGTTCTTCTAAGTGGGTCGCTAGGTCCTTGTGACAGGCATTGAGAAATTGTTCCTTCACGATCAGGTCATGGAGACTGTCGTAAGACTTGCTTTCGCCTGATAACTCCACCCACTTGTGTAGATATGACGATAGGCGCTCCACAAACTGCTTTGGCGTCTCGTCTGACTTAGGCCGGCATTCACGGAAGCGTTTACGGTAGCCCTTCTCTGTAAAGTTGTAGCACTGCAATAGGGCCTCTTTCAAGACGTCGTAGTTTTTGGCGTCATCGTTCGACAGTCTGGTGTAAACTTCGAGCGCTTGCCCTGTCAGAAGTGCACTTAGTCGAATCGCCCAGTCTCGAGGTTGCCAATTGGAGCTTTCGGCGAACCTTTCGAATCTCGCCAGATAGCTGTCGATCTGGTCCTTCCCGTCGACGAATGCTGGCAATTTTGGAGCTTTGTTGTCACTGATAACTTGTGGCGCATTCTGCTGTTGCTGGATACGCGCCATTTCTAGCTGGAACTCAAGACGCTTCAGCTCGAATTCTCTGTCTTTTTCTTGCCGCTGCTGTTCAATTTCTAGACGCTTCTGTTCTAACTCTCTTCTTCACGGCGACGCTGCTCTTCTAATTCTCGTTCTTCACGGCGACGCTGCTCTTCTACTTCTAGACGCTTCTGTTCTAGTTCTATTTCTTTTTCTAGACGCTTCTCTTCCAATTCTCTTTCTCGTATTCTCTCCTGAGACTTGACGTACTCCGTCAGCTGCTTGCCTTTTAGATTCAGTTCAACCCCTTTCTGCCAGAAGTCAGCCATCTTGATGCTTCTGGAAAGTTCTTTTAAAGAAAGTTCTTTTCTAGAAGGTTCTTTTTCTAGAAAGTTCTTGACTGTAGAGTTCTTTTTTTCTGGAAAGTTCTTGACTGTGCTGTACCTTTCTAGACTGTTCTAGAACAGCACGCTTTCTGCAGTAGCGCTGATGCTTGTCACTAGTCGCCTTCGTTGACGCAGGCCCCGCTGTCCTCGTCGTATGCGACGCTGCACCACGCTGGTGTTGATGTATACGCTCCTGTGCTGAAGTAGACGCGACGTCCGCTCGCCGCTCTCTGTAACACTGGCGATGTAGCTCCGAGACTGTCCCTCGACGTAGTCTTACGGCAGCACGTAGTCCCGATCTGTTGTTCGCTCACGAAGCAACTCTTCAGCGACTACACGCCCTTGCAGTCAACCCGAACCTATCGTGATGTAGTCCCAGTATGTTGGCCCCTCTCGACGCAACTCGTTGGCGGCTACCCTCGATGACTGCCTCTCGTAACGTTGACTCGCTTGTTGTAGCAGTCTTGAACCCTTGGCTATGGCGTGAATCGCGGCTTGACCCCCAAAATGTTACACTCGGTTTGGTGATGGTGTTTTCTATCAGTATCTGATTCAGCCCCGATGCTTGAATTCCTGATAGTTGTGTAACTCAGATTCGTTACGCAACACCACAGCATACAAATCACTCGACTTGAAGTTTTCCACTTTTTATTCAGCACACACACACTCAACACTACAATCAACTCAACACCACACAGCACACTCAACAATATCAATAACTCACTATCAACAAACTTTACTTCTCACTCGACGGCACACGATTAATCTATCTTTCACCATTTTCTCGAACGAACACAATGAGACTCACATCAACAATAAAGATCGTCATCACTGACTTACGTCAATACATATTATATCTTCTAACGACCTCTATCACACAATCAACAATCGGATCATAAGATCCTCTCTATTGTACAAACGAAACATAGATCCTATGAACGATCGACAAACATTTTCTATCGAGTACAAATCAAACTACACTTGCTAACTTATCAACTTATACAAAGCAAAAATCACTCATCAAATTTCCATTATTGAATACTTTGCAAATCGAAACGATTAGATCTATCGTGCGCGCTTCCGACATACTTTCGTACGCGTTTCAACGTAACATACAGCAACAAATTATCCACTGCAGGCTTTGGCTGGGTGTAAGCAACCTTAACTACGATAATTATGTAGCGTCGACATTTGATAGACGATTCGGTTTGCCGTTGCGGACACCCGGCTGAAACGTCTGAACACTTCCTGCTTTTTTATCCCTTGTTTGACGATGCCCGTTTTCAAACGATTGGTCTTCTTGATCCCATCCTCAGGAAAGTTAATACCCTACTCTTTGGAAATGCAGAATTGTCATTGGAAAAAAATGCCAACCAACACGTTTTCATTTGTTCACACATTCTTACTTTCATGTAAGCGCTTCTGACTATGACTTTCCACATACTTCGCTTTCTAACTGTGATCCTCAACACACATCTGTTAGTTTGCTTCACAAGGTATAACCCTCTCGCTCCCATTATGATTTGTTCAGGTTGGGGTTTCAACGTGTTGAGTATTATTTTCAGGAGGACCTTCCTGTGACGGCTGATGAGGCTGACGGTACAGTAATTTTCACACTCCTGAAGTTTACCCTTTTTGGGAAGAGTGATGACAGTCGACTGGGTCCATGGTGTAGGCCACTCCCCACTCTGCCAGATCTTATTACAGATAATGGTGAGGGTGTCAATCATCGCTTCTCCTCCTGCTTGAAGCAATTATGCGGGAATGTTGTCCACTCCCTCTGACTTCCCCCTTCTTCCGCACTGCTGCCTTAACTTCTTCTCGGAGAGTTGGGAGGATTTCTTCTTAATATAAACATACTTAATATAACTGGTACTGAAGGCCTGGCGATTTGTATTAACATGTTATACACAACCCTATATGAATATGCCTTTTGAATGAGAGTATAAACCGAGGTCTAGTCTGCACATACACACATTATATGTAATATCACACAGACTTTAAAGATCCTGACGCTCATGGCCTAGAAGGGCGAGTGCCAGCTAAACAAATACACCCAGCATGCACTAGGTCTCTCCTCCCCCCAGCCTCGGTCGCCCAAGATTGTGCTCAGTGGTCTGAGCATCAGACGGTGCGCCTCGTGCAGCAAGTGTGCGTCCCGGGCATCTTCAGTTGGATCCTTTGCCAGCGCTTTGAGCAGATCCTGAGCTCAATAAGTGATCAATGCATTTTTTAAAAGTAAAATAAATATATCATATAAATAAATATATCATATAAATAAATATATACAACATACACAAACGAACATACATTCCTCACTGAAACATGTTACGTGATGGAAAGTCCCTGTTACTTAAGGGGACGAAAATTTATAAATGATTATTACTGAAACTGCTGTACTATATACATGTACATGAGGAAATGGTGAGCGAGCGCTGGCTTGCTTTTGGCCTGTTGTGAGCAAAGTCAGTGACTACAATAACACCTTTAAATCACATCACGCTTGATTGGCCACAATGACTGCTACAATGACTGACTAACTGCAGACTGATTTGACCCACTGACAGCCAGAATGACTGACTGACTTCCAGAATGAATGACTGAAGGATTTTATTGCTTGTATTTTTCTCCAGGGAAGGAAATTTTGCGTATTCCGTCAGCCCCCAATGTGACGTGGACGATGAAGGTATCGTACGACGGCAGCAGCAACGTGACGTCACAGGGTCTCCTGGACCCGTACGTCATCCTGCAACGTCAGAACCTCGGCGACTACCTTCTGACCGTCAACAAGATGCTGGACCTGGAGGAGTTCAATGAGAGGCTGGTCAGTGGGTTTCCTCTGTTCCTTGCTGTGTCTTTGTCCAGCAGGAGAACGGTTTGGTGATATAATGCTCATCTAACGTGGTAGAGAATCTCGGTTCGCGTATAGATAATCTTGAATGAGCTGCATGGTGGCGGACGAATGTGTTCATAGAACTTAGAAGTCTTATGTTTTGTTATTGATTGTTTAATCGACTACTACTATTATTTTTTAGAGCTGTTGTGTTTGTTTCTTCGTGTTGGTAATGATATAAAATGCAAGACACAAGATACCAGATTAAAGATATTAGATAATGTGTAGTCCTAATTGGCATGACTGTATCTTGAAGTTATCGTGTCTACTTTCAGGGCATAGTGCCTAGTCCGCTCACTCTACACCTAATATGCAGTCAGCAAGGACAGCCAGATCAGGTAATGTTTTCTCTATCATCATCATCATCATCATCATCATCATCATCATCATCATCATCATCATCATCATCGTCATCATCATCATCATCATCATCATCATCATCATCATCATCATCATCATCATCATCATCATCATCTTCATCATCATCCACTTCTTCTTCTTCTTCTTCTTCTTCTTCTTCTTCTTCTTCTTCTTCTTCTTCTTCTTCTATCTGCTGCTGCTGCTTTTGTAACAGAATGTCGGGTATCAATTTTTTAAACCTTACAACATGTTGACAGTACTGATGTTTCAGATCAACGATGTGTATGTAGAGATCTCACCAGTCAACGAGTACAATCCGGAGTTTGTTGGTATAACATGTTGACAGTACTGATGTTTCAGAGCAACGATGTGTATGTAGCGATCTCACCAGTCAACGAGTACTATCCCGAGTTTGTTGGTATAACATGTTGACAGTACTGATGTTTCAGAGCAACGATGTGTATGTAGCGATTTCACCAGTCAACGAATACTATCCCGAGTTTGTTGGTATAACATGTTGACAGTACTGATGTTTCAGATCAACGATGTGTATGTAGCGATCTCACCAGTCAACGAGTACTATCCCGAGTTTGTTGGTATAACATGTTGACAGTACTGATGTTTCAGAGCAACGATGTGTATGTAGCGATCTCACCAGTCAACGAGTACTATCCGGAGTTTGTTGGCAGCCCCTACTCCAGAACTGTGAGCGAGGTAAGTCTTCCTTGTTTGAGCAGGACAGTACCACAATGCTCTACAGTTGCAGTCACAACAAAGTACACAAATTGTTTTTTTATACACCGACAACTAAAGGAAGGAAAGAAACCATACCCGTACACATTTGAATGGCTTGCTATCTTGTTTAATCTCTTTTTTTTTAAACGTAGACAATATGCTATAATATCGAATCTGTAGATCCTAGGAGATCCCTGAGCATTATAAATACTGTACTGATAGGATAGAATAGGATTGTCAGATTAACAGATTAACAGATTTTGTGGTATTGTGTTAACGATTATCAGATTTAACAGATTGTTATTGTGTTAACGATTGTCAGATTAACAGATTGTTATTGTGTTAACGATTGTCAGATTAAAAGATTGTTATTGTGTTACCTTTCACATACACCAATGCTGTTGATTGATTGATTTAAATGTTGATTACTTGATAGTTTTTATATTAACATTTCACAAAGACAATCGGGAGGTCCTTTGCTAAAACAGAAGAACCAGTATGCTGGAAACATTGACGTCACTAATAGATGGGAGGATAGATAGTTGAATGGAGTTACTGACTGATTGGTTGTTCATCACTATGGTAACGGTGGGCAGGGACAAGCGGTCGGTACCTTGGTGATGCAGATGGACCAGTTTTCCCGGGACTTGGACGTCAGACCAGGGACAAGAGAGATTTTTGAGTTCAAAATTGTACCCTTCAATTTCGCCTCCTACCACGGCAAGCCTGAGGTTTGTGAACTTTTCACCGCAGTAGTTTGATTAGTGAACACTTGCTCAACGGGAATGTTTCTTATTTGTGTGTCTAAAACAATGCCTGGTGTGTCGGGC
The DNA here is from genome assembly GCA_036898135.1 of Oncomelania hupensis. NCBI lineage: Eukaryota > Metazoa > Mollusca > Gastropoda > Littorinimorpha > Pomatiopsidae > Oncomelania > Oncomelania hupensis. The sequence continues at coordinate 136,014,953 of CM072512.1, forward strand.
TGTGGCTGACCTCCATAAAAGGAATCCCAAACGTTATTCTTTTTTTGTGTCAGGACGACGGGATGGATATGTTCACGATGGACAACCATCAGGCGGGTCGCATTGAAGTGGGTAAGGCGCTGGACTTTGAGGACCTGCACAGAAAGAATCGAACTACCATGTGGCTTAACGTGACCGCCACGGTATGTTACGCACACTCACACACACGCACACACAAGCACACGCACTCACGCATACACACACATACATACACACAACACACAAACACACATACACACATTCACACGCTCTCGCACTAGCACACACATACACAACACTCATACACAGATACCCACACAGGTACTGATGTAGCGAGCGCCAAGGTTTGATATCTCTACAGCAAAGTCGACCTTTATTTAAACTTTTGTACTTCGTACCTTTATCGATATATGTATCTTGTATCCGGTATCTGTTATTTGCATCTTGTATTATTTATCTGTATCTTTATCTTGTGTATGTCTGTTGCATGTGTAGGACTACTCCGGCAGCGTGAACTGGACCACGGTGAAGGTGACGGTAGCTGATGTGGACGACCTCAGTCCAGAGTTCTACATGGCGTCTGTCTGTGACACAACCCTCTTTCCACCGCCACAGTGCCTCATCACATACAAGGTCAAGGTCCTCATCAACACCACGGTGAGGCTTACGTCATGCGTGAACTGAGCAGGACCTTTATTTATTGATGTATTTCTTTACTGGTCAGTCTGTTTAGTGTGCTGCAGCATTGATTTGTGTAGCCTTGTTGTAGCCTTGTTGTAGCCTTCTATCTTTAATCGTTCTTTTTTAACGCCTTTCCAGCGCAAGAAATACTTAAGGCGCTGGCCAAAACATAGGATCTGATGGCGCCCCATTCCACACATCCGTTCTAGCCACTACAACCAGACGCTCGCAAACGGCTGTTTTTATCCCCTTTGCGCTCCAATAACCTGCTGTTAATGGTTTGGACGATATCAGAACGCAGTTGAAACGGTAATGAAATGCTGCGACAACGTTAGAAAATAAGATCGGAACAGGGCGTTTGGGGATCAGTATGGCAACGTTTGGGAACGGGATGAGAGGGCTAGTGCTGTGATGGCCGCTCACTTCTGATGCGTTAGCGTTGCGTTACCATTGCGTTAAGGTCCAGAACGATCCGCGAGTTCCGTTAACGATGTGTTCAGGTTCTATTACTGTTCATTTACAACGGGCAATGAATATATAAAATTTTGAACATGCAGCGCGAACTCAACCGCCCCAAGCTTTCCTACCATTCAAAGGAGTTCCGTTAGACACCATTTGCATTCCATTAAGGTCCTCTACCTATTCGTCCCAATCCCGTTCCTTGGAGGACACGGGAAGGGAAGCTAGAAGGGTTGTGTGGAATGGGGACGTAACTCCAGCCACCCGAGCACCCACTTGCTGCCTTTGGGTGCATGGTCTAGCGCCCACACCACTGAGCACCATCCTCGGTGTACGGGTACGGGGGAGAGGGGACCTAGTGCGTGCTGGGTGCATTTGTGTAGCTGGCACTCACCCGTCTAGGACGTGAGCGTCAGGATCTTTAACGTCCATGCCATGGAACGCGTCGGTGCACGCACTAGTCCTCGGTTTATACTATCATCCGTAGGAATAGGATGCCTGCGCTATACAAGTCTAAGATCCACTATCCCCTATAAACACGAGACGTCATCATCGTCAGCAGCATCATCTGCAGCTTCATCAGCAGCTTCATCATCATCAGCATATATTAGTTATTTCTTTCTTCTTTATTATTTTCTTCTTCTTCTTCTGATGATGATATTGATGATGATGATGACGTCTCGTGTTTACAGGGGATAGTGGATCAAATAGAACCAGGGCCAATCTTCGCCCACGACCGGGACACGATTAACAACTCCGTCAAGTACTCGCTTGAGGACAGCGCTGGTCAGTTTTCTCCCTTGAATTGATTTCTCTCTCTCTCTCTCTCTCTCTCTCTCTCTCTCTCTCTCTCTCTCTCTCTCTCTCTCTCTCTCTCTCTCTCTCTCTCTCTCTCTCTCTCTCTCTCTGGCTCTCTTTTATATAAAAAAATAAATCAGTAAAATAAAAATGAGACAAACAGAATACAACTTTATTGTTCGACAAGAGAGGAATTCTAGTAATGACTTAGTTACATTTGGTAGCGTGTATTGTTCCATTATTGTATAGTTTTTATATTTAAATATTTAATTGTTGTATGCGAACTTAATTACGTTTTTATACTTATGGTTGTCAATAACTTTGTTGTCATTGGTATCGAACGTCTGTGATGATGCAACAGAGTGATATATAGTTAGGTTAAATATGAATATTTAATAATGAAAGTAAAGATAAAGCTGACTTGATTCAGTGATTACATTTATAATAAATAACCTTGATGAATGAAAACTTGGTCAGACTTTTTAGCATCGCGACACTGTGACAAACTACGTATGCTTAATAATAATAATAATAATAATAATAATAATAATAATAATAATAATAATAATAATAATAATAATAATAATAATAATAATAACGGATTTTTATATAGCGGATACTCCAGCCTATGACCAGACTCACCATGCTTTACATAGTCATTACATATAAGTACATGCACTCGATAAAACATCGCTTTCGCTACAATACACCAAAAGACAGAACAGTAAGGGTACAAATTATTTACACTGATGTACACAAATTACAATTTACAACTATGTACACAAATGAAGGAAAGATTTGTATTCAACATTTAACACTCACCTTATGATGTTTTCTCACCGGGTTGCTGTTTCCTAGAAAGACCTTCCTGTTTTACTATTAAAAAAGCACTTCATATTAATTCTTTGAATAACCAGTTGAATGAGATTCCAAAATGTAATGTATTATTCTATGGCTATGATAAATATAAATTGGAGGGAGGGGGAGTGAGAGGGCGGGGGATTGCTTGCAAATCAGACCCAAGTAAACTTGACATGATTTTAAAAAAAAAGGCTTCACGGTCTGTTTTGTCCTAAAGCTTCTACTCCAATCGTATCTTATCCTATCCTATCCCGTGTCTCGATGGTCATTGGGGCACCACAAATGATCGTTTAATTCAATTCAACAAATCTTTATTACCTCTTACAAGGAATTATGACAGGCACTTGATCACTAAAATAAAACAAATAAAAAGAAAAATGCAAATAAAAAATTAAACATAGTATAAAGTAATCCTCCCTCCCCCCTTCCGCTTCATCAAACCACACATGCACAACCACACGCACACTTACACACTGTAGAGCCGATTACAACAAGCAAGAGGAAGAGGAAGGAGCCTCAAGCAGAGCCATCAGCGCGTCAGGTTTGAGTTGATCAAGGCCACAGCAGAGGGGAGAAAACTGGATCGGTAACGTACAGTGCTGGTCTTAAGGCTCATGAGGCGTTTCCCAGAAGGTAGAATTTTAAACCAAGAAGAGAGAGGGTGGGTGGGATCATCCTTGATGCTGATGGCTTTGCATAGGGCCCTTCTCTGAAACAATTCACACAGAGGTGTCTGCTTTTCACCAATGATTTTGCTGCAGGTATTGGTAATACTGTTCAAGGAATTTCTACTTTTGACACTGAGAGATTGAAACCAGCAAATGAATGAAAACGTAAGAACTGATTCCACGTAGGCACGATAACAATTTTTAAGTATGCTCTGCGAAACCAGAAGAGATCGGAGTTGGTACAACATGTACATACGCTGCCTGCATTTCTTAAATATCATTTCGGCATTAGCTGTGAAAGAAAGTTTAACCAGCGTACTCCATCTTTCTCTGTCCTCAGAAACCCTCACGGCTTCGCTCAGTGTCAAGCCAGTCCATTCTCGAATGTTGCCCTCCCACCTCTTTTTCTGGTTCCCTCTTCTTCTACCTCCTTGCACTGTGCCTTGCAGGATGGTCTTTGCAAGGCTTGATGCTCTGGTGACGTGGCCATACCATCGGAGTTTCCATTTCTTCATGACTGTGAGAGCATGGCATCGTGTTGTCCAACGGCTTGTGTGATGGTCTGTCGAACTTCGTTGTTGGTGATGTGCTGGGTATAGGAAATGTCCAGAAGTCTTCTGTAGCACCTCATCTCCATGTTTTGTTTTCTTCATTGTAGATCTGCTGTGAGGGTCCATGTTTCGCGCGCGTATACAAAGATGGAGATAACAAGAGAGCGCTGCTGCCTTACCTTGGAATGTAGACTGATGGTCATGTCTTTCCAAATGGGCTTCAACCTTGTCAGGGCCGCAGTTGTTTGTGCGATCCTGGAGAGGACTTCCTGTCGGGACCCATTGTCTGACGCAATGGCTCCTAAATATTTGAAGCTATGCATTATATTTAGGGATTGGTCTTGTACTTTGATGTCATGTTGATGCTATTAGTGTTGTTGGTCAGCATTCTAGAAAGATGTTGAAGAGTGTTGGAGAGAGTAGGCATCCTTGACAAACCGATTGTTGTTCTGAACCAGTTCCCGATGGCGCTGTTGTGGAGGACTGCACTGGTAGCCTTGTCATACAGGCTTTTGATGACTACAATAATTTTAGGGCTGATGTTGTACACTCTCATGGTTGCCCACAGAGCTGCATGCCAGACCCGGTCAAACGCCTTCTTGAAGTCTACGAAAACATGATATAGATGTTGTAGGTGCTGTAGGTGTTTCTCGCAGATTATTCTGAAGTTAAAAATCTGTTCAGTGGTAGGCTACTTCGCCCTAACCTGAATCTTACTTGTTTTTCAGCTATGATTTGTTCAGCTTGGGGTTTCAACCTATTGAGTATTATTTTTAGGAGGGCCTTGCTGTGATGGCTGATGAGGCTGATGGTGCGGTAATTTTCACACTACTACTACTAACTGCTACTATTCTTTCCTTAAGCTCTATACTGAAAACACAAATTTTCAGCAGTCTTTTCTTAAATCTCCATCCTGGGCTTTCCTTCGTAATTACAAACACCATCACATGTGTGTGTGGTGTATGATAATGTGTGTTCATGGGAGCGTGCATGCGTGCGTTTATGTGTGTGTGTGTGTGTGTGTGTGTGTGTGTGTGTGTGTGTGTGTTTTCTGATTTGGTATTTCATGTTTTTGCTTTTCCTTTATTTTATTTATTTATTTACTTTGAGGAAGGGCGCTTTACAAATGTTAATTATTACTATTACTACTACTACTATTACTATAATTACTATGGCTACTACTGCTAAATAGGTTACAGATATATATGTATATATATATATAGATAGATAGATAGATAGATAGATAGATAGATAGATAGATAGATAGATAGATAGATAGATAGATAGATAGATAGATAGATAGATAGATAGACAGACAGACAGACAGACAGACAGACAGACAGACAGACAGACAGACAGACAGACAGACAGACAGACAGACAGACAGACAGACAGACAGACAGACAGACAGACAGACAGACAGACAGACAGACAGACAGACAGACAGACAGACAGACAGACAGACAGACAGACAGACAGACAGACAGACAGATAGATAGATAGATAGATAGATAGATAGATAGATAGATAGATAGATAGATAGATAGATAGAGATAGAGATATAGATAGATTATATAGATATAGATAGATACTATTACGTACTGATACATAGTGGCTGTTGTTACAGGGGCTGGAGGAGTGAGGCAACACTTTTCGCTAGATCAGAACACTGGCGCTCTGCACGTTGTTCTGCCTTTCGACCACACCGGTGTCTACTCTCTGTACGTCATGGTCAGTGAAACACAAAACATCATGGAACATGATACATGTACCTAGTCCTTCTTACATAGCGCATTTTGAGCTTAAGAGCTACTCAAGGCGCAGGCCAACACAGGATCTAACTCTAGCCACGAAGGCCTTGGGCACATCGTCCAACACCCCAGACAATTGAGCATAATCGTATGATGGGTAAGATGTGTGTTTTGGCCTTTCCTTTGTTTGACGGAACTCTTCCAGCTTATCTCTCCAAATGACTTGCAGTCTACAGGACAGCCCAAATTCTCCGATCTTCCTCACAAAAACCGTTGAAAGTTCCACGTCCAAACCTAAAAGCTGTTGGCGAGCCCGGTTTCAGTTTTATTGCGTCATCTTTGTGGAGCGGACTTCGTGGCGGTCTGAGGAACTTGGAAGATATTTTATACATTTAATGACAAGTTTTTATAACATACGGTGACACGTTTTGTAACTTACAGTGACAAGTTTTATAACATACCGTGACAGGTTTGGTAACATACAGTGACAGGTTTGATAACATACAGTGAGAGGTTTTATAACATACCGTGACAGGTTATATAACATCCAGTGACAAGTTTTTATAGCATACAGTGACACGTTTTGTGACTTATATTGACATGTTTTATAACATACAGTGACATGTTTTATAATATACAGTGACGGGGTTTATAACATACAGTGACAGGTTTTATAACATACAGTGACAGGTTTTATAACATACAGTGACATGTTTTATAACATACATTTTATAGTGACAAGCATACAGTGACAAGTTTTTATAACATACAGTGACAAGTTTTATAACATACAGTGACAAGTTTTATAACATACAGTGCCAAGTTTTTATAACATACAGTGACAAGTTTTTATAACATACAGTGACAAGTTTTTATAACATACAGTGACAAGCGTTATAACATACAGTGACAAGCGTTATAACATACAGTGACAAGCGTTATAACATACAGTGACAAGCGTTATAACATACAGTGACAAGTGTTATAACATACAGTGACAAGTTTTATAACATACAGTGACAAGTGTTATAACATACAGTGACAAGTGTTAGAACATACAGTGACAAGCGTCATAACATACAGTGACAAGCGTCATAACATACAGTGACAAGCGTCATTAGTGACAAGCGTCATAACATACAGTGACAAGCGTTATAACATACAGTGACAAGTGTCATAACATACAGTGACAAGTGTCATAACATACAGTGACAAGCGTCATAACATACAGTGACAAGCGTTATAACATACAGTGACAAGTGTCATAACATACAGCGACAAGCTCTAGGATGGTGTGGGAGAGGAGAAGGTTCAGGGGGTGGGGTAAGGGACGTAACTGACGAACTGTTCTGGGTTTATTACAACGTTGTTAGAGTTAACGGTCTTTGGTTGTGGTTATAAAGCTTGTGCTGTCGCGCCCGCGAAAGGGGTTCATAGCGCCTGTGATACTAATAGGCGCTTTCTGGCTTAACCAGTCAGTCATCTATCAATGAATTGACCACTTCAACAGCCAAATCAAGCAGTGACCGTGTGTGCAGGCCAAAGAAGACTCCGTGAGCGGGTTGACGGCTAAGGCCACGCTGCAAGTCGACGTTTACTCTGCAGACTACGATCCCTGGGACACCGCTTCCAGTGAGGCCCCCAGCCCCAACCCACAACGCCCTGATGAGAACGACCCCGACAAAGAGATGAATAGTGATACCAAGGTCAACAATCCTTTTTTTCATGAAGATATTTATTAGAAGTCGGAAGGTTTTATTGCATAGACTGCAGCATGCTACACTTAGTGGATCAAATAAAGGAAAATAAAATAATAAAACAAAGCAAAACGACATACATAATCTTTTTTCATATAGAGATAGTAATAATGGGCTTAGACCGCCCTTGTTTTTCTGACACCCTTTTACTGCAATTTATGGCTGTTTTATGAGCTTTTAAAAGGCGTGCCAAAGCACTCTGGGAATCCGGCATTTGCTAAATATAATATATATTCGTAGTCTTGCGTCTTTGCAATAGGACAGACATTTGGCCTTAATGCCTTAGCAAATTCAACACATGCCACAGAAGTGACTAACCACACCGAAAATCTATACTTCCTTTTTCTTTATATCCCCAACCAGATCGCTCATAAAAGAAGATTGGGCTTGGGAAATTACATACAACAAACCAGCATTAATATTCGTTATTCTAAATGTACAATTCTAAATAATACACCATTAAGTGCAGCAATCTTTATTACATATTGTTCATATTAATTTTTAAAAGTGTAACAAATAGATATATAAATAAAAATTTATATTAAAGCATGTGTTTCCCATTTACTAGCTGTAAGTTAAACCAAGGGAAATAATTTGTGTGTATTTTAAACATGCATTAAGCATGTGATCCAGTTGAAAAACAGAATCGGAAATTCCCCTTTACTAGACCAGAGGAAATAATTTGTGTACAGGAATATTTGTGTGCTTTCTCTGTGTGAATGTAAAATCCTTAGTAAGTTTTTTGCCTTTGCTTAGATATATAAAAAGAAATTTATATTAAGCATGTGATCCAGTTGAAAACAGCAAATAGAAATTTATATTAAGCATGTGATCCAGTTAAAAACAGAACCTGGAATTCCCTTTGCTATTATTTACCAGGACTTCCTGCAGACATTAACGTGTAACAATCGGGAATTCCCGCAAACATTAATGTGTCTTTGCTTATTTACCGGGACTTCCCGCAGATATTAACGTGTAACAATCAGGAATTCCTGCAAACATTAATGTTACAACCTTATTTTTTTAGCAAATGACGGATTTACAAAAAATGTAATTTAGTTATAGTCAGCCTTCTCAGTTGTGCCTTTGCTGTGTATTTTGTTTTAAGAATGTTAAGGGAAGTAATATAAACATTACTACGCATTTATAAGTAAAGTTGCGGTTGCTTCCCTTTGACTGTATTTGGTGGTTTGAAGCCTAAAAATCAATTTTTTTAAATAATTATTTTTAATTTAAAGTTTTGTTATCAGTATAAAAATGACGGACACAAAAAGTCTTTCGCAATCTCCTTTGTTTAAAGACATCTTTCAAACTTTACAACTTCAAATTCTTGACAGTCAAAATGTTATTAAATCTGTTTATAATAATTACGAATTTGTACTTAACAATTTTACTTTCAAATCTCCAGTTAAAATACGAATCCACGCGCAGATAACTTTTATTAAACCAGGCAGTATTGATGAAACGAGAGCTAGCGTGCACCTTCCAGTCTTATCCATTGTCATGGCAATTTTTAACATGTATCCAAGCCACTTGCCACTTTGTACACTGTGTCTATTATTGCAATAGGACAGACATTTGGCCTTAATGCCTTAGCAAATTCAACACATGCCACAGAAGTGACTAACCACACCGAAAATCTATACTTCCTTTTTCTTTATATCCCCAACCAGATCGCTCATAAAAGAAGATTGGGCTTGGGAAATTACATACAACAAACCAGCATTAATATTCGTTATTCTAAATGTACAATTCTAAATAATACACCATTAAGTGCAGCAATCTTTATTACATATTGTTCATATTAATTTTTAAAAGTGTAACAAATAGATATATAAATAAAAATTTATATTAAAGCATGTGTTTCCCATTTACTAGCTGTAAGTTAAACCAAGGGAAATAATTTGTGTGTATTTTAAACATGCATTAAGCATGTGATCCAGTTGAAAAACAGAATCGGAAATTCCCCTTTACTAGACCAGAGGAAATAATTTGTGTACAGGAATATTTGTGTGCTTTCTCTGTGTGAATGTAAAATCCTTAGTAAGTTTTTTGCCTTTGCTTAGATATATAAAAAGAAATTTATATTAAGCATGTGATCCAGTTGAAAACAGCAAATAGAAATTTATATTAAGCATGTGATCCAGTTAAAAACAGAACCTGGAATTCCCTTTGCTATTATTTACCAGGACTTCCTGCAGACATTAACGTGTAACAATCGGGAATTCCCGCAAACATTAATGTGTCTTTGCTTATTTACCGGGACTTCCCGCAGATATTAACGTGTAACAATCAGGAATTCCTGCAAACATTAATGTTACAACCTTATTTTTTTAGCAAATGACGGATTTACAAAAAATGTAATTTAGTTATAGTCAGCCTTCTCAGTTGTGCCTTTGCTGTGTATTTTGTTTTAAGAATGTTAAGGGAAGTAATATAAACATTACTACGCATTTATAAGTAAAGTTGCGGTTGCTTCCCTTTGACTGTATTTGGTGGTTTGAAGCCTAAAAATCAATTTTTTTAAATAATTATTTTTAATTTAAAGTTTTGTTATCAGTATAAAAATGACGGACACAAAAAGTCTTTCGCAATCTCCTTTGTTTAAAGACATCTTTCAAACTTTACAACTTCAAATTCTTGACAGTCAAAATGTTATTAAATCTGTTTATAATAATTACGAATTTGTACTTAACAATTTTACTTTCAAATCTCCAGTTAAAATACGAATCCACGCGCAGATAACTTTTATTAAACCAGGCAGTATTGATGAAACGATGACTGTGTGGATTTCTTCAAGTCAAATTGAAGTGTTAAAATCTTCAGACCTAGACAATGCTTATAACAACATCTTGATCAATCAGTTACAAGACAGTATTGAGCGTGCAACTTTGAAAGGGTCTGGATGGGCCGAAGGAAATTTAGAATCATTAGAACTGAACATTGCAAAGTATAATCCAATCAAAGGAAAATCTTATATCCCTCTTCCCAAAGAAATTCTTGACAAAAAGGCTGTATTGAATATTAAGAACACTGACGACAAATGTTTTGTGTGGTGTGTTTTGGCTAAATTATATCCTATTCAATCGAAAGAACATCCCGAAAGGGTGGCACTGTACAAAGATAAAGTAACGAACTTAAATCTTAAAGACATTAATTTCCCTGTTAGCCTTGACGCCATTGACAAATTTGAATCACAAAACTCTCCTATAACAGTCAATGTATATGTTTGGGACCCTGAATCAAAACTTATGCCTTTACGAATCTCTCCTAATGCCCCATCGTTTTCAGACCTCAATCACCACGTCGATCTTTTACTAATAACAGACCCGCAAGATCCTAGCATGCAACATTATACACTGATACGAAACATATCTAGATTATTAGGACACACTTCAAAACATCATGGCAAACAATATTTGTGCAGACGTTGTTTAACCAGAGTATCTAATCTCCAAGTGGCTGACAAGCACTCTAAAATATGCAAAAGTATGACAGATATTCAAACCCGCCTTGTGTTACCAAAGCCGGGTTCTCAAGTATATTTTAAAAACATCAACAAACAATTCAAGCAGCCTTATATAGTTTATGCCGACTTCGAATCATTGATTTTAAAATATCAAGGCCCACAAGGATTTTGTACGCCTAAATCATTCCTCACACACCTTCACGAAGTCTGCAGTTTCGGGTACGTAGTTGTTAGAGCCGACGGACAACATACAGAGCCGGTAATTTACAGAGGGCCTGACGCAGCTCGGAAGTTCTTAGATGAGATGAACAAAATATACAAATTGTGTTTACTGCAGCTAGATAATCCGGTGCCCATGATATTTACTGAATCTGACTCCCATAATTTTAAAGCAGCTACACATTGCCACATTTGTAATAAAGAGTTTGACCCGAAGGACACAAAGGACACAAAGTCCCAAAGAGTGAGAGATCATTGTCACATAACAGGGGCATTTAGAGGTGCAGCTCATCAGAAATGCAACTTGGAATATGGAATCAAACATTTCTCTCTCCCTATTTTCATTCACAATCTTCGAAATTACGACTCCCATTTAATCATGCAGGCAGTGACGAAAGCATACAAAGTGTCATGTATTGCCGAGACAGAAGAAAAATATAAAACTTTCACTCTGAATAAATTAAAGTTTTACGACAGCTTTCAACATTTGTCTTCCAGTTTAGAAACACTAGCTAAGAACTTACCCAGCTATCCTATCACTAGCAAATATTTTCCAGACGTTACACTAATTCGGAAAGGCGTGTATCCTTATGAATACATGGATTCTTGGGAAGTGTTTGAAGAACTAGAATTGCCACCTAAAGAGAACTTCTATTCTTCACTCAATAAAAGTTTCATAAGTGATATCGATTATGAACATGCCCAGAATGTCTGGAATGCACTCGGATGTAAAAACCTTGGTGACTACCACGACATATATTTAAAAGCCGACGTCTGTTTGTTGGCTGATGTGTTTGAAAAATACAGAGAAACGAGTTTACATCATTACTCCCTCGACCCTTCTCATTATATTTCTTCGCCAGGAATGAGTTGGGATGCTTTCTTAAAACTTAGTGGTTCTAAAATCGATCTCATAACTGACCAGGTAATGATGACAATGATTGAGTCGGGCATTCGTGGAGGAATAAGCGTGGCAGCTCATAATTATTGCAAAGCCAACAACAAATACCTGAAGCACTATGACCCCTCGCAGAAATCTAATTATATAATGTACTTTGACGCCAACAATTTATACGGTTGGGCAATGAGTGAGCTTTTACCGGTTTCAGATTTCAAATTACTTGTTAATCCAAACCCCGCAAACTTGACTTGGTTAAACAGTATTTTAAATCACCCTAAAGATCATACTATAGGGTTTATTGTCGAAGTTGACCTAGAGTATCCCAATGCTTTACACGACCTACATAATGATTACCCATTAGCACCAGAAAGATTGCATGGTACAGACAAGCAACTTAAACTTATTCCCAACCTCTATAATAAATCTAATTACGTCTGCCACTACAGAAACCTGCAGTTCTACATCAGACACGGCATGAAGTGCACAGCGATTCACAAGCTTTTATTCTTTAAACAAACGAATGTCTTGGCCGGGTACATCAATAAAAACACACAGCTCAGAAAACAAGCGCAATCTACGTTTGAAAAAGATTTCTTTAAGCTGCTGAATAACAGCTGTTTTGGTAAAACTATGGAGAACCCATACAAGCGAAAAGACGTCAGGCTAATTACATCACCCAATCAAGCGATTAAATTAACATCTAAACCTCAATACCTTGGTTACAAAGAGTTTCATGACTCCCTGTATGCAGTTACCATGAAAACCACACAAGTTAATCTAGACAAACCAGTGTTTATGGGGATGACTATTCTCGACCTTTCTAAATTACTAATGTTCGAATTTTACTACGATTACTTTAAACCTAAATACCCGGAGGCCAGAGTTTTATACACAGACACAGACTCCCTTATACTAGACATCCCTACTGAAGACATTTATAAAGACTTAGAATCGGAACTACAACACTACGATACTAGTGACTACCCTGAAACTCACCCTTTGTACAGCAAAGCAAACCAAAAGAAAATAGGTTTGATGAAAGATGAAATGAACGGGAAACTTATTGAAGAATACGCAGGACTGCGATCTAAGCAGTACAGTATTAAACACGAATCGGGAGAATCTTCAAAAGCGAAAGGCACCCAAAAAGCTGCAATAAAAAACAGAGATATCAGGCATGAAAACTACCTGGAAGCCTTAGATGGGAAAGAAGTTAAACCATACCCTAACACAACTATAAAGTCTAAAAACCATATAGTGTCCACTGCTGTGACGACCAAAAAAACATTATGCGCTAATGACACAAAGAGAATAAGAGTAACTAAGGAGTTCGCATACGCTCTAGGCCACTATAAATTACAGGTAGAAACAGCTACTGCGACTACGAGTAAGGAGGAGGGCCCGTAAGGTTTGAATAAATGTTAACTGTATTTATTCTGAAGCACTGAGCTTTTTCTTCAAAGCATCTAGCTGCTCTTTCCGTCCCAGTAGTCTCCCTTCTTCTATTAATTTTTTTTTAATTTCTTCAACATTAACAGGTGCAGACCTAGATTTAGATTGTATGTCGTGCTTTAACTTTTTATATTCTTCAAAATCTCGCTGGATAATTACAAACTCTTGGTCTGTAATCTGAGTGTCTTCTAGAGCTTTTGAAATTATTAAGTTCATGCTAGTAAGTTTTGCTATCGCCAGGCTAGAAATGAGGTCGTGTTTTTCTAATTTCTTAGATACTTTAGTATTAATTACACCAAGTAAAACTGACATTACTGAAGATAATCCGGCAGCCACTCCTAATCCAATACTAATTGGTATACCAATTCCAGTCACCAATAATCCCACGCTGACCGCAGCTTCCGCTGCATTAATAACATTTAGACCAGTAGACACGTAATTTATTCCGCTATAAGCGCCGGAATACCTTCGTCTGCATCTAGAGTACTTTTGGATATCTGATTCAATTTGAGTCCTAACTTTTCTTATTTCTTCCAGCCTGAACGTTTGAACATTACTTAAGTTACTTAAGTCTAACGTTGGAGCACTGGGCTGTACAATTGGTTGTTCATCCACTACTGCTTCTACTATAGCAGGATACAATTTTGTCGTCATATTTTTAGTGTGAAAAAAAAGGGTTAACAATAATTAACTTGATTTTAGTTTATTAGCAAAATATTCTATTTGACTATCAGAAAATATCTGATCGCTGAAATAAAATGCTAACAGATCTACGTTGTCTAGGCTAATTTGCGCTATTCTGTCAATAGGATTTGGAACAGGGACAAAAGTTATCTTGGGTGATGAAGTAAATACGGAAAACTGATTTTCATTTTCTCTTTTCTTCATAAATACTGTAACTCGTCTGGGATCCTCATCTAAATCAACCCAACTTAGAGACACTTGCGGAATTACATTAAAATTTCTCTGCGTAGGCCTGTGTGCAATTATGTCCAGTACTATCATAGCTGTGCTACCTATCTGTAAAGGAGGCTGCAGAATAACTCTAACATTTTTCCCTGCGGTTTCACGCTTATGTAAAACATAGTTGCTTTTTTTGTAGGCTTTGACTTCTATGGTTTCCCGGTTGTTTTCATCCGGCACTAGACTAACTAACATAGGCCCGGCGTTAATAATTTTCTTAAATTTATTGTCTGGTCCCATAAAAGTGTAAGGGCTTTTGCACTTGAATTTAATAAGCCAATCTAATTCTGTGTCTACAGGTGTTAAAGACCAGATATTTTCTCGTTTAGTAATAGCATACTTAAAATCGGGATCTACTTTACCGGCATTAAAATCCTTTAGCTGATCGATAGATGGTTTTTCTGGCAATACTGACGGCGGCACTTGCGGCACTTCAGGCACTGCCGGCACTAGCGCTCGTTTATAATATCCATTTTGTGTAAATTCGAAACCGTAAATAGACCCAACAATAGCATTCGCATCAAAGTCGATTGTGTCTGCTAAGTCTTTCAGTTCAATGGTAGGACAGGTTACTGGAATTTGAGGGCCGATTGACATTGTATTTTAAAATTAAACTTTATTTTATCTCAAGAATAATTGTAAGATCTTCAAAGTCTACAATTTCGTTGTTTTGCTTAGTTATTTTGAAGCAGAAACTAGTATGATAGTCCTGACTTAAGTGGCGTTTTTGAGGCAGAAATTTCAATGAAACTGGATCGCAGTAAGATTCTCTCTGAGTTGAGATTATCCTTAGCAATGTACTAGGAGTTCCGTTTACTAAGTTTTCCGATGTCTTCAGTTGATGAAGGTACACAAACAATCTATTATTAATTAACAAATTCATAGGGTTTGATCCAATAAATCTTATAGAACTGCCGACGGTGCTGGAGCTGTCAGATAAAGATAATTCATTGCCACGGAAACCTAATATTTCTGCCAGCTTTGGCGCAAGTGTAACGCTGGTAATGTCTTTATGCAGGGTTTTATGGAAAGTTAAAGTTACTATCAAGTTTGCAGGGTTCATTTTTGCTTCAATCGAATGAGGTTTAAACAATTCTTCAGTAAGTCTGCAGAAGTCATAATAGCCGGCATGAATAAAGTGCCTTTTTTTATTAATCATTATCCAGTTGTTGTTTAGATCATGACTAATATTTAACCATTTAACCGTGAAGAATATTTCGTGAAGGATTACGTTAAGGTCCCTGTTTTTGTTGTCAATAGGATGCTGAAGTTCAATGGGCACACCTGATTTTACAGATTCGAAAGTTACAAACATATTTTTTTTAATATAATAAAAAATGTACGCGCCTTATAAATATAACAAAGCTGCAAAGTATACTACAGGGCCTTATTATTACGAAAAAGCAGTCGACCTAACCAAGCTGACAATAGCTGTGGCAGCCAACGTCCATTTTGATACTATCCCCCATAATATTTTTGATCATTACCTCAACCCAGACATTACGAGCGACTTTTTAGCTAACCAATGGCTAAACAACGGGGGTATGCAGTTCTTTCAGAATCAAATTAATTTTGCCGTGTCATGCGCTACAACTGGTTGCGGAGTTTCTTACGTTCATCACCTTAATCACCCAGATCCCATGTTGAAGTCTATTTATCTGTTCCATTTGTATTATCAAGTGAGGCGGGTGTTGTCTGAACTTCAGGCTCCGTTACCTACTGACAAAAACTTTAATCCCTTTAACAACGGCTTTGACAAGAAAGCGTATCAAAGGTTGTGCAATGAATTCGGAATTGATACTAAAACAGACTTCAGACAAAAACTAGACCTCAATCACGGGATGGGAACTTTATTTAGATACGCTGTAGGTAATTTATACACGGGGCCTTACGTACCTGGATTTACATCATTTAACCACAACAGCCAGGTTCCTTTACTTTATATCAGACAAAAACAAAGTGCAGCATACAGCACTTTTATATTAGACACATCAAACGGATTTACTCAAAGTGGGGTGGAAAGGCTGAATGAATCTATTCGTACGTATGCGTGGTGCATTTTGGGGTCTCAAGCACAAACACGAAGTAATATCATTGGGGAAGGAACTAGCTTCGATGCACAAAAGCAGTTTCTAGCCAACATTGAAGATTCTATTAATTCGGCAGTAGATTTGCCCGCAAGTATTAAAAGATATCAGGACACTTTAAAGTATGCTAGATCGAAAGTAGATTACGTAATAGGTTTAGGACTGTATATGTTGCCTTCAGACCTTCAGCTTAGGATAGGAACTATATCAAACTACAACAACAATATAGTGATTGCCGACCCTCAGTTTCATATAGGCTACAATCCTACAATAAATACATTGAATACAGTGAATACAGCAAATACGGTATTTACTGCTAGGCCTAATAATGAACCTTTAAGTTCGCCACCACTTCCAAGCCTACCAAGCCTACCAAGCTTGCCGGAACTGCAAATGCCGGTAACTGATCATGGGGTTTCACGTCTAGCGCTTACAGGGGGTTTATTGTTTGCTGGGTTAATTGGGATTTACTATTTTAAGTAACCAGAGTAATATTATTATAAACAAAGACCACAGATGCTCAGACGCCCAAACCACAACTTTAGAAGCAGTATTAAATATCCATGAAAATACAGAACCTAATATTCCTGGAAGTGCGTCTACAAGTTTGTCACCTAAGCGTTTCAATAAGTTAGCTATGCTTTGTAACGTCTTTTTAATCCAGTCTTTAACCGGACTACCGCCAGGTACGCCAGGTCCGCCAGGTCCGCCACCAATGCCTACGGTTCTAGTCAGTGCTAAGACTAGTGTGCTTATTGTCATCCCAACAGCTGTAAGAATGCTAAATATTGTAACACCTTGCTCTCTGAACAGTGTTTGAATTCTTTCTGCAAGTGTAGTGTCTTCGTGTAAAATTTTATGCACCGTTTCTTTTATTCTGGCGAAATTAGTTATTAATTTTTCTCTGTTTATGGATAAGGCTTCTAGCCTTGCCGCGCGTTCTGTGTAAAGGTCTGCGAGCCTTTTTTGAATCAACTGTTTTACCTCAATGCTTAAGTTCGCGTCATCAGCTTCTGCTAGTTTATTTTTTTGTTTTTCTATATGTTTGTCGAGCTCACCGAGCTTGGCCAAATTCATCATTGTCTCCCCTCTCACAGATTGTAAAGCTTTATCTAAGCCCTGAAGTTCACGCAGTGGCAATAATGGCGTGTCATTGATAGTTTCCATAACCTGATCAATATTGGTGTCCTCATTTGTTTGTAAGGTTGTTAACTCTTTATTTACTTCTAATGCAGAACTAGTTAAGTTAGTTAAGTCTTGTAGTTCTATTTCTGAACTTAACGATGCATCTATTCGTTGAAGTGAAGCTACTGCTTGGCGATGCAACGCTGGCACTCTATTATCGGAAAGCCCCAATGATCGTATTACAGTCACTGGGAGTTTAGTTTTCAAAGTAGACCACGCATAAAATTTATCAGGATTCTTTAACATAGTTAACTGTACTCTCACTTTTTTACCGGATACACTAGTGTTTATAAACAAGTGATTATTTTTGTCTAGTTCGAAGTCGCTGGGACTAACATAATCAGGTAACTCGCGCCCGATGTAATTGTAAAATTTATTGATTTTTCTGGCTTTTTGGGTTTCAGTTACTTGACGTAATTCTTCTCCTATACTTAGCCTTGTTTGGCTCATGTCATCTCCTACCATTGAAAGCAGTGTGACGTCGTGGTCTTCATTAGGTTCATCAGGTTTAAACACTTCATCAAGAGCTTCACCACCTGTTGCCATTTTTAAATATAATTTTTTTTTATCGCATTAAAAATGCAAAGCTACGGAAACTTGTTAGACCCTACACGCCGATTGAGGACGCCTTTAGGCATCAAAGGTGAGAAAAGCACAATAATTATTACAAACAATCCAAGCAGCATAGAGCCTAATCAGCTACTAACCATAAGATTTCCAAATTTAGGTCCTGATGATGTAATAGTTCCAGGCAGTCCTAAATTGGGATTTAAAATTAGTCTGAATTCTGACGACGATCCTAACAGAACCATAGTCAACAATCTAGGCAGAGCTATAATTAAAAGAATGGTTATTAAACTTGATGGGCGAGAAATCCAAAGTATCGATGACGCCGGTGTTTTGTTTTGTTACACAGATCTGTGGCTGAGTAAATATGAAAGGGAAGATTTAGTTGGTCAGGGGATTCAAGCCGCCAATGTGGCAAAACTTCGAATCAAAGCTGGCGATGCTGTCGTTTCTAACAAAGGTGAAAATGCATTAGCTGCTGTATACAAAAACAGGTTTTATTTTCCACTCGATTTTGAACTGCTACACAGTCATCTGCCATTTCATCAAGGTTCATTTAACGATAGGCTTTCTTACGAAATTATTTTCAATGATTATTCTCAAGTAGTAATTAGCTCTGACAATGATGCTAGGTATACAATTACAGACATCACGCTTGAATACGAAGTGGTCACTCACGCTGAACTCAGTAGGATGATCAGGGGACAATATGACAAACTAGCAATTTATTATGATAGGATCGTTCGCTACAGACAGTTTAATAAAGATTTATTAGACGCACTATGGACCATCAACATAAATTCACCTGCTCGAAGTTTTAAAGGTGTACTGTTGTTGTTTGTGAAAGAATCTAATTATAATCGTGACAGCGAAAATTTTATCAATCCTAATATTTCAAAAGCGTCTGTCGTGATTGAAGGTAAGCCTAATCAATTATTCGCTAATGGAATGATGGGGTTTTCAACAGTTTGATGAGATTAGGAAAATCTTGGGTGGAGGTAGATTGCGGACTGACACTGTGGATTTGATTTCTAAGGATCTTCATTTGCATGACACGCGACTGCAAGATTATCTGGTGAATAAATTTGCGTTGTGGTTAGACTTTCGAACCATACCCACCAACGAACTTCATGGATCTGGAAGAAGAATTGAAAACGGAACAGATGGTATAACAATTGAATTGCATAGGGAAGCAAGTGCTAGGTCAGAATCAGTTACAGTATACATGTATATTATTATGGATGCTCAGCTAAACATTGAAAATGGAAGATTAAAAGATTTAGTATATTAAAAATGACCTCTTTGTTACCTCGTGATCCTCATTGTGGAATGATCGTTGGCATGACGTCATGCGGAAAGACTGTCTTTGTTCTGGATTTGTTAGAAAAATATTACGCAGGACACTTTGATTATATAGTAATTTTTTGCCCCACTATTCAACATAATAAAACCTACTTAGATCGTAAGTATGTCTGGACAGATGAAAATATCTTTGTTGTAAATACCAATGGCAAGCTCAATGAGTATTTAACGTATTTTTATAACCTGTTTGAGAATGAGGGTAATACGTTATTCTTAATCGATGATTGCAGTGCAGAAAAAGATATTGTATTAAAACGGAACATATTGAGCAAGCTGGCTTTCAGTGGACGCCATGTGAAAATTAGTGTCTGGTTAATCACGCAGAAATTTAATTCCATATTAAAGGATTTTAGAGAACAAGTTAAATTTGTTTGCCTGTTTTATTGCAAAGATCGAGACAGCTTTGATAACTGTTTAAAAGAAAATGACGTAATTGAATCAAAAGAGGAAAGAACTAAATTAAAAGAACAGCTAAAAAAAGGCAAGCACTTAAAATTATTATTAAAAACTGACCAACCAACTGGCTATACAATACTTATGTAAGTAAGTACGTTCTTTTATAATTTAATTATTGTAAGTTATAAGTTTTTTTTAAAGTCGACTTAATTAAGTTAGATGTAAGTAAGTAAGTTCTTTTATAATTTAATTATTGTAAGTTATAAGTTTTTTTAAAAGTCGACTTAATTAAGTTAGATGTAAGTCACTAAGTCAAAAAAAAAGGTTGAAGGTAAGTAATAGTGGTGATGATTATAGTTCATTTATCTTAATGGCTCTGTGTCTGGTGGAACAATCTGAAGTTCTTCTTTTACAAAGTTTCTTTGTGGTGTTCTACGATCGCTTCTCGGTCTTAAATAATATACGGGCGGATCAGTAGATAATGCTCTGTCAACTTCATAAACGCTTAATGACCAAATTGGGTCTGTAGCTCGTCTTCTTGTGTCATTAGCAACTTCTCCAGGCTGATAAAGGTATCTAACAGTTTTGTTCATCAAAGTTAGATCCGGCTGACCAGGCTTTGAAACGGTAACAACAATCTGTTTCTTTTTAATAGCCTCAACTGGTTTTAATCCTGTAACTTTGGTTGGTTCTGAATTCATTTCCCTTAAAACTCGAGGCAGCCTAATAACCCATTCTGTATTAGGGGTTTCAGTAAAGAGTTCCTTTGAATACTGATAAGTGAATAATCTTTCTGCCAGTTGCCGATTAAAGTTTTCTACAATACCCTGTGATCTGTGCAATCCAACAACTCCTCTTCTAACAGTTACATTATGTTTTAACAAAAGCTGGTTAACAGCTGCTTTGAATTCAGACCCTTCATCGCATTGAATAAGTCTAGGGAACCTTAGAGGCCCTCTTGAATAAATCGCATTTAAGGCTTGAGCGACCTCAGCAGAATTTTTAGTCCTAAGAGCATGAGCGTCCTTAAACCGGGTAGCTATATCAATAACAGTAAGGGCATACCTGTATTTCTTTCTATATATTTTGTCATGGGGAAGATATAACAAATCTATTTGATGCGTGTCATTTGGTCTGGAGTTTTCAAATTTTGGTCTTATTATTTTCTTCGGGGGTGGAAGATAGATTTGCCATACAGCTTGCTTCGATAACCATTGTTTAACTACGTTTTCTGACAAGCCAGTCTTTTCTACTAGTTTATTAACTGCCGTCATCCCTTTCCAATATCCGGATTGAGAATAATATAATCTAGACAAACGCGAAGTCATATTTTATTTAGATTTATATTTTTGTTTAACGAGGTAATAAACTACTGTTATTCCAAACACAACTAAAATTAATTCTCCGGTCTCTGACATTGTAGGTGCAATGTTAGGTGTGTAGTAATCGGATAACACTGGTTGCTTTAATGAAGGTAGTGTCATGCCAGTTAATAAATAATATTGGTGCAAAGCTTCATCAACGTCTTCGAATGTTTTATCAGCATGACCTTCTTCTTTCAATCTTGTATTAACAAAATCAAGCTGCATTAGTCTGTTTTTCTCGTATTCGGCCTGATCTTGTTGTAATTTTTCCATTGCTAAGTTATGCCGTTTTGATTCTTCTTTACTGTCCAGTTTTGAAAACAAATAATTTGATCCTGAAAAGGCTAAGGCGTTGACAGCAGCAGAACCAAGCACCATTGCAGCACCGGCCATTTTTTAATTTAGTTTTTTATTTTATTTGTATTTAAAATGAATTGTGATGACTTGTTAATGCAAGAAGCTATTAATGTTACAGTTACAGGTGTTGACAATGAGAAAAGAGACAGGCTGGTTGCATTAGTAGCTTCCGGAAAGTCAAAGTATTATCTCGGTGTTGACTTAACTACTGAACAAGTACAAAGACTGAGGCCTGAAGAGATAATTATATTACATAATAAATATGATAAAGTTCTCGGCGCTTTAATGGTTAAAAGTCTTGGGCGTTCGATTGTAAAGTTATATACGAAAGCTGTGTCGACCTTTGTTACTTTAGATTGTGAGAATGATTTATTTGATGATTTGATTAAAGAATCCAGTTATTGTTAATGGGATTAGTGAGGCATCAAGAAATTTGTATTATAAGTTTGGAAGCTTGTTGACCCCATTTTCAGCCGGGCTAATTACTTTTCAACACATAAATTTCTCTGCTATTAAAAATGGACTCTTCCAATCCAGAGATGGAGAAGGAGACGGAGGTGAAGAATTCAGAGAATCAACAGAACCCAGTGACAGTCACTAAACAAAAGAGTCTGGGAAGAATTGCAGCTGGAAAGAAGTTAGCAGAATTTAACAGGTTACATAGATGGAACAGACAAACAAAAGCAAACATATTAGGAAAAAAGGAATCACCAAAAGAAGAAACAATAATGCAACAAACATTAACAACAAATAAAGAAGAACCAATACAACCAATACAACCAGTACAATCTTCAAATAACATATATTATTTATGTATAGCCGGTGTAGTGGGTGCAAGTGGGTACATAATATATAAATACCGCCAAGGAAAAAAGAAACAGAAACCCTCAAAACCACTTGTAGAAAAAGAAATTGAATTATCTCCATCATTGAAGCCATCATTAGATGTGTTTTCAATGCAGTAATAATTTATTATTATTTTTTTTATTATATATAAAAAATGAGTGTACCATATGAACAAACAATTGTTAATCTTGGATACCATAGTGTTGTCTTAGTGGGCTTAAATACAGCTTATGCCATGATTGCAAAATCTCTTTTAAAAATGAAACCTATTGAATTAGGAAAAATGGATCTTTCAGATGCTGGTAAACTGGTTGGTATCTTTTCATTATCGTTATTTACTCGGGACTATCTTGTTAAACAAAAGATCATTCCAGCAGATATTAATGTGTAATGTTATACAACCATAATGTAGAAGGGTTGTAATTTTTTTTTGTTTTAACCAAAGATGCAAGATATACGAATATGTATTATATTTAGCAAATTGCGGATTCCCAGAGTGCTTTGGAGCGCTTTTTAAAAGCTCATAAAACAGCCATAAATTGCAATAAAAGGCCTCCTTTAGTAACTCTATGAGCTTTGGGGCTCAGAGCCCATTATTGCTATCTCTCATATTCATCCACTCTGGTTTTAAATATTCTCGCGAACAACACCCCCATCCCGTCAGCTTCGCTCTTTTGCAGACTCTCGTATCTTTACGATCCCCACTGTCAGGACAAAAACTTTTGGCCAAAGGTCTTTCTCTTATCAAGCCCCTGTTACCTGGAACCAGCTCCCCCACTTCATCCGTCATTCACCCTCCATGCCAACCTTCAAAAAACATCTCAAAACTTATTTATTTCCATCATAGTCTTTAATTTTGATTGTCTTTGAGTATGTTTGGTGTGCTTAGCTTCTCGCAGTGACTAATTTAATTGATTTTTTTGTTTTCTTTATTATAGAAGTGATTATGTGTGCGTGCGTGTGTGTGTGTGTGTGTGTGTGTGTGTGTGTCTGTGTGTGTGTGTTTTGCAGAAGGTGGTTATCAGTGAAAAAATTATCTTCTTTTCTTGTTTTGTATGTTTTCTTTTTGATTAGTTGTAAATTTTTGACTTTGTAAACGCCTAGGGTTTTGTTTAGATTAGGCGTCAATAGCCATAATAATAAAAATAAAAATAATAATAATAATAATAATAATAATAATAATAATAATAATGATAATAATAATAATAATAATAATAATAATAATAATAATAATAATAATAATAATAATAATAATAATAATAAACAGGAATTAATTCATTTCTAATATCAGTGTATAATAGACATGTATACAAATAACAAGAGAACCTCGGGTTCATCGACTGACAAAATAGCCAAGTTTCTTGTCTTCTGAAATAGACCTATACTACAGAAAACAGAAATGTAGGTTAGATGTGTACAAAATATTAATTCCCAACACAAATCCCAAAATCAATGAATTTGTCCCGTTGTGTTTGCCTGATGATAAGACAAGGTGAACACACTACAGTGTATTGTTTTGTTGTTGTTGTTGTTGTTGCTGCTGCTGCTGTTGTTGTTGCTGTTGTTGTCCAAATTAACAATCTGTTGGTTGGTTTATCCACTTGTTTCCCTTTATGAGTTATTACAACTATTGTGTAGGCTCTGTCCGGCCGTGTGTCCGGGCGTGAGCGCTTTGCTCTGAAACTAATAGAGGGATTTCTCTGAAACTAATAGAGGGATTTCTTTGAAACTAATAATAGAGGGATTTCTTTGAAACTAATAGAGGGATTTCTTTTAAACTAATAATAGAGGGATTTCTTTGAAACTAATAGAGGGATTTCTTTGAAACTAATTGATGGATTTCTCTGAAACTAATAGAGGGATTTCTTTGAAACTAATAATAGAGGGATTTCTTTGAAACTAATAGAGGGATTTCTTTTAAACTAATAATAGAGGGATTTCTTTGAAACTAATTGATGGATTTCTCTGAAACTAATAGAGGGATTTCTTTTAAACTAATTGATGGATTTCTCTGAAACTAATAGAGGGATTTCTTTTAAACTAATTGATGGATTTCTCTGAAACTAATAGAGGGATTTCTCTGAAACTAATAGAATGATTTCTCTGAAACTAATAGAGGGATTTCTTTGAAACTAATAGAATAATTTCAATGAAACTAATAGAGGGATTTCTTTGAAACTATTAGAATGATTTCTCTGAAACTAATAGAGGGATTTCTTTGAATCTTGGTGTATGATTTGAGCATAACGAGGCCTACAGGCTGAAACAAATGTATGTTTCTTGGTACCGTTATCATGGTCACGTCATCATGGTCACGTCATCATGATCACTTCATCATTTGTTTGTTTTTTGTTTTTGTTGTTTTCTGTGTAATGGCATTTTTCTCCCAAACTACTGGATGAATTTGGTTGAAAATTGGTATGTCCTTAATTGGACTTTAAAGATGCCTTCAATATAAAAATCCAACTTATGCAAATTGACGTCATCTTTTAATTTTATTATAATTTTTTTTAAATGTCCTTTAAACTTTGTAATTAGAAGTGTAGAGATGCGGTGTAACTTTTAAATAGCCGTGAATGAACAGGGTCTGTGGATTATTCCAGATCGCGGTGATCGGCATAGCAGTGTTAGGTGCTGTGTGCGTGGTTCTGGTCATCGCTCTCTTCGTCACCATCCTCAAACTTCGCATGCAGGGCCGGGTGGGGTCCGCAGACGCCTCCAAAAGTTCCAGAAAGTCGTTTGTTGACGATGAAGAACCTGCGTCCTCCGGTCAGCAGAGCCCTGCTCTTTCCAAACAGGTGACGTCACGAATACAATGTCTACTTCACGATAACAGACGACTGTTTGCTTAATAAGTGGTCATACATTTTGTGTGCCTAATATTTGGGAATTTTGAATGTAACCTTTTTTTTCTTTTTAAAAGTTTATTATCCCTTTTCATTGGGAAACTCTGGGCCGCCTCCCCTGGGGAAGGCGTAGTCGCAGCCTGTGGCGCGCCCAAACCCAACCTACCTAACATTATTTTGTTATTTTTGAAATTTTGCTGGGGGAGCAAACCGAAGTACCCGGAGAAAACCCCCTAGACGTTGCCCGAGTCGAAAGTCAATAATATTCGGAGAAACATAATGCCCAGATGCTGGATCGAACCCACACCTGTCAGGCGCCATTGGTTTCTGGCCTGTGGACAAGGCAAGTTAGTCCCGCCTTAGCCCACTTGGCCAAAACGCTCGCTTGTTCGAAGTAGCTCAAGTAGCTTTTAGAATAGGCCTACGACACTAATCATCGCTTGTAATGTTGGTGTGTGAGTTTAAAGGCCTGGGTGGCACAGCTTTGCCGCTGCCTTGCTTTCCTTGAGAAGGCAACTGGATTTTTGACTCTCTCTCTCTCTCTCTCTCTCTCTCTCTCTCTCTCTCTCTCTCTCTCTCTCTGCGATTCTTTGATCCAAGGGAAGCAACTTGGCCGCGGGTTGAGCTTGGATTTGTTATTTGTTATGGTTGTGTCCCTTCCATCCAAGCACTCCCACGTCCTTCGTCTCCTGTTGTTTTCTGTTTTCATTTTTAATCTCTTGGTCCTCTTTCCTCAATCTGTTCTTTTCTCCTCCTTGCTTCTCCTGCTTCTTCCTTCTCCTGCTTCTTCCTTCTTCTGTTTCTTCCTTCTCCTGCTTCTTCCTTCTTCTGCTTCTGTTTCTTCCTTCTCCTGCTTCTTCCTTCTTCTGCTTCTTCCTTCTTCTGCTTCTTCCTGCTCATGTTTCTTCCTTCTCCTACTTCTTCCTTCTTCTGCTTCTTCCTTCTTCTGCTTCTTCCTGCTCATGTTTCTTCCTTCTCCTACTTCTTCCTTCTCCTGCTTCTTCCTTCTCCTGCTTCTTCCTTCTTCTGCTTCTTCCTTCTCCTGCTTCTTCCTTCTCCTACTTCTTCCTTCTTCTGCTTCTTCCTTCTCCTGCTTCTTCCTTCTCCTGCTTCTTCCTTCTCCTGCTTCTTCCTTCTTCTGCTTCTTCCTTCTCCTACTTCTTCCTTCTCCTGCTTCTTCCTTCTCCTGCTTCTTCCTTCTCCTGCTTCTTCCTTCTTCTGCTTCTTCCTTCTCCTGCTTCTTCCTTCTCCAGCTTCTTCCTTCTTCTGCTTCTTCCTTCTCCTGCTTCTTCCTTCTCCTGCTTCTTCCTTCTTCTGCTTCTTCCTTCTCCTGCTTCTTCCTTCTCCTGCTTCTTCCTTCTCCAGCTTCTTCCTTCTCCTGCTTCTTCCTTCTCCAGCTTCTTCCTTCTCCTGCTTCTTCCTTCTTCTGCTTCTTCCTTCTCCTGCTTCTTCCTTCTCCAGCTTCTTCCTTCTCCTGCTTCTTCCTTCTCCTGCTTCTTCCTTCTCCTGCTTCTTCCTTCTTCTGCTTCTTCCTTCTCCAGCTTCTTCCTTCTCCTGCTTCTCCCTTCTCCTGCTTCTTCCTTCTCCTGCTTCTTTCTTCTCCTGCTTCTTCCTTCTCCTGTTTCTTCCTTCTTCTGCTTCTTCCTTCTCCTGTTTCTTCCTTCTCCTGCTTCTTCCTTCTTCTGCTTCTTCTGCTCCTGCTTGTGTGTGAATTTCTTTACTCACACGTGTGCGATACGTGGTTGATATAGGCCCACACTATCTTTTAGCCAAAACTTGTGTCACAGGCCCATCATGCCATGAATGTTTAGGAATCTGCCCGTACCCGTATCATGTGTAACATTAGCACAATTCCAGGTCATCATTAGGAATGATTAATCAAATCAGTTTGACTTCCTGACCTACGCAGTCTTTCTCGTTTTGGGATGGCAAATATAAAAGGAAGCGTATTTGGTTGTTCTTATACCCTATGACTGACACAGCTACAATTACATTAAATGTCAGTAACAGTTCAGTCTTCCAGTTTCCAGTCTACTAATACTGGATGTTATAAATGCCTTATTCCTAAATCAGACTCAAAGCGCGGCGATCCCTAACCAACATGCACGCTCACATGTACAAGACACTTCTACATACACAACCAACACATTCATCACTCAAACACGTGGTGTAAAGGCAGGTCGCTATTAGAAGACGGAGAGGAAATCCAATTTTATTCCAACATTTTAGACAGACAGCATCCTATACCATTGTTGAAAGGAGGGAGGAAACCGGAGTACCCGGAGAAAACCCTCGGTGGCCTGAAAGTCTGGTACCTTAGTCAAACGAGTTCATCCCCTGCGGGGTTCGAACCCGAGACCCTTAGCCTAGGAAATCAGCTGACCACCCGCTGAGCCACTAGGTCACCATGACTACTAACACCTTAAGATGGTTGTCATGTTAGGAGCAGGTGCTGAGCAAGCTGCCAGAACCAGGCCTCAGAGCAAACAAGCTGCCACCGCTGCTAGCAAACGATGTCTTTGACGGCACCAAGAAATTCGAGGACGAGATCTCCCCAGGTTTCTTCACTGCTCCTGGCAAGGTCAAGGTCCCACTCCTGCCCTCCGGCGGCGCCAAGAGTCAAGAGCGACAACCCATCATCATCGACGACGGCGGGAGTAATTAAGTAGTGAACTCCCTTGATTTTGCTTGATCGCTTGAAACACTTTCACAAATATTGGAATCGGTTTTTGGTCTTCAGTGACGTCATTTCCAATCATGAAGCTATTTCGTTTTGCATTCATTTCTTTATTTACGTTATGTTATTTAAGTTTGTTTTATTGTTACTGTATTTTATGTTGTTATGTTATAGATAACGTTGTTTGTCACCTGTCCGGGAAACGGATAGATAGCTTTCATACGAAAGAACCGCAGTGACAGGCCTTGTTACCGAGTTCTCCGTAATTTCTTTTCAATGTCTTTAATTATTTTCATAACTTGTGTAATGTTCTCTTTGTCAAAGTGATTTAAGAGTCAACTTTATATATATTACTTTTATTTCACCAATATTTACTGTTAGCAAATTTACCATCATTTGATAGTTTGGAGATGTTTTGAATATTTTATGTAGTTTGATAAGAGTCCTGGGGTTGTCATAAACATAAAATATTGTATAAAAGGACAATTATTATTGTATAAAAAGACATTGTTAAAAACGACGACATCATTGTACAATTGTCTGACCTTGAGAAACTGACATATTTCATCGGAAAAAAAAGAAAAAAGGTAAAGGTGGTCCCGTAGCCTTGTGGCCGTAGGGGAGCGTGATGTTGGAGGTCACACTTATCTTGGGACAGCGTAATGAGGGTGATGCCCATCTCTCTCCCTCGCTGCTTTACCTTCCCCACCCTTAAGAGAGTAGGTACTCAGTCACAGTTGAGTCAACTGGGGGCGTTGTTATTTGTCGCTTCACGTTTTGCGGTCACCCATCCAAGTGCTAACCGCACTGGACGGTGCTTAACTTGCGACACAGTAGCGAGTGCTCCAACCACTGCGCTATCCGACAACCCTATTTCATCGGAATGGAGTATAAACCGAGTCTACTGTGAGCACGCACCCGTTCCATCGTAAGGACATTAAAGATCCTGACGCTCATGTCCTGGACGGGTGAGTGTCAACTACCTAACTACAGCCAGCACACACTAGGTTTATTGATCACTCCCACTTCCGCTTGCTCAGGACTGTGCTCAGTTGTCTGAGGCGTCCAGTGTCAACTACAGCCAGCACACACTAGGTTTATTGCTCACTCCCATCTCCGCTTGCTCAGGACTGTGCTCAGTTGTCTGAGGCGTCAAGTGTCAACTACCTAACTACAGCCAGCACACACTAGGTGTATTGATCACGCCCACCTCCGCTTGCTCAGGACTGTGCTCAGTTGTCTGAGGCGTCAAGTGCCAGCTACATAACTACAGCCAGCACACACTAGGTGTATTGATCACGCCCACCTCCGCTTGCTGAGGACTGTGCTCAGTTGTCTGAGGCGTCAAGTGCCAGCTACATAACTACAGCCAGCACACACTGGGTTTATTGATCACGCCCACCTCCGCTTGCTCAGGACTGTGCTCAGTTGTCTGAGGCGTCAACTACCTAACTACAGCCAGCACACACTAGGTGTATTGCTCACTCCCACCTCCGCTTGCTCAGGACTGTGCTCAGTTGTCTGAGGCGTCAAGTGTCAACTACAGCCAGCACACACTAGGTTTATTGCTCACTCCCACCTCCGCTTGCTCAGGACTGTGCTCAGTTGTCTGAGGCGTCAAGTGTCAACTACCTAACTACAGCCAGCACACACTAGGTTTATTGCTCACTCCCACCTCCGCTTGCTGAGGACTGTGCTCAGTTGTCTGAGGCGTCAAGTGCCAACTACAGCCAGCACACACTAGGTGTATTGCTCACTCCCACCTCCGCTTGCTCAGGACTGTGCTCAGTTGTCTGAGGCGTCAAGTGTCAACTACCTAACTACAGCCAGCACACACTAGGTTTATTGCTCACTCCCACCTCCGCTTGCTGAGGACTGTGCTCAGTTGTCTGAGGCGTCAAGTGCCAACTACAGCCAGCACACACTAGGTTTATTGCTCACTCCCATCTCCGCTTGCTCAGGACTGTGCTCAGTTGTCTGAGGCGTCAAGTGCCAACTACAGCCAGCACACACTAGGTTTATTGCTCACTCCCACCTGCGCTTGCTCAGGACTGTGCTCAGTTGTCTGAGGCGTCAAGTGCCAACTACAGCCAGCACACACTAGGTTTATTGCTCACGCCCATCTCCGCTTGCTCAGGACTGTGCTCAGTTGTCTGAGGCGTCAAGCGGTGCGCTTAAGGCCGCAAGCGGGCGCCTGGGGCGTCTTGAGAGAGATCCTGTATCGGACAGCGCCTTGAGCAGCTCTTCACCTGGAAAAGCGCTATATAACAGCAACAAATTTAATGAATAAATAAATAAATTAATCCGATATCCTGTTTACAATGTTTCAATGATGCGTTGTCTTTACTGAATAGTGTAATCAGAACATAATACCGATCTGTTGGGTTTGTTGTTAATACTATTATTATTAACATTCATTTGATGTTATTCTGATATTTTGGTGGTAATTTTTCAAAAATTAATAATATGGCGGACTGTTTGTTAATTATTGCATGCTAATTGTCCGTCTTGTTCTGACTTCACAATTCAAAGAATTTGTTATTATAATTGACTCGCCATCAATGTGTTATTATAATTGACCCACCATCAATGTGTTATTATAATTGACCCACCATCAATGTGTCATTATAATTGACCAACGATCAATGTGTTATTATAATTGACCAACCATCAATGTGTTATTATAATTGACCCACCATCAATGTGTTATTATAATTGACCAACCATCAATGTGTTATTATAACTGACTCACCATCAATGTGTTATTATAATTGACCCACCATCAATGTGTTATTATAATTGACCAACGATCAATGTGTTATTATAATTGACCCACCATCAATGTGTCATTATAATTGACCCGCCATCAATGTATCATTATAATTGACCCACCATCAATGTGTTATTATAATTATAATTGACTCACCATCAATGTGTTATTATAATTGACCCGCCATCAATGTGTTTTTATAATTGACCCGCCATCAATGTGTTATTATAATTGACCCACCATCAATGTGTAATTATAACTGACTCACCATCAATGTGTTATTATAATTGACCCACCATCAATGTGTTATTATAATTGACCCACATCAATGTGTTATTATAATTGACTCACCATCAATGTGTTATTATAATTGACCCACCATCAATGTGTTATTATAATTGACTCACCATCAATGTGTTATTATACTTGACTCACCATCAGTGTGTTATTATAATTGACTTACCATCAATGTGTTATTATAATTGACCCACCATCAATGTGTTATTATAATTGACTTACCATCAATGTGTTATTATAATTGACTCACCATCAGTGTGTTATTATAATTGACTCACCATCAATGTGTTATTATAATTGACCCACCATCAATGTGTTATTATAATTGACCCGCCATCAATGTGTTATTATAATTGACCAAAGATCAATGTGTTATTATAATTGACCCACCATCAATGTGTTATTATAATTGACCAAAGATCAATGTGTTATTATAATTGACCCACCATCAATGTGTTATTACAATTGACCAACCATCAATGTGTTATTATAATTGACCAAAGATCAATGTGTTATTATAATTGACCAACCATCAATGTGTTATTACAATTGACCCACCATCAATAATGAAGAAGGTTATTATAAGATTATTGATAATATTGATTGGTGCATTCAAAGTATTTGAGGATGTATTACGATGTACTATCTTATTTTGTGTTGTGCTATCATGTTTGTTCGTTCGTTTGTTTGTTTGGTGGTTTGATTCGGTCTATTAGTTCTAGTTTTAGTCTATTATCTTGTTGTCATACATCTCAGTATTAAAGGTCTTCAGTGTTAGGTTCACTGTGAACGGCCACGCATGTTGATTAAAGGGATTTTGTGAGAGTTTTCAAGAAAAAAGGTGTGTTACGATTAAGGCGCACACGATAGATCGATCATTTTATTTTGCAAAGCATGCAATATTGCATGTAGCATGTATATTTGATTTGATTTTGCGTTGTTGTTAGAAGAAGCTTTGTGTATTGTTGATAATTTTAGTCGGTCAATATTGTTGAGAATGTTTTTAAATTATTGCTTATTATTGACCGAAACTTCCAGATAGGTCTGTAATAGTAATGGTACTGAAGTGACCTTTTGTTGGGTTCCATCACATTGTGGATTTCTATATAATTATTGGGCTGACCATGCTGCAAACTTAGGTGCATTAAATAATAATTCCCTATCAGTTAAATTAAATCTGTCTTCCAAAGAAATTCAAAACAATATCGAAAATAATGTTATAAGGAAACTTCGTTTCTATACAAACTATAAAAATCTTCGTGGATTTCACAGATCAGTTTCATCTACGGCAAACAGAATATTATTAAATTCAATTAAAACCAAATATTGTAAAAATGTAAAGTGCATTTGTGATGAACCTCTAACTCTAAAACATATATTATTTGATTGTATTCAGATGCATCCTCTTTTGCCCCTTGAAGTAAATACTATAACATCAGTTAAAAACATTAGTAATGGATTAAGTGTGGGATTGGCAAAAGCTTTAATCAATTCTCCAGTCGCTCGTTTTATTTAACTGAAATTGTTATTGTTCTGTAGGATAGGTTGTAATAGTCCCTGTGTGTATGCATGTGTTTATATGTATCTGGTTAAATGCGTGAATCTGTATGTATGGTCTTTATCATCTTGATGAAAAAAGACGTTAATAAAACAACCAACCATCTCGTAATTTAGCTAAGCGATTCTTCTAACCTAAATAAGTTCTATGACAGTGCATAGTTCCGGTGACAAGTTTTATTTGATTGGG
Source organism: Oncomelania hupensis (assembly GCA_036898135.1). Classification (NCBI taxonomy): domain Eukaryota; kingdom Metazoa; phylum Mollusca; class Gastropoda; order Littorinimorpha; family Pomatiopsidae; genus Oncomelania; species Oncomelania hupensis. The sequence goes on from CM072512.1 coordinate 136,048,002, forward strand.
TATTATTGCGTCATGCTAGAATGTTCGAACGTTTTCTCGATTGCAGAGAGGCTATTTAAGTTATGCATGGCTTGTGAGGTTGATGATTATTGAAGTGATTTTTGGAAGGCGGTCCTGTATGCAGTTGTTTGCTGAATAAAGTTGGAAAACTTTATACGACGACTCCTGCCTTGTTGCTGAGTGAACAGGTTGCTTGGATAAACGAATTCGAGTTACACATATCAATAATCAAGCATCGGGGCTGAATCAACTTTTGATAAATAACCGTGTAACAGTATGTGACTGGTCTAGCAACGAAGATAGAAAAGATAACATAAGATAAGATAAGATAAGACAACTTTTTTATCTTTTAGATAGTAGATTGATAGAACATTTTAGAAACGAAGAAGAAAAAATGAGAATGGCAGAAACGGTGGTAATTTACAGCACTAAATTTCCACAAAGTGGGGATACTATTTATACAGAAAACCCCGGCACCCTAACGCAGCTAATAGTGATGTCACACTTAAGTATAATGGAACACAGCTAATAGTGATGTCACACTTTTGTATAATGGAACACAGCTAATAGTGATGTCACACTTTTGTATAATGGAACACAGCTAATAGTGATGTCACACTTAAGTATAATGGAACACAGCTAATAGTGATGTCACACTTTTGTATAATGGAACACAGCTAATAGTAATGTCACACTTATGTATAATGGACCACAGTTTAATGGCACACGTGTATTTGTCAGTGTCGTCAGGATGCGTGCATAATCTCTCTCTCTCGCCATCTCTCACTCTCTCTCTCCTTTCTTTCTCTTTCTCTCATTTACGTCATCACCAACTCCATCATCAACATCAACAACATCAACAACAGCAACAACGGCTGCACCAACAGCATCCTACACAATGATGGAAGGCAATTACAGTGGAATATGCAATATACTATAATATTCAAATAGAACACAATTCCTAATAATTATATTAATGATAATAACAACAACAACAACAATAATAATAATAATAATATTAAAATAATAATAATAATAATTATTATTATTATTATTATTATTATTATTATTATTATAAAAATAATGATAATGATAATAATAATAATAATAATAATAATAATAAGGTTTGCAGCACATGTCAAATTGCATTTGCAAAGAACGAGGAATTATTTTAGTTAAGTATATTAGGCCATAGAAAACCACTTAATTTTCTTGTCTTCATTATCAGCAGCAGCAGCAGCAATTTACAAATCATCATCATCTCGCTAAAATTCTGGCACAGGGTTTTCTTATGCAGTAGCCTATCTTTCTATAAGTTGTACTATTTATTATGCGCCTTAAGTGTGACATTCTTGGAAATTTGCAGTGTACAAATCATCATCATCATCATCATCATCATCATCATCATCATCATCATCATCATCATCATCATCAACATCATCATCAAAACCATCTCATCCTTATCATTATCATCATGGAATCATGACAGTCTTTTCCGTTCAAGGCATTTCAACAATGGCTAGCCAAATGGTGAATTCATGCTCTGAAAACAGGAGTTGCGAATCCTCTTCAAATAGTCGGCCGCAATAACCGACACAGTTCAAGCGACGGAGGTAAAGCATTCCACAAGGTGGGTGCATCACTAAAGAATGCTTGTCACTTAGTCTTAACTCAGCGCAATTATCCGAACATCAACCACTGACGTGGCCTTGTTAATGTAGTATGATCGTGTGCCTGGTTGTCTCCGAGAGGCCTTTCTCCCCCAAATCTACACCCAGCTTTGGCAATATGACAGGCGGGGACAACCATCCCGTGCAGGGAAGAAGGGTTAGGGATATAAATCACCACTGACCCACCACAGTAATCATGCTGCACAGTCAAAATGACCCCATTTATCTTGTCCAAACGGGGTTTGAACTTGGGTCATCGGTGTGCCAAGATGGACCACAGGTTTGGAGAGCAGTGTTTGTGACAGCCGTTTGGCTTATTTTTTGCTGCTGCTGCAGTTTATTATCCCTTTTTATCGAGAAACTCTGGGCCGCCTCCCCCGGCCGGGAAGGCGTAGTCGCAGCCAGTGGCGCGCCCAAACCCTCCCTACCTAACATTATTTGTGATTTTTTTTTGAAATTTTTGCTGAGGGAGCAAACCGGAGTACCCGGAGAAAACCCCCGAGACGTTGCCCGAGTCGAAAGTAAATAATATTCGGAGAAACATAACGCCCAAGTGCTGGCTCGAACCCACACCTGTCAGGCACCATTGGTTTCTGGCTTGTGGACAAGGCAAGTTAGTCCCGCCTTAGCCCACTTGGCCCACTTGGCCACCATCTCATCCTTATCATTATCATCATGGAATCATGACATAGTCTTTTCCGTTCAAGGCATTTCAACAATGGCTAGCCAAATGGTGAATTCATGCTCTGAAAACAGGAGTTGCGAATCCTCTTCAAATAGTCGGCCGCAATAACCGACACAGTTCAAGCGACGGAGGTAAAGCCTTGGTCATGTATACGCTGGGACTCGTTGCTGCTACAGTGGGTAGCTACAGCATATCGTCAATAAAAAATAAATAAATAAATGTAACAAATATGACGGCTGTTGCAGTCCTCCAAGCTGTCCAGGAATTGAGGTTCCAGTACAGCAGGTGTTTTGTTTAATTTTACCTTGTCTCCTCACATGACCAGCGACAACCAATCATTGATTGGTTAGGCTGGTGTCATTGTTTTAGTTTAGCATATATATGCAATCGTGTTACTGTCAGAGCAAACAACTCAGCTTGGAGTATTCCGTAGATTGTGTGCTCTTTAAGTGCCGTTACAATGGATTCAAAGCCCGTGTGAGGAGTGATGGGAATGGGGTGGAGCCAGTGTAATGGTCCTACCTCACGCCTGGCTGAGAGGAACGCAGAGGTAGAGCTGCCAAACATGTTGACTCGAGGCGCCTGATGCATCATGGAGCTGTCTCAAACGAATGTCCAAAACAATGACTGTGGTGCCAGTTCCAAAGTATGGTTTTATCCAGGTTTCAGCGCCAGATTTTGGTCTCAGTCTGTGCGTTGCAGAGCAGTTCCTGACTTTGAGGTATTCAGGGGGCGATAGGACTAGAAGTATCTCCTGTATCTTTTTGTTCCCAGGGAACAGATTGAAATCAATGGAAAATTGGTAGCTCTTAACAATGGAGTTTGATGTTTTTCCTCTTTTCATAATCTGGTTTATCTGACAAACTGGTAGTTTCTGTTGTGGATGAGAGAATTTGTGGACTCTGTGGCGGACCCCGGAGGTGAAGAAGAAGCCAACCCTGCCACAGATTGGAACGCTGAGAATACCTTGTTGGACACCCTTTTCAGCATCAGGTACCTGGGTATAAGCCATGTCCGTTGCGACTCTTCGTGCAGCGTCTTGAGCTGCTGGAGAAGGTCCTGGAGCTGGTAAAGGACGAGGCGTTGTTCCGTCAGAGACGCTTGTCTACAGGCCAGCGTCTGCTCCAGCTCCTCGTAGCTCAGGCTACTCAGATCTGTGACAACATGATGGATAATCTCAGTAAACTAAACACACATAAACGCGCTCGCACAAAGGCAAACATACATACGCGCGGGGTATGACGAAAGACCGAAGGTCGAACGACGATTGATCGAAAAAATATAATCAAAATAAAATAAAGTAAAATATAGAAACGTCTATAGATCGAAGCGTCATATGATCGAACCGTCTTTAGGTCAAACTGACACATAATCGAAGCGTCTTTAAATCAAAAGACACATGAACGAAATTCTTTAAATCGAACCGTCAATATTTTGAACAGCCTCGAAAGACAGGAATTCAAACGACCGAAGATCAAAATAACATTTGACCGAATGGTACATGATCGAAAAGACAGTAAGTAGATAGAACGTCATATTAAAGAAAAACTAATATCCAATATCGAATATTATCGAATGGACAAAATATGGAAACCAAAAATGGTCTCGTTGAATTAATTTTTGGGGTGCGAGAAACAATAGATTTGTGTGCCTTTGCGTGTACGTATGTCTGTGCTTATGTGTAATGTACATCCAGGCGATCAACAATATATGTTAGCCCGTTTAACAACAGAAGAGGCTTGCGTTTTTGTGTGCGACCTATTACCATTTCCATCTTGCAATATCATAAATGATCTTGAAGCAAGAGCTATTGGACTTTCTAAAACCATATGAGTAGTCCTCATTGGATGCACGTGAGTGCTAATTCATCAATAGTTCATCATAATACCTTGTTTAACCCACCTCTTATAATTGGTTCGATCGAGAAAATAAATACATAAATATCGAAAAGACAAAATATCAAAACGTTCCATTAAACGACGCTTCGAATTTTTGTTCAATCGAGATGTTGTCCATTCGATATTTGCATCATTCGATGCATCGACGCTGCGATCAATTGTCGGTTAGATTTATTGACGACTCGATCATAGGTCGTTTCGACCATATGTCGGTTCGATTTAAAGACGTTTTGACCATATGTCGGTTCGATTTTTTAGACTTTTCGATCATATGCCGGTTCAAATTTAAATCGTTTCAATCAAATGTCGGGTCGATTTACAGACATTTCGATCATCTGTCGGTTGGGATTTACAGATCTTTTGTGTTTCGATATAATGTCGGCTTACCTATGCGTGCGCACTCATGCTGTCATTTTGTTTTTTTGTTTTTTTTTAAATGTTGAGATACTAAACATAAAGACTAATATATAACAAATGTAATGAAGGGGCAGGCATCCTGCTGTCTGTCACTTGTCGATTACTGTGGTGTAAAAGATATGACATGAGTTAAGGAAAACAATGGAGCTGGCTACAGTGGTATAACATGTAGCTATAGCAAAGAGCTTAATGATAGAAAGAGGGGGAACTTGGTACAGAACCGCGAGACGAAAGCTACGAGTTATGCGCCCTTGTCAGCATGCTGAAAATGGCTCGTGGTAGAAAGTCAAAAGGCGACCGAGTGAAACAGGGCGGTGACTTTTGCACAGCCATCAATTGCCATAATGCCAGACTGATACAAGAAAAGTTGTGTTGGCAAGTCCTTTTTCAAATTTCCAAGAGACAAAAAAGGTGAAAAACTTAATTTTTTTGTGTTTATGTAGGCCTAAACTAAGACCGCTGCAGTGCTGTTAGTGTTAAAACAATCGGAGAGCGGCTTGAATGATTCATGTTATACCTATGTGCTAAATCCAAAACAGTTTGCTTGCTGACAGTTTTACGTTCAACAGGTCGCTCACTGTTTACGTTATTGCTAGGTTGTTCGACTATATTTGTGCTTATATTTCAAAAGTAGATGTTAGATTGGCAGTTTGGCTTCGTCAAACTGCTTATGTTAACAAGTTAAATTAGACTAAGTCTGTTTTCTCCTCGTAATCAAATACTGTGCAAGATAACCCCTTACCTAGGCACAAAAATGGTCCCTGATCTTGTGTAATCCCTTTTTGTTTGAGTGTAAACGGAAAAAAAACATGTAATGTAGAAACTCAGTCCTTGTTCTGATCTGTGAATTTCTGCGCATTAGATTTATATTGCGTGGAATGTTGTAGTCTAGGTTCTGATTGTTCTGTCTGATTAATTAATTATTTTCCATGAAGTGACTGAATTTATTAGGCCAGTGATGTGGGAGGTGAGAGGGTTGGGGTGTAGAGGGACACCTGATATAAATTAAATTCACACTATTAGTGAATCATTTTGTTATTGTGCTTTATTGTGATTAATTGATTGAATGACAGCTCTCTCTTCCCCCCAACCCCTCTCTCTCTCTCTCTCACTCTCTCTCTCTCTCTCTCTCTCACGATTACGGATTTACACAGTTTCGGATAAATGAAACAGTCTGTCATGCATATTTTAATTTTAAAATATAAATTCAGGGCAGAAAACTAACCTATGACATACACAAATAAGCAGCATAAAAGCACCTAATAAATGTCAATAAATAAACATAAACCCAAAAAAAAAAAGAAAAAAAAAAGACAGCAGTAGCGGAATGTTAATAATAATGTTGGTTACAAGTTTGTTTTTTGCAAACGTTGCCATAAAAATGTTCTTTTGCAATGGCATAGGCTCAATAAGTTACCACGCACAGATCATTCATATAGCAGATGCTGAAATATAGCCAGCCCGAGCAAAGGGAAATAATCCGTGAGAGCGTCTCGCATTTTTGTATATGACATAATGGAAGTTCCGCCTCTTTCCGTAATAAGCTCTTTGGCTATAGTCAACAATGGAGCTGGCTACAGTGGTATAATATGTAGCTATAGTCAACAATGGAGCTGGCTACAGTGGTATAACATGTAGCTATAGTCAACAATGGAGCTGACTACAGTGGTATAACATGTAGCTATAGTCAACAATGGAGCTGACTACAGTGGTATAACATGTAGCTATAGTCAACACTGGAGCTGACTACAGTGGTATAACATGTAGCTATAGTTAACAATGGAGCTGGCTACAGTGGTATAACATGTAGCTATAGTCAACAATGGAGCTGGCTACAGTGGTATAATATGTAGCTATAGTCAACAATGGAGCTGGCTACAGTGGTATAACATGTAGCTATAGTCAACACTGGAGCTGACTACAGTGGTATAACATGTAGCTATAGTCAACAATGGAGCTGACTACAGTGGTATAACATGTAGCTATAGTCAACAATGGAGCTGACTACAGTGGTATAACATGTAGCTATAGTCAACACTGGAGCTGACTACAGTGGTATAACATGTAGCTATAGTCAACAATGGAGCTGACTACAGTGGTATAACATGTAGCTATAGTCAACGTCAACCAGTCTGACGCCGCTTGCCTTCACACCACACCTTCAACTGATCAACGTGTCTTTGTTGAGTAAGAAAGAAAGAAAGAGATTACTCTTATATAGCGCACTTACAAGCTCAGAGAGCTTCTCAAAGCGCTGGCCACTACTATCCAGCAATCACAAAATAGTTTGCTGAAGTCAGGATTCAAACCCACGTCGCCCGAGACGCACGTACACAAGTCGTGCGCTCTGACCACCGAGCTATCCCTGCTGCTATAAGCTTATGTAGAAGTTTCTGGAACATGTAAGCGTGTATGATGGTTACAGATCACCGCTGTTTAATAATAATAATAATAATAATAATAATAATAATAATAATAATAATAATAATAATAATAATAATAATAATAATAATAATAATTGATATAACGCGTTTTCATACCAATGCTCAAGGCGCTGTACAATTACATCCAGTTACACAAACATGCAACACATAGAAAGCACGATAATTAAAACCAACATCAGCAAACAAGCAAAGCATACCCAAAGCAAGACATCAACAACATAGCCATACATACAAAGCGCGAAGGGGCATACAAGCACACAGTTAAACCACGGCAGTACAAACAACAGGGTCATACAGACAAAAACACTAAAAACATACAAGCAAATCATAGTACAACTGCATACAGGGCATCAGCAAACCAGCGAAGCAAACTCGAGGTTAAACATTAAAATCAAGACATCAGCAAACCAGCAAAACGAACCCAAGCAAGACATTACAGTCAACGACATAGCCATACATACAGCATGATACACAAACAGAACATCAGCAAGACATTACAGTCAACAACATAGCCATACATACAGCATGATACACAAACAGAACATCAGCAAGACATTACAGTCAACAACATAGCCATACATACAGCATGATACACAAACAGAACATCAGCAAGACATTACAGTCAACAACATAGCCATACATACAAGTATGATACACAGTCAACGACATAGCCATACATACAGCAAGATACACAAACAGAACATCAGCAAGACATTACAGTCAACGACATAGCTATACATACAGCATGATACACAAACAGAAAATAGCAAGACATGCTCAAAGCAAGACAATACAAGTATTACAAAAGGCTTAACAACAAATCTTAAATACAGAGCAAGGATCATCAAACATACATGGGATCAGCACACAAGTAACACAACACTCCAGGCAAGACAAGGTAATACATGCTTCCGCACACAAGCGAAACAGACTAAAGAGTAGACAACAGTAGCCATACATGCAAACCACATAGCAAATGAAAACTCAGCGACTGTAAGCAAGAATATACAACTAAATAAGCAAATTACATTACATTACATGATTATTGCTTTAGGTCCAGCGGACTCTTCCGAGCCAAATCAGGACCGGACAACTCCTGCTCCGCATAAAAGATCTGCTGAAACAACCCTAGTGGTAAAACTGAAAGCTCTCCACCAGCCAGTCACTTTACAATAAAAACATCCCACGCAGGGGACGCTGAGGCTGTACTCTAATTTATCGAACCCCCGTTTACAAAAACAAAATAGAATACAAACATCATTATAAATTATCAACAAAACACATACATATACAATGCTACATTGCTAAATAATAAAACATAGGAAGCCCTAGTGACCACCTGGCAGAAAGCGTCCAATATTCCCAAGCTGATACAACAGATCTCATATACGAATAAGGAGTCTTGTCCCGGAAGAGTTTTCAAGAAAAAAGGTAGGTGACTGGTCTAGCGAAGAAGATAGTATAGCAGATTGATAGAACAGAGCAGGAATGAGATAGAGCAAATGAGAAAGACAGCGACAGTGGGAATTTAAAGCACTAAATTTCCAGAAAGTGGGGATACTATTTATACTATAACCCCCGGCACCCCAACGGGGGTAAATAAGCAAAAGAGTGTGATCAAACATATAAAATGTAATACATAACAAGACATCAGCGCTCAAGCAAAACATAATCAGAGCAAGACAATTAAACAACATCAACAAGGAAGCCATACAAACAATTAGCATATCACAAATAAATGACAAAACACAAGCAGAGCATACTCGCGGGCAAAGTAGGCAGTACAAACAACAGAACATAACAATATATATAGTGATACAACAACATGCATAGGGATATATATATATACATAAATTATACAGGCGCGGCGAAGGTGAGCATGCATACAGGTTTACACAAGTCACTAAGATGCAGTCATGGGGGTGAGGGGTGGGAGGGTGCAGGGGTGGGTGTGGGGGTGGGGGGAATGTTTATGTGTATGCAAGTGGGAAAAGATGAGTTTTTAAGTCTGTGTGGAAAGAGTCTGCCGTAGGAAGAAGACGCCTATAGCAACCATCATTGATATTTATTATATAAGCATATGTATTACCATAATTATTACTGTCATTATAATCATGATCATTGTTACCTTTCAAAATGATGCTGCGTTCTGTCATGGTGACCGAAAACCTCCGACAGTTCTCCACCAGTCGTCTGATGGCGCCTTCACGTGGTTGATTGCTGCTGTTTGATTGGTCCGTAGCCCCGTACCATTTAGCCTGCAGCTCAGCGGCAGTCCTGTCCGCATCTTCGACCATGTCGCGTAGCATGATGTACGTCAATGGAAAGCAGCAGCAACCACTCGCTTCCACGTACCTGCAGGTTAAGAAACAAACTTACCTCGGTTTATGCAAGACAGTGATGTTGGATTGGTTATTTGTTGTTATTTGGGCATTTTTATTTGACACCCAGGCCGACCAAATTCCGGTTGCCTTCTCAGTGACAGCAGCAACAGCAACACTACCCAGGATAAATGGAATCTATAGCGCATGCTGGCTGTCTTTAAAATGTAGGTGGCATTTACAGGTCTAGGACATGAGCGTCATGATCTTTAACGTTCGTGCGATGGAATGCGTGCCTGCACAGACTAGACCTCGGTTTATACTCTCATACACAGGCGGCGGAAGCGGGGTGAGGGGGGGGCAAGAGGGGCACTGGTCCCCCCCCCCGAAAAATATTGGGGGGGGGGGGGTAAACCTATACATTTCCCCCCCCCCCCTTCAATATTCAACCCCTCAAAAAAACATTACTTGGAGATTCAAACCAATATTTTCCCCCTTTCTCTGGACTGAGGCAAGTTAACAATACCTGTGCTGAGACCATTTTCAAAGCACTGAAGGACTGCTTGATCAGACTTGACTTGCCAGTGCAAAACTGCAGGGGTTAGGCCTACGAAGGGGCGAGTAATTTTCAGGGTCATGTGTCAAGAGTTGCAAAAAGATTCAAAGATGAGATCCTTGCTGTGACTGAAGAGCTGGCGACAGTTCTTCAAAGAAAACAAACGACTTGTGATTACGCAGTAAACGCTGCTGACATTTGTCTGAGAACACTGGAAAGCATGCGGCATGAAGATTGCTTTGAGACATTTTTTGCTGACATCACAATGAAAGCTGCAAATGTGTGTGATGAGCCCTGCGTTCCTAGACAGAAGCAGCATCCACGAAGACTGGACGATGGCTCAAAGGGTCACAGCTACTCTTGTCCATCTGCTTACTACAGACAGCAATAATGTGAGGCCATTGACAACATCAAAGAACATTTAAAGAGCCGGTTTGATCAAATAGCTCTCGACTTACCAAGGAAAATTGAAGTTCTTCTAAGTGATGGAGCAGCAGGGAAGAGACCAGAAATTCCTCAAGAAATCAAAGATACATATTCCGCTGACATCGACTTGGACAGACTCAAAACTCAGCTAGAACTCCTCCCACATGCACTGGGTGACACCAGGAAGGCGGCTAACTCTAGGATCACCATCTTCCAAGCACTGCCGCATGAACTGAAAGTTTCTGACACTGTCGACGGATGCTGAGTGAAGTGGACAAACTTCTCAGACTGTACTTCACCATCTTAACCACAACTGCAATGGCTGAACGCAGTTTTTCAGCCCTAAAGCGGGTAAAAACATACCTTCGGGCAACGATGATGCAGGAGCGTTTAAATAATTGTATTATAATGCATGTGTTCAAAGACAAAGTAGCTCAACTAGACCTAGCGCAAACTGCTTACGAATTTACCAATAGAAATGAACGCCGTCAAGCATACTTTGAAAAATTAACTGTGTAATAACAGTTGTAGAAATATATATCTTTTTTTTCTCTCTCACATAGTGTCTATGAAAATTAGTTCAAATTATTTGGAGTAAATGTCCAGGGCCGGACCCAGGGGGAGGGGGGGGAGTTACCTGGGTTCCGGACCACCACCCCCTCCCCTCAAATAAAAAAAATGATTTTTTTTATGCAAAGAGTTTCATTTTTTAAAAAATTGTTTTTATACATTGCAGTTTTTAGTCACTTTTGGTCCAAAGTACAAAGAGTTATTTATAGTCAATTGTAACGAAAGGGGTTATATCAAGAATTGGGTGTATGCGTGCGTGAATATTCTGCGTGTTCGCCCGTCTCACACTTCCTAACTCTCAAGAATTCTTTTGGCTGTCACACCCCCTTCTATTACTAGAAAATAAACAATAATCAACAAAGTTCACAAAAGTACATCCAACTCAATCAATAATAAGGAAAGTATATATATAGTTTTGTACTCACGTACTTTGTAGAAATAATCCGTGAATCTTATCATTCACAAAAACACACACACATAAGTCTCAGTCCAATAATCTGAGAATAAAGTCACCAGTCACAAATAATCACCAATATCGGCCTGGTCAGTTATTCCAAGTGTCACTAGTCACAATAAACACCAATGAGGTCCCAGTCCCGTCGACAGAGAGAGTTATTCCCCAGAGTTTCACGGAGGCTATGAATCGCTATGTCTTTCCTTTGTCTTAAATCCTCTGTCTCTGTTCATGAATATTTCCTTCGTTCCTCTCAATGTCTCCTCATCCTTATCTCTATCTGTCTCCTCTCTTCACCTCCTTCAATAATCCCCCCAGCCGCTGTCGCTGCTACTGCTGCTGTGGCCGCTGTCACCGCTGTGGCCGCTGTTGCTAATGTGGCAGTGGTTGCTGCTGCTGATGATGCAGCAGTGGTTGCTACTGCTGCTGATGTAGCAGTGGTTGCTGCTGCTGATGATGTAGCAGTGGTTGCTGCTGCTGCTGATGTAGCAGTGGTTGCTGATGTAGCAGTGGTTGCTGCTGCTGCTGATGTAGCAGTGGTTGCTGATGTAGCAGTGGTTGCTGATGTAGCAGTGGTTGCTGCTCTCGTCTTCTTCTTCGTCTTCTTCTTTGGCTTCTTCTCTGGCCCCTTCTCGATACTTCCACCCTTCTTCTTCACGACTTCTTCTTCTTCTTCTCGTCTTCTTCTTCTTCTTCTTCTTCTTCTTCTTCTTCTTCTTCTTCTTCCTCTCCTTCTTTTCTTCTTCTTCTTCTTCTTCTTCTTCTTCGTCTTCTTCTTCCTCTCCTTCTTTTCTTATTCTTCTTCTTCTTCTTCTTCTTCTTCTTCTTCTTCTTCTTCTCTCCTTCTTTCTTCTTCCTTCTTCTCCTTCTCTTCTGTCTTCCTTCTTCTCCCTTCTTCTTTCTCTTTCGCCTCGAGGCCCCTCAGCCGGAGACTTCTGAAAACACACAAGTTTTCCCCACTAAATATCTTGATACATAGACTTCTCTGTATTATCACATATACCTTTCTCTCTCTCTGTGACAGGACCAGACCAGCAACATATAATTCAAATCTCATATGTGTAGAACACAGTTCACACATACGCAAAAATTGTGACTCTAATTATAACACTAATTAATACATTCTTGCCGCTAATTACTTTCATTCACAAAATAAATATAGTGCTATACATTGCAAGTTGAGGTTTCAACTACAAATCAAATACTAATCCAGCTTCAGTTCATTAATCAAAAATATACAACGATCCACTATCTCCATCACCTCCCTAATCCATCCTTCATACTAATATCAAAAATTATCTACTCTTACTTTTATTCCACCACAAGTAGAATATAATCATGGTTAAATTATTATTATGTTCATAATACAATATTTCAATGATAAACCAATAAATATATACCTGCAGACGCAGCTGCCAGAAGTACAAACACAACCACACCGTGGTACACACCAGAAGAGACTGCTACACGTTTGAATGAGATTGGCCAGTCGTCACATGACTAGCTCAGCCAATCAGCATTCAGATTTCAATAAAAAACTATTATTTATGTCTTCACACAGGAAGATACTACAACACACAAAAACGTCATCGGACCGAAATAGTATAAAACCGGTCCGTGACATCAATTCAACGGAAATCCATTTCAAGGGATCCGTTGAAACGTCCAAAGCGTTTTCCCGTTGAAACGACCAAGTAACCCAACCCCTAAGCATAAATTAGTAAATGCAGCCATATTTTCTTGTTCTGGCCGCAAGCCTATTCCAGCACCTTCACCTTGATACTGCCCTAATCCACCAAAAACGACTTTTTAGAAATATTAATTAAGATGCTAAGTTGATAATTATGACAATTCGTTGTAACGAACATCCATTGAAACGACCATCGCTGAATCGTCCAAAAACATCGTTGAAATGGAAACCCTTGACAGTGAAGCTCCAGAAAAGGACAAAAGATGCTGTCGATGCCTACAGGGAAATCAAAGAGGTCAGTAACTGCATGTCTTCTATTAGAAGAGATGTCGACACAGCGTTCATTGCCTGGTTTGGTGAAGTCAGCAAAATGGCAAATGCTTTGAAAACTGGTGTTATTGTTCCTCGTCAAGCATTTCGACAGACTCTCCGTGACAACCAACCTGCGGCCACTCCAGAAGAATATTTCAAGATTAGCACTGCCATTCCTTTCTTGGAACACCTGTCAACCGAATTGGACTCGAGGTTCAAAAATGCTGGCCTAGCAGTTGATGGTCTCTGTCTGGTGCCAAGCACTTTAATAGACAACCAGGATGGTTTCATGCAGGTTCCAGAAGGGGTGAAGACACTGGTAATGTTGTGGGAGTCTGACCTACCAGACAACGCTACCCTTGATGCAGAATACCAAAGGTGGGTTTGCAAATGGCGAACTGCTGCTGAGAATGCGACAGCTATCATCCCATCCACGGCATCAGAAGCACTGAAACATTGTGACAGGGATTTTTATCCCAACCTGTTCATCATGCTAAAGTAGCCTGTCACTACTGCCGAGTGTGAGCGTTCAGTCAGTTGCGCAACCTGAAAAACTACCTGCGCTATACAATGGGGCAACAGAGACTCAATGGACTTGCTTTACTGAAAGTGCACAGGGATGTTGATATTGACTTCAAAGAGGCAGTGAACTGTTTTGCCAGAAGATACAACTCACAAATGGTACTAATGCCGAGGAACCTAGTGCAGCAAGACTGAAAGTGAAAGCAGGGCGGTGATGTTCATAAACTACAAGGTAAAGCTTTATACCGTTAACGATCAACAAAAAGTAGTGAATAATAATAGTATACAAAACATCTCTGCTGATAAATAAAATGTGTGTGTGTTTTTTTTGTTTTTTTTTAAGGAGGGGCAGAGGATAATTTTTGTACCCCAGAGTATGTCAGTTCAATTGTTCAAAAAGCTCAAAGTCCCAGACCGTCACAGATGGTTTTTTCAAGGTTCAGATTGCACCAGATTGCACCATTTTGCATCCTTGAAAAAAAAATTCCGGGAAGGCATGCCCCCGGACCCTCCTAGAAGGCTCGGCGCTTCGCGCGGTCGCTGAATCTATAACTCCCGCCCCCTTCCCCCCCCCTCGACTTTTACCAGGTCCGACCCTGATGTCAGTGAATAAAATGCATGGACTCTATATGTAATGTGTGTGTGCCCGCCCCCCCCCCCCAATCCTGAGCAGCTTCCGCCGCCTGTGTCATACGAAGGCACAAACATTGGCACAAATGTACCTGTGTATACATTTCTGTTTTGAACAGACGTTCAACCTTACATCCACAATATAGCCTACATTGTGACGTAGGTAGGATAAAATAAGATAGTTATTATTTATTTTATTTTATCACTTGTATAAAGCGCTTATCCAGCTCAAGAGCTGCTCAAGGCGCTGGTCGATACAGGATCTAACTCAAGCCGCACGAAGCGCCTACTGGACTGAGCACAAACCTCGGGCGACTGGGGTTGAGGAGAAAGGGCCTATTGCCTGTTGGGTGTAGTTGCGTAGGCGGCACTCGCCCGACTAGGACATGAGCGTCCGGATCTTTAAAGTCCGTGCGATGGAATGCGTGCGCGCACAGACTAGACCTCGGTTTATACTCTCGTCCGAAGGAGTACATAAGATAAAATAACATAAGTAAGATAAGACAAGATAAGATACGATATCAATTTTATTTTGCAAGATGAAAAGAGTAGGCGCTGTGTGCGCTTGTTTAACATCTTGCCCTTGGTTATAATTAACGTTCTAACATTAACATCATGGAACAATAACAATACAATCAGATTATTGGTGTGCGTGTGTGTGTGCGTGTATGTGTGTATATATATTTAATCACTTTTATATAGCGCTTTACCAACTCAAAAGCCGCTCAAGGCGCTGGCCGATACAGGATCTAACTCAAACCGCCCGAGACGCCCACCCGCAGCCTTTGGGCGCATGGTCTGACGCCCGGACAACTGAGCACAATCCTGGGCAGCTAGGGATGTGGGGAGAAGGACCAAGTGAATGCTGGGTGTGTTCTTGTCACCGGCACCCACCCGTCTAGGACATGAGCGTCAGGATCTTTAAAGTCTGTTATGATGGAATTAATGCGACACACAGACTAGACCTCGGTTTATACTCTTATCTGAAGGAGTAATAGAGAGAGAGAGAGAGAGAGAGAGAGAGAGAGAGAGAGAGAGAGTTAGACAGGTATAGACAGAGATGGAGGGACAGACAGATAGACAGACAGACAGACAGCTGGGGATTAGGGTAGGTGTTGCGGGGTTAGACACGGTTCAATGTATAGTTGAGCGAGAGGCTAACAGCTGCTGTATGAAAGAGAAGAACAGAACAATAATGTTATGTACATGCACAGTACACAACCATGGCCATTGAAATACCGCAACACCTGGCCTCTGCTTTACGCCCTATGTAGGCATTGAGAGTAATAGAGGCTTAGATATGGACAGTAATGTAGGTCTAGACATGGACAGTAGTAGAGATATGGAGAGTAATTAGGCCTAGACATGGAGAGTAATATTGGCCTAGACATGGAGTAATATTGGCCTAGACACGGAGAGTAATTAGGCCTAGACATGGAAAGTAGTATAGGCCTAGACATGGAGAGTATTTAGGCCTAGACGTGGAGAGTAATATTGGCCTAGACATGGAGAGTAATATCGGCCTAGACACGGTGAGTATTTAGGCCTAGACACGGTGAGTAATTATTAGGCCCAGACACGGTGAGTAATATCGGCCTAGACACGGTGAGTAATTAGGCCTAGACACGGTGAGTAATTAGGCCCAGACACGGTGAGTAATATCGGCCTAGACACGGTGAGTAATTGGGCCTAGACACGGTGAGTAATATCGGCCTAGACACGGTGAGTAATTATGCCTAGACACGGTGAGTAATATCGGCCTAGACACGGTGATTAATTAGCTCTAGACATGGAGAGTATATCGGCCTAGACACGGTGAGTAATTAGGCCTTTTGGGAGGGGAGTGGAGAGAAAGGATCGCTGTCTTTATTAAGTTTGGTTGAAAAGTAACTCCTTCTTTAACTACTACTGCTGCTGCTGCTGCTGCTGCTGATACTACTACTCACAAGTTGTCAAGCTCTATGAAGACGTTCCTGAGGTCTTGTGCCTTGTGCTGAAGCTCCTGGGTTTCCATGGTAACCTGCACTATTTGCTCCCGAAGATCATCCTTGCTGACCTTGCGCTTGAACAAATGCATGGCCCTTCTTGCTACCCCTTTCTCTGCTAAAAATACACAACACATTTTTTTAAAGTTGTATTTTAAGCCAAGATAAGGTCTTCCTCACTGTCGCTCCTAGCTGGTTGTGCGAGTAGCAAAATTAGGACTCTCTCTCTCTCTCTCTCTCTCTCTCTCTCTCTCTCTCTCTCTCTCTCTCTCTCTTTCTTTCTGTCTATCTCTCTTTTCTACTTCTCTGTTTATATATTTAGATAGATAGATAGATAGATAGATAGATAGATAGATAGATAGATAGATAGATAGATAGATAGATAGATAGATAGATAGATAGATAGATAGATAGATAGATAGATAGATAGAGATAGATATAGATATATTCCTCTCAATACAAGAAGACAGTTAAAATCCAAGGAAGAGCAAACAGGCCATATTAAAAGGTTATCTATACATGTAGACTAATTGGCTAAAAGCTTGTTCAGGTGATAAAAGTCAACTAAAATATATATACCCAAACATCACAAGAGCGAACTATAGCACTGAACACAAATTATCCAGCTCAATATAAAACCATTGAAATGCTAGCAAAGGCTGCTGCACTCCTAGTGTAGTCCCAATACTGCTTCCCCAATTCAGCATTCACAATTTAAAAGAGTACAATTTTGAGCCTGGAAAATGAAACACACGCACACACACGCACGCACACACAAACACACATTTTTGTAAAAACGACACTATGATGACTGTTGTGAAAAAAACAGGGATTATTGTGACACACTTTTCATTTTCGTCACATTATTTTGACATTTTCAAATTTTTGAACCTGTCCCTAACCCTAACCCTAACCCTAACCCCTAACCCAAACCCTATTCCTAACCCTAACCCTAACCCTAAAACAGCTGTATCTATGCCGGAACTCTATTTTGACGTCAAAATAGGGCAGCCTTCCAAAAAAGTCAAAAGAAATCATGTGGAGTTCCACGAGTGTGTCACTGTAACGTCGTTTCTACATGCCCACACACACACACACAAACACACACACACATTTTTGTAAAAACGACATTCTGATGACTGTTGTGAAAAAAACATGGATTATTTTGACACACTTTTCATTTTCGTGACATTATTTTAACATTTTCAAATTTTTGAAGCTATCCCTAACCCTAACCCCTAACCCTTAACCTAACCCTAAGCCTAAAACAGCTGTAACTCTACCATAACTCTAATTTGACGTCAAAATAGGGCAGCCTTCCAAAAAAGTCAAAAGAAACCATGTGGAGTTTCATGAGTGTGTCACTGTAACGTCGTTTCTACATGCCCACACACCCACACGCACACAAATACACACACACACACACACACACATTTTTGTAGAAACGATGTTGTGATGACTGTCGTGAAACTCTACATACATTATTTTGACACACTTACCATCATTTTGACATTATTTTGACATTTTGCCATTATTTCAAGCTATCCCTAACCATAACCCTAACCCAAACCCTAACCCTTAACGTAACCCTAAGCCTAACACAGCCCTAACCCTAACGGAACACTATTTTGACGTCAAAATAACGGGGCCGTCAAAAGAAAGTTCGTAGAGTTTCAAGTGTATGTCAGAGTAACGTCATTTCTACCTAGCCACACGCACACAAATCCATTGCCAATCACTGATCGTACCTCGCTGCTAACATCCAGATACCAACCACTGGTAAGTTCCTGATACCATCCACTGGTAAGTTCCTGATACCATCCACTGGTAAGTTCCTGATACCATCCACTGGTAAATTCCTGATACCATCCACTGGTAAGTTCCTGATACCATCAGTAGGTGTGTGTTGTGTCAGATTAACTGTAAGATGTCCACAGTGGTAATCCAGCGATCGGAAATGCACAAAAACAACGGAACACTGACGAAAATCGTCCTTCATCCTTTGTTTCGTTCTAAATTATCACAGCTTTAGGTAGTCGATATACCAATGGGCTTGATTAGGGGTCCAAGTTATCACAGTTAGGTGGTGGATTTAACGATAGGCTTTCATTGTTGATCCAGGAGAGGAAGTGGAAAGTAGCGCAGACGAAGTAAATATTACAGACTTTGGAAGATGTTGTGTTTCCAACTATTTCGTCTATTATTTGCTTACAATAGTACTAAAATGACAAAATGAAGAAAAAATAATCTTATATTACTCTTCTTTATAGTGTTGGTATTACCTAACAAAAGTCCTAATTCAAGGTTTTAGTAATCTATGGAAATACTTGGAATAGTCGGGAATCACAACGAGCCAAATGTCGGTCTGTCAGTCGATAGTCTGTCTGTGTGTTTGTCTGTCGCTCCGTGGCACGCCGTATCACAAGGCCCGCTGAACAGATTTTGACCAAACTTCATAGGAACATTGCCTGGGTTAGTGACCCGCCCCACCCCCCACCCCGTGACGTCGTATTTTGTCTTTACCTCAAAGGTCAAGGTCGTTGTCATTTCTTTGGTAAACGAACACTCCGAAGCTCTGACGGGTGCACTTAACTAAATAGAAAGTTGTGGTCCAGTCTCGTCAGTGTTGGTTGTTTTACACAATTCCAACACTGAAGTAGAAACAAGCCATCACATCTGCATTGAATGGTGGATTTATATAACTATACGCTAGCTAATGGTACGTGATCCCACGCACTGCTGCCCGCAACTGGCAGACCCATTGTGCAGTGTCAACTATACATACACATAATATTTTATATCAACATTAGGCTGCTTAATAACCACAGTAAGCTTCCGCGTAACTCCACATACAGTGGAACCTCCGGTATCCGGCTCTCTGGTATACGACTCCCTCCGTTATGTGACCTGAAAACTTCTGACGGATTCACTTCCAATAATAAATGACCTCTGGTATGCGACAACCTCGTTTATGCGACCAGCGACCGTGTCTTAAGCCCTTTATACGACCGTCTTAGGGCAATTTAAAAGAGATATCAGTTAATTTGCTGTCTGTACCTTTCGTTTGTTCTCTCATGTTAGTGTACGCCTGCTGTTGTCTGCTATTTCCGGTTCGCAAATAAGGGACATTACTCGCCTACACTGGCTGTCAAAATGGCGTCGCGCAAGAGGAACGTTTTGAGTTTGGCAGAGAGAATGATTGAAAGTGATTGAAAGAAGTGAAAATGGGGAGAGTTGTTTGTCTATTGCAAGAAGTTTAGACGTTGGAAAGACCCAAATTCAGCTCATCATAAAGGATAAGGAATCTGTGAAACTACGATGGGAGAGTGGAGAAAGTGACGAAAAGGGAAACATCGAAACTGAGAGCTTGTGCACTGACAGACTTGGATGAACGCGTCTGGCAGTGGTTCGACAGTTTTCTATTTTTGAAGTTGTGAATAAAAGACAAAGCTAAAAATGAAACATGTTTTACAGTTTCCTTTGTCAGAGAATACAATAGTCATGCTGGTGAGTGTGAAAATTATGACTACATACCCCTCCGAGCCTGACCCACCTCCTCCCACCCAACCCCTTGTTTCCGGTATAAGACCACCTCTATTATAAGACAGTTTTTTCTCAGATTTTAGACGGTCGTATACCGGAGGTTCCACTGTATTATGAAAACTAACAAACAGCCCGTTTCTTCCATTTACGCCTATGACGCATGATTTACGTCATTTATCTGTCTCGTAATTAATGGTTTTCAGTCGGCCATCATAGATATCATCATGCATTTTCATGCCACACTGGTTTTTTTCCTAGGCGGGTGTCACCTAATCTGCAAAATTGTCAACTTATTGTTCCTTGGTTATAGAGACTCCACAGTACCATGAAGGAGGAGGAGAAGGAGAAGAAGAAGAAGAAGAAGAAGAAGAAGAAGAAGAAAATAACAACAAAAACAACAACAATAAGAACAAGAACAAGAACAGGATTAAGAACAAGTGCCACTAACCATGTTAGGGCATTGGTATAAATTTGTATTTTCTCAAAGGTCAAGGTCATCGTGGTTCCCCATTTTCTAACTACATTTTGCGCTATATCTAAAAATGTGCTGTGCCGATTTGAATAATGGTTTGTTTGCAAATAGTTCAGAGAGTCCGCGAGCTATCATTCCATGTTTTCTTTTGGCTTCGTTAGGACAAAACCAAGCTACAGCCATACCGCCAACAAAATGTCAAAATGCTTATTGTTCGCCTGCGGGTCTTTAAAAAAAAAATACGGCATGCGTTTTGTTTTTTTACTAAGCAGGCAAAGTGTAATCTACACCACGCAGGCTTTTAAAATTAAAAACATATTTGACCCACGCAGTTCTCTCAGGCTGAAGAAGACTGGGCATTATTACTGAATTGACAGAAGCTGAAAGCTTGTAGTTGTACTGTACGTAAGAAAAGGTTTGTCAATGAAATAACTGAGTAAATAAGTTCAACATTGTTACAGCACAAGTTCCCTTGTCAAAGGTAAGACTATACGCTCTTTCTTTCGTGTCTACAATTAGGTAGAAGGCATCGGCAAGTCTCTGCATTGCTGCACGCACTTATCGTCTGAACTGTTCATCAAAAAGATTAATTGTAGATTATAGTCACACGACGCCGGAGCTCATACTTGTCACATTATTCTGACACCAGCGATCCAGTTCACGGTAACTAGAAAATAATATGGTCACTCGTTGAACAATCCGGGATTCGAACCATGGACCTTTGCAATACTAGTCAGCAGCTCTTCCAAATGAGCCACCCGGTTCCTTAACTGATCATCGTTGTTGTTGTTGTTTTGTAGATTATAGTCACACGACACTTTCGCATATAGGTGACTACTGGACCGATTTATACTGACACCAGCGGGCCAGTTGTTGGTAAAGGGGAAAATAATATGATCACACGTTGACCAATCATCACTGATCATCAGCGTAGCACTGGCTATTTATTGTACGTCTATGACCTCACACCACCATATAACTAATCACTGACGATTTCGCACAGAAAGCATCAACAGACACTGCACTGAACATGCTGAAATGGCGTGAATATTAGACTCCTCTCTCCCTCAGTTCGTTGTTAACTGTGGAGTAGGCTTGCTGCAGTCACAAATTCCTAGCGAATTCCTACGGTACGTATAGGTGTTAACATTATTTTAATTCTGTAAATACAGCTAAGCTACGTTGTATGCAGATAGTGGTTTGAACTACACTGAGCTGTCAGTGCTGTGGTCTGCACTTCAACATGTGTTGCTTGGCGTGTGATAATAGCCACAGAGCCCTAAATCAAAAGCAACGCTTACTAGATCGGTTACGTTTGTATAAGGCTTCGTCTGTATGTGTCACGGATTGTATGTGTCACCGCATCTGTGTTCATAAATGCAGACCTACGCTTAATACAATCCTATCAACTGACTCCTACTGCCAGCTGAAGAAATGAGTTAGCTACCTATCTTTCGTTCTATCATACCGTTGGGATAATTGCGATCAATAAACACTATTGTAATTTAGAGCACTTGGCATTTCAAAGAGAGTTTGACGGCGCAGGGTTCTGTCCTAGATGCTATCCACTACCGCAGTCCATGTTGCCTAAGGCGACACTTACCTGTTGCGTCTTACACAATGGTTTGTTCTCCTACCTCCCATCGTCATGACGGAAGGAGCGAAACACTTTGGTACTGTGACATATACACATGATGACAGTCCAATGATATGCATAGTAGCATTATGATGTGCTCAGTTGAGGTTTGCTTATGCCGATTGTTGATTTTATCGTTCTTTTATTTATAGGCTAACGTTTTTTTGTTTTTTTTGTTGTTTTTTGGGGGGTAATGAAATGATTTTAGACGATTATGATGTGACACATCGGCGTTGGAATACACAAAAGAAGTGACTCACTGAAGCAGTTACACA
Source organism: Oncomelania hupensis (assembly GCA_036898135.1). Lineage (NCBI taxonomy): Eukaryota > Metazoa > Mollusca > Gastropoda > Littorinimorpha > Pomatiopsidae > Oncomelania > Oncomelania hupensis. The sequence goes on from CM072512.1 coordinate 136,070,508, forward strand.
TCGTGGCAGTGTCATGTAGAGTTGTTCACTATAGATCTAGCCAGAGAAGTGTCACAGCTGGAAATTAAGTTCACTTTTCTATTCTCCCAAACCCCTCTCCCTCTCGTCAACTCAGCGTCCTCGCACACAGGCGCTTGTACCTGGACCCGCGAGCGCCTATGACATGAATGTAAACTTTTTGAAATGCACGTCTCGTTTAAGACTCTGTTAGTGTCAGCAATATATATTGACCATTTTTCTGCATCGGCTTTTCGCCTAGCTTTTAGTAAGCGTAGAGCAGGGATGTTGCCAATACACTCAAACCTACACAGATTTGATGTCAGTAGTAACTGCAAGATCTGTCCATTGTGTGTTGTCTATAGTGAAGACCAAGCCCATGTGTTGTGTGTTGGTCTACTACATCAATCATTAAGAGGTTTGTTTGTGGCTCGGTTTGCATTTTTAGAAATCAAATTTGATTTAGTTTTATATTGTGGTAGGTGCATATGGCCTACAATAACTATGACGTGATCAGCTCATCGCCTTCACGTGCGGTGAAAAACTAGCATTCTACGGAGACAACACTTTACACAGATAGCTAGAGAGACGGTTTGGGGAGATTTTATTTGCTAAATCACAACTCTTTCATTTTGTTTTTCTAAGTTTTTTTAAAATTGGAAAACGTACACCAAAAAGTCAAAATATAAAATCTTTATCCTATATTCCTAGTACAATTCCATCACCTAATGCGGTGGCAGAGAACAATATATATATATATATAACAAAACAAACTGAAAGAGTTATAAAGATATAGATATATATACGATATATGCAGGAGTAAAAGGAGCCACCGCTCTCTGTCTCACCTCTCAGTTTTTCTTTGTTCTCTGCCTCCGCATTAGGTGATGGAATTGTTCTAGGAATGTAAGATGAAGATTTCGTATTTTGATGTACGTTTTCCAATAAATAAATAGTTAAAAAAACAAAATGAAAGAGTTGTGGATTAGCATATAAAATCTCTCAAAACTGCTCTCAAGCTGTCTGTGTAAAGTGTTGTTTCCGTAGAATGCTAGTTTTTCCACGGACGTGAAGACCTTGAGCTGACCACGTCATATAATAATAATAAACAATTCAGTCAGTCACCAGATCATCAGGCCTTGCAAAGACCATTCTGCAAGGCACGGTGCAAGGAGGCAGAGGGAGAGGGAAACCGAAGAAGAGATGGGAGGGCAACATTCGAGAATGGACTGGCTTGAACACTGAGCGAAGCCATGAGGGTCGCTGAGGACAGAGAAAGATGGAGTACGCTAGTTAAACGATCATCTGTGGTGCCCCTTACGATCTTCGAGTTACGGGATAGGATATGATAGGATAGGATAGGATAGGACATTCAGTCAGTCAGTCAGTCTCTCCGTCTGTCCACCTCCACTCTCACCCGTCCGCCTCCCTCCTCACCCCCCCCCCCCAATCCCCAGTTGGTAACCTCCACAAGACCTTATTTATCATAACGTTTTGTGCCATGCTCATAAATTAGTTATTTCTAAATTATTTATTTAATTATTTATGTTTTTCTTTGCTTATGTTTTTATTTATTTATGTACAAAGATCCTCTCACCTTGAGGGAGAAGAGAGAGAGAGAGAGAGAGAGAGAGAGAGAGAGCAGGCAGACAGACAGACGGATACATTGACACAGACAGACAGACAGAAGACATCTATAATTTTATAAAGACGCCAAAACCAAACCGTAGCCTACATATCATGTAGTCCATCAAACCGTAGCCCTACCTACTACCCTACCTGCTACGGTTTGGTTTCCACGTGATCATGTTGTTACAACTTGTCGTCACACAACGAAGCTGAGAGTCGCCGAGTTTTACGCCGGCCTGTTACATAGATAGGAATGGAGAGACAAAAGTAACGTTAGCCGGGCAAGTCTTAGCGACGCAGTGTGACAACTTACGAGCATGTCTAACGACGTGGAGGATGACGCTATACAAGACATCAACATCAACATCACAACTAACCTAAAACCTAACTTTTTTTTTTTTAAATGCCAATGGAAAGTTAAATTAAGACTTACCTTCACTTCGCAATATCCACAGCGGTTAACGTTGTTGTAGCCTGGCCCAATACAAAGTCAGTCAATGACCGTCTGCACTGTTAATTGTTGGCGTTGGCTTGAGGAAACAAAATAGGCCTATTGACAACGACTAAGGCTTAAGAATGACACCAAAATTAAATCTTACCGTTGATATTACTCATTGGCCCGTACTGGAGATTGCCAATAGCGATAAGAGATAGTGTGGACCAATGTACAACACAAGCCTTCCACCGCTAATTCAAAGGGACGCAATTTGACCACGCCCCCCTCCCCCCCCCCCTTGCGGGGATTTCAGTATAAATAGTATCCCCACTTTCTGATAAATATGACAAGTAGTCTCCTCTCTGAAAATCCTTATCGGGAAGAGAGGGGACTATAAACTGATTAAAAAAAAAAAGATAAATATGAGGGGTCGGGTAGCTCAGTTGGTAAGAGCGTCTTGCTAGTAACCGAAAGGTCGCTGGTTCGAATCCCGGATTGGTCAACGTGTGATCATATTATTTTCCCCTTTACCAACAACTGGCCCGCTGTTGTCAGTATAAATCGGTCCAGTAGTCACCTATATGCGAAAGTGTCGTGTGACTATAATCTACAAACAAACAATGATAAATATTTAACTTATTATCTTGGCCTTCGTGGGCCTTTCCGATGTGACTCTTATACGGCCTAGTGCTGTACAGTTCCCCTAAAGCCGCACGCCAAGATATTTTAGTATGTGCTACCATGTTCTTTTAGTTTTACTTGCCTACGATGGCCCTCGTGGGTTCTTCTGGGGTGTTGCTGACATGGCCAAGTTGCCGTAATAGCCCCCCAGTAAGGCCGTACGCTTACATATTCACTATGTTATCAAATAAGTTTTAATCTTATGTTGGCCCTCGTGGGTGTTTCCAGGGTGATTGCTTCCATGGCCAAGTTGCCGTATTGCTCCCCTGCAAAGCCGCACGCCAACTTATTTTTGTATATTTTAACGAAATTTTATATCGTATTTTAACTTATTTTAATTCTACTATGTTGGCCTTCGTGGGCTCTTCTGGTGGTGTTGCTTACATGGCCAAGTTGCCGTATAGCCCCTCAGTTAGACCGCAAGCCAACATAGCTTATTCAGTTTTAAATTTTTTTATCCTTATAATAATAGACTACCTTCCAGCTAGTCCTAGTGGTCTTCTGGTGTGACCGCTCCCACGACCATGGCCGTATAGTTCCCTAGTAGGGCCGTAAGCCATCCATTTCTAAATCTTAACGAACTTATAACCTTTTTTAATTTTCTTTTATTTTTAAGCTTTTTCATTTTACTTTATATAAATCTTGGACGCGACTGGGTTGAGGGCAGGATTTCCTGCTCTCTTCCCCACTTCGCCCGTACCTGAAAGTTTTACAGATATTTGAGTCTGGCGGGAGAATGGGTTTAGGAACACGACTCGTCCTGTTCCCCTTCCCATTTCTTGACCGCGAATCTTCGATGCTTTTAATTGGGAACGAGTGCGAGGAACACCTATTTGTTTTGTTCCTCCCCTCCGCCTGCTTTGTACATACATTCTTTTAAATTTTTTATCCTGGAGGAAATCATTTTTATCCTGTATTTGTTTATTCAATTTTATTGGTGTTGTGCGGTTGGTGTGTGGCTGTTGTTGTCCTTCCCTCTCCCGGAGTTAGTGTTGTTCTGTTCTGTTCTGTTTGTAGATTATAGTCACACGACACTTTCGCATATAGGTGACTACTGGACCGATTTATACTGACACCAGCGGGCCAGTTGTTGGTAAAGGGGAAAATAATATGATCACACGTTGACCAATCCGGGATTCGAACCAGCGACCTTTCGGTTACTAGCAAGACGCCCTTACCAACTGAGCTACCCGGCCACCCGTTTTAATAGTGGTCCTGAAATTTTATAGTAACTTTTATTCCCCTCCCTTGGGGCCTGTGACGAGGCGTGCAATTGCAACTCTGAGCCCGGCCGCGAGCCGTCCAGCACCGCGCTCAGCCAGCCATCATCTCTCCCTACCCAGCCATCTTTAGCCGGCTCGCTCGCCCAGTCTGTAAGCCCCGCCCCCCGGGACACTTCCTTAAAGCCTGGCACAAGCCCTGACATAGCGTCAGACCCCAGCCTTCCTGCCTTGAAGTACCAGCTGTCCGAAAACACGTCAACATCACCGAGTGACCTCTGAGTTTCGACAGTACCCTTGTGCTTCCACCCGTCTAAGTTAAGGTAAGAGAGGGAACTTACTCTTTGTCATATAGCAGACCCATCACCCGTCGTTCGCCCATCATGTTCATGCGTCCTGTCAATATGTATGTTCATGTTTATAATTTTGCCTTGATGCGTCGCTATGACTTGTATTTCTCCCTTGCAATACTTTCTACCTTGTATATGACCCATGACATGTTTGGATTTATGCTTGTATGCTCCGCTTGGCCCCTGTGTAAATATCCCATGCCATACTGTCCCTCCATATAGATTAAAGTCCACAGTACAGCCCAGACCTACACCCCATTTGCCCTGTACCCTCCATTTGCTTTCCGCTTGCCCCAATGTATAAATATTTGCCATGTTGTCAACCCCATCCTATGCGCCGAATGTATCTCTTACTAGCGGCTGCCAATAAACTCCACTTTGGCCCAGTAAAGCTAGATGCATTGTTTGACTGTTGGTATTTGCACTGGCTCACCCCATGACCGGTCAAGCCAATTTGAATTCTGAGACGGGCTATCATAACCACAGGCCCTGAATCCGCACTATCCCTATCCCCAGCTGATACAGCGTCTGTATACATTGCAGACGGGTTCCTGTACCGGGCATATCACCCCGGCATTGAATCAACTCCCAGTCACTGACCCGCCGCAGGCCCCTGTCAATGCAGGAGGTCAATGAGAAGCGAGACTTGGGACTTCACCATTTTCCAGCCGGCTAGCCACGTAAGCCGAATTCGATACCTGTGCCACAACAACAAGACGAGCACTCGTGGTCCATGAGTCATCATCGCGTGACCACTGACCTGCATCTTTCGCCCACACCCTGCTACTAACGCCAACAAGCCATCCAGAGTATCCTGGACAAATCTCCGCACTACAGTACATAGCTAAGTGCCTAAGCCTACGAGAATCCCCCCTCGCCAGATTACCAGAGTGACTTTTGAAACCATACAGATACACTCTCGCCCGGTGATGAGATCAGTCAACGATAGCTCTAGTATCCCAAATATTGACTATCCAGAAAACCTCCAGACTACTCCTTACTAAAAGGCGCTACGCCTATGACTCACGCTAGAAGCATCTGACCCAGACTCTCCAATTTAAATTAAATAAAGTAGATAGTTATAGAAACCGCAATTACCCGGATTGGCCTTTGAATGTGAATTTCTTGACTATTGTAACTTTATTTTCGTTCTCGTCTTTTTCCCTGTCTGATTATTAAGTTGGCCCAGCATTAATCTCCTGAATGTCGCCGCACCATTAACCTATTCAAAGGAGGTAATAACGCGCTAGAGATTAATAGCTTAACCCCCATCCCCCAACCCCTCTCTTCGTGACAGGGCCCCCACGTTAAAATTCTTAAATTCAAGTCCACTATACGCTCAATGTGTCCGGGGACACAAATTTAATAAAGAAGAAGAAGAAGAAGATGGAAATTGAGTGGGGCCGGGTAGCTCAGTTGGTAGAGCGTCTTACTAGTAACCGAAAGGTACCTGGTTCGAATCCCGGATTGGCCAATGTGTGACCATATTATTTTCCCCTTACCATCAACTGGTTCGCTGGTGTCAGAATAATGTGACCAGTAGTCGCCTATACGCTCCGGTGTCGTGTGACTATAATCTATAATCCTGGAAATTGAATGCTTTAAATTCCCACTGTCGCTGTCTTTCTCCTTTGTCCTTTCTCATTCCTACTCTGTTCTATTAATCTACTATACTATCTTCTTCTTCGCTAGACCAGTCACCTACCTGATAACCAAAGGGAGACGCGTCACAGGCATAGGCGCTCGCGTGTCCTGATACAAGCGCCTGTGGTTTAACATGCACAATGAATGTTGCTCCACAGAAACAAACAACATTTAGCTTGCAACCATAAACAACACAACTCTTTTGAAAGTGTGGTAGTTGTTTCTTTAATCGGTAAATCCCGCAGTTTGTGTGTTTGTTACAAGCAACCGCTAGCTGCCGATCTAGCGCCAAAAATAGAATCTAGAATGACGCGAGTCAGCTGACTTCAGTCGTTCACACGATCACGCGCTCAATATAAACAGTCACACACGCAATCGCCCATTAGGAGGGGCCGGGTAGCTCAGTTGGTAAGAGCGTCTTGCTAGTAACCGAAAGGTCGCTGGTTCGAATCCCGGATTGGTCAACGTGTGATCATATTATTTTCCCCTTTACCAACAACTGGCCCGCTGGTGTCAGTATAAATCGGTCCAGTAGTCACCTATATGCGAAAGTGTCGTGTGACTATAATCTACATACAAACAAACAAACAAACATCGCCCACTGTCACGTTTCCTGCAACCGTGGAGACGAGAAGATGATTGGACACACAAAGACGAACAACATAATGGCACCTTGGAAAATAGGTTTACAAACGCAATCACACTTTATTCAACCTACACGCTTTCACACATGACATATCAAATTAACCTAGCAATGAAAAGGCAATTGAAATAAACAAAACAGGGGTTCAGTCCAGGTACTGTAGTAATATCCACCAGAGGAAATTCCCCACAATTATTATTACTGTCTCTCGCCACCGGAGGAGATGGGGTAATGGTGGGGAAACAGCCCCACAATTATTATTACTGTCGCTCGCCACCGGAGGAGATAGGGTAATGGTGGGGAAACAGCCCCACAATTATTATTACTGTCTCTCGCCACCGGAGGAGATGGGGTAATGGTGGGGAAACAGCCCCACAATTATTATTACTGTCGCTCGCCACCGGAGGAGATGGGGTAATGGTGGGGAAACAGCCCCACAATTATTATTACTGTCGCTCGCCACCGGAGGAGATGGGGTAATGGTGGGGACACAGCCCCACAATTATTATTACTGTCTCTCGCCACCGGATGAGATAGGGTAATGGTGGGGAAACAGTCAATAAAGGTGAATGTTACTGGCTTGAGTCAAAACGGTCGATCGATGATGAGGCGATGAATAGAGTAGGCGTCGTGTCCACGTGTCGAACCATAACAAAGATGGCGGCCACCCCCGCCCTCTCTGCTTCCAACAGTCTCTTCAGAAGTAGGCCCGGTGGGAACTGCCGATGATCAATGGAGAGTGATGTGATGGACAACAGCGTGCGACACACTACCACAACACGTCAATCTAGTAAACTCCGTATTAACTTCACTTAAACTATTCCATGAATAGTTTGTAAAGGTTAATAATTCCATATAATAAACTTCTTCCTAAGTTTAATTATGTTTCCTACCCTCGTAGGACTACAAATCTTTTCACATAATTTCCGCACAACCGTCCGTTATGCCTGTCCTACCCGTAATGAATTATCACCTCTGGACTGACTGATTGATTGATTGATTGTTGCTTTAGGTCCAGCGGACTCTTTCGAGCCAAATCAGGACCGGACAACCCCCGATCCGCATAAAAGATCTGCTGAAACAACCCTAGTGGGAAAACTGAATGCCCTCCACCGGCCAGTCACTTTACAATAAAGACATCCCACGCAGGGGACGGTTGAGGCTTTACCCCAACTACTCGAACCCCCGGTTACAAAAACAAAATAGAATACAAACATCATTATAAATTATCAACAAAACACATACATATAAAATGCCTACATTGCTAAATAATAACATCATAGGAAGCCCTAGTGACCACCCGGCAGAAAGCGTCCAATACTCCCAAGCTGATCCAACAGACCTCATACGCAAACAAGAAGTCTTGTCCAGGTAGAGTTTTCAAGAAAAAAGGTAGGTCATTGATCTAGCGAAGAAGAAGATAGTATAGCAGAGTGATAGGACAGAGCAGGAATGGGAAAGAGCAAATGAGGAAGACAGCGACAGTGGGAATTTAAAGCACTAAATTTCCAGAAAGTGGGGATACTATTTATACTGAAACCCCCGGCACTCCAACGGGGGTACTGTTGCCGCAGTGAATCGGTCATTCCTATAAAGGAAAGACAGGTTTTCAACTGGGGCTTTCACTTTTCCCTTTATAGGTTAGAACAATCTACAGTGGCAAGATTGCTCATGACCCCAAGGGGTTACCTCTGGACTATTACACGTGAACTGGGAGCATCCCAACTAGTTTAGCCCAGTCTCTTCAACTCACAATAACATTCTTACCGATACATAGAATAAACTGACCCGACCAGCCGTTCCGTTGTGACATCGTCAAATCGCCGGGTATCGCCAGCAGACTGAGAGCGACTGGGAGCATTCTGATTCCTATCCTATCCTGTCCCGTAACTCGGAGGTCGTAGGGTCACCACAGATGATCGTTTAACCAGCATACTCCATCTTTCTCTGTCCTCAGCAACCCTGATGGCTTCACTCAGTGTCAAACCAGTCCATTCTCGAATGTTGTCCTCCCACCTCTTTTTCGGTCTCCCTCTTCTTCTACCTCCTGACCTTGCACTGTGCCTTGCAGAATGGTCAAAATTAAAACGCATTACAAAACTCGACGCATGCGCACAGTGCTATCGTAGTCCTAGTGAGGATTCGGGTTAAGGTTAGGATTTAGGGCTAGGGTTATGAAGCATAAGAACATCCTGAAAATGCCGACCCGACTTGATATGGCGCATGCGCCAAGGCGCCAGGCCAAAGCTACGATACTCGGTCATGCTGCGATGTTATGCGAAAGGATCCGGGGGACGTAAAGTTACACAACCAACCGGACCAGCTGTTATCTTTCCACACCTTCAGCTCTCCTTGACTTGACACAGACTCTCGCTATACCTATAGCCTACTCTATAGACATTAAGTATATAATCTGTTTGCCTTGCGACACAATAGATCGTAATAGTGCACCGGTAAACAGGGGAACTGACTTAACTGCCAGATCACAAAAGCACAGATCACACTTTAGCGGTTTGTCTGTACAATCAAAGCCCACTGCGATGTCACTAAATCCTGTGCGACCATGGAAGTATTGCAACAGACATACAGACAGACAGACAGACAAGTATACAGACATATAAGTAGGTAGATAGGCCAGACAACCAGCAAGCAATACAAGTAGATAGACAGATAGACAAACAGATAGACAAATATCCCGACAAAGAGCAAATAACATTTTATCAGTTGGCATTCAAACCTAGCACACGTTTAATGGTGAAGAAAATCTTCCACTGAAAACAATTTTTGAAGGTTTATGAAACGTAGGCACAGTTCTAACAATTTTATCGTGAGTGGCATAATCCAATATATATTACACCATTCTACCAAGCATTACAATATCATGCCGAATGTCTTAAACTAAACATAAATTCCCAATTCATTTCAAACAAGTCGTATTTAGAATGGACGGAGCATATCACACCGATAAATAAATAAATCACATCAGCAATCGTATAAATAATACTTCCTAATAAAAAATTTTTTTTAAAAACCTACACAATAAAATCCATTGTAAAAATAATTGTCCCAAAAAAAGTTATTCCATTTCTTTTTTGGGGGGAGGGGGGGTTAGATACGTTTTGTTAAAATATAGAAACACTAATGTTAAAATATTCAAAAGGTAATATAACATTAATAATAACTTAAATTCATTTAAAAATCCACACGCTAGTTCCTGGCAAGAAGCTCTAAGAGAGTTGCATAAAAAGGAAAACTGCACAGTACACAATTAGCTACAAACAAATAATTAAAACAACTAACTTTTTAAAGAACAATTAAAACGTAATATTACGATAACAGAGGCGCGAACCCAGTACAACAGCCATAAAAGTAGCCAAACTCCATTTTAAAACGATAATAAAAGAAAGGGTAAAGGTCAGAGCGATAGAAGTTTTAATTTTAAACAAAAATACAATACACGTGACCATCTAATAACCTAGATCTATTAATCTGAAAAAAAGAAAAAAAAAGCCTTTAAACCTATGTTATTTACACACACTAAGCTAGTTTTAACGTGACAAAACTCTATTAAATTCAATACTAACATCTACATCATCATGGTCACAACAACAACAACAACAACAACAACAGCAACAACAAACCACGAAAAAAAACTTCCAAATAAATAACATTTTAAATAACATCTACAAACTACCCCACCAATAAGCAACAACTTAACAGTCTGAAGAAAGGACTCCACCAATAAATTACAACCATTTTGTTTCTTTTTTCCCTTCAAAAAAAAATTAGTACGTTGTAGTTATCTCCCTTTACAATGAAATCTCCCCATTGACGATAGTACTCAGGAATTGAATTACAGCAGAAGCAGAAAGTAAACTACGACTAGTCAGTGTCATTACAGAACTTTTTTTTTAGTTTGTGGGAAACAAAAGTTTATTTTTACATTCAGATTAAAATGAGAGGAAAAAAATCAATGACCCCAGGAGACATTTTAGAAGAAAAAAAAGGGCAAGACCCTGCCCCCCTCCATCATTTTCCACCCCCACCCCTACCCGGCCCTTACTACTCCCATTCTGCACCCCCCTCCCCCCTGCCTCTTCGTCCCCCATCTCTCCCTACCTTCCCCCTCCCTCCCCTATCCCTACTGACTTTGCGAGCTGCGATGACAAATTAATTATAATTTATATCCTATGTGGAATGTGTAAATGTCCAAGATCTGAACCCCTGTCCCAGTCGCTTAGTTTCCCATCTAAGTTATGCTAAAGAGGAAACTTAATCATTACATCTCTACGTGTACTATACAATGTGTCACTGTGCCATTCAACCCATCGCAATAATTTAATAATAATAACTATCATTATTTACAATATCACAGTTTGGGTTTTGTACAACTTATATGTTAACATTATGTACAAGTATGTACAGAATGAGGAAGCGATAATACAATTAGTAAACACAGGTTTCTGTACATGACATAGGCACAACGGAATACACGACTGATGATAGCTGCGTGTTGGCAATGTGGCTGAAAAGTAACTCCCTATTGGCATGATGCATTAGCATGATGCATTGGCATGATGCATTGGTATGATGCATTGGTATGATGCATTGGCATGATGTATTGGTATGACGCATTGTCATGATGCATTGGCATGATGCATTGGTAGGCCTATGATGCATTGGCATGATGCATTGGTATGATGCATTGGCATGATGCATTGGCATAAAACAAAACGTGTTGTGATCCTTACATTAATCGCTAATCTCTAACTTTATATTGCAGTGACCACAGCAAGCCATGTTGGCCCGTGGTAGGACACTTGGTGAGTGAGCTCAGCTGTCATAGGACATTTGACACAGGAAAATGTAAGACCGTTGAAGAGACATAGATGATCAAAACTCTTCCTTTAAAAAATAAATGTGCACAATTCGTTCCATCACCAATAAAACGCAGACGACACAAACCAAAATGCACACACGACAAAAAATTAAATATCTCAGCTGTCGCCGTCAGACTGACAAATTATTTGGTATATATTCATTAAATGTAGATCTATTAAAAATCTAGGTGTTTTTTTATATTTTGTATGGAAGACCAATTCACATCGAAATTCTATACACTGTACATAAAATAATGTCAACACGTTGGTGTGTCTCCATCAACAGATTACAGCAACACTGTACATAAAATAATGTCAACACGTTGGTGTGTCTCCATCAACAGATTACAGCAACACTGTACATAAAATAATGTCAACACGTTGGTGTGTCTCCATCAACATATTACAGCAACACGCACCGTCATTCCTCACACGCCGTCTTGACCATCAACTTTACCATGTTTGTCCATCGAGGATGAGTATGTCGCCATAAATATCAAGCAATGAAACATTCCAATTACATTAAAGTGTGTGCATACATTAAATTGATGTACATAAAACATCCGGGGAGGGGAAAAAAGTAAACAGTGATGATGAATTTTACATTTCTAAACGACTGGTTGGTGCGGTCCCTCGTGTCCCCAGTGTTCGGTGTGTTTCAATTGCAATGAGTATTTATTTATGTATGTATATTAGTTTATTTAATTATTTAAGGGGAGCCTACATTTCATTCTCAAGATAGTTGTAATTCTGTAAGTTCTCAACCTGGTATCGCCGTAGTTGGGAGCAAATTTTACTTAAAAAACTGAAACTAAGAATCTACTGAGAATTCAAATTTGCTTCAATTTCTGTGAAGATAAGAGAAATGTTTAAACATAGTAAAGTTAGTATAGTACGTAGTCAACGCTGACTGTTAACACTAATCTTCACAAAGTGATCCAACGCTGACTGTTAACACCAACCTTCCCAACGTGATCCAATAAAGAACTTTGTATCCCTGGCATAAACGTTACATACGGCAAAGGTTTAATGAAGATTTTTGTAGCAGTAGTATCAGTGGTGGTAGTAGTAGTAGTAGTAGTAGTAGTAGTAGTAGTAGTAGTAGTAGTAGTAGTAGGTCTAGTAGCAGTAGGTCTAGAAGCAGTAAGCCTAGTAGTAGTAGTAGTAGTAGTAGTAGTAGTAGTAGTAGTAGTAGTAGTAGTAGTAGTAGTAGTAGTAGATAAAGGAAACTGCTTTACAACTAGGACCACCCGTCTACACTCCATGATCAGCTGCTGCGCTCCCTTGTCATCTCCATCTTCCTATACGCTTGTGAAACATGGACCCTCACAGCAGACATACAACGAAGAATACAAACCATGGAAATGTGGTGCTACAGAAGACTTATGGGCATTTCTTTTACCCAGCACATCACCAAGACGAAGTCCGACAGACCATTACACAAGCCATTGGACAACACTATGACACGCTCTCAGTGGTGAAGAAATGGAAATTTCGATGGTATGGCCACGTCACCAGTGCATCAGGCCTTGAAATAACATCTTGCAAGGCACGGTGCAAGGAGGCAGAAAAAGGAGACAGAAAAAGAGATGGGAGGAAAACATTTGAGAATGGACTGGCTTGACAATGACGAAGCCACGAGGGCTGCTGAGTACAGAGAAAGATGGGATACGCTTGTTAAACGATCATCTGTGGTGCATCAACGACCTATGAGTTACGGGATAGGATAGGATAGGATATAAAAGGATAGGATAGGATAGGATGGCTGTTTTAACTTTTGCTCAATTGTATCAGAAAATGGGTCCTGACAGGAAGTCATCTCCAGGATCGCACAAGCAACTGCTGCCCTGGCGAGGTTGAAGCCAATTTGGAAAGACAGGACCATCAGTCTACATTCCAAGGTAAGACTGGTGCGCTCCCTTGTTATCTCCATCTTCCTATATGCTTGCGAAAAATGGACCCTCACAGCAGATCTACAACGAAGAATACAAAGCATGGAGATGAGGAGCTACAGAAGACTTCTGGGCATTTTCTATACCCAGCACATCACCAACGACGAAGTCCGACAGACCATCGCACAAGCGATTGGACAACACGATGACCTGCTCACAGTGGTGAAAAAACGGAAACTCCGATGGTATGGCCACGTCACCAGATCATCAGGGCTTGCAAAGACCATCCTGCAAGACATGGTGCAAGGAGGTAGAAGAAGAGGGAGACCGAAAAAGAGGTGGGAGGACAACATTCGAGAATGAACTGGTTTGACACTGAGCGAAACCATCAGGGTTGCTGAGGACAAGGAAAGATGGGGTACGCTGGTTAAACGATCATCTGTGGTGCCCCTACGACCTCCAAGTTACGGGATAGGATAGGATATGATCAATTGTGTAACATCTATTTTTTTGTTCGTAATCTTAAGGAAATTTAATTTGGATAGTGCTTGTCTTAATATCGCGGCAGTCGCTACTTTTATTACACCTGTATGTTTATTACCTGTTACACTGTTCTCGTCGTGTATACTGTATAAGTAAGTATGTTGAGGGTGTGTGCGATATTTAGTGGAAGACAAGCTTCCGACGTGGTTGTGAGTATGTAGGTGTGATAGCTACTGATTGTCTGGAAGCTTGCGGACGACTGGGGCAGTGTGATGTTTCTGTAGAGGTAAAAGCGTGCGTGATTTTACTGTTCAGGAAAACGTTATTTTATTGCTCTGTGACATTGAAAGGTACGCACCATTGTATGTTATGTTAGTGTTGTGTGTATCATTGTCCTTGTATGTGGAATCGTCACACCGTACACTACAATGCCTTGTCATTTATAGGGACTAGTAGTAATAATAGTAATAGTAGTAGGAGGAGGAACAACAGAAGTAGCAGCAGCAGTAGTAGTAGTAGTAGTAGTAGTAGTAGTAGTAGTAGTAGTAGTAGTAGTAGTAGTAGTAGTAGTAGTAGTAGTAGTAGTAGTAGTAGTAGTAGTAGTAGTAGTAGTAGTATATAAACATATAAAATCTCTTCTTTCATGATATTGTGTTGTTGTTTTCAGTGTATATTTCTGTGGGTGTTTTTCGGTCTTTACTGATGTTGTTGCATGTGTGGACGGTGTACAAAAGACAAATTTTCTTGTTTTTATAATCGGACTTAGAAAATATTTTAATTGTACTCTATTGTATTTTGTTGTGTTGCACTGTATTATATGTATTGTATTGTATTGTATGTATTGCATGGTATGGCATGATATGGTTGTATTGTAGTGCAATGTATTGTATTGTATTGTACACTATCGTAATGTATTGTAACAGTGTTAATCCCACGACCAGTATAATCCTGTGTCTACATGTCGACGTAGTCGTTGTCCACGGTCATCCAAAACTTAGGGTCCAGAGGCTCCTGGTGCCGTTTGCGAGAGGACAGCTTGACCCTTTGCTTGCTACTCTCTGTGTAGAACGACGTTTCCACTTCCATAGGGTACACCTTGGTCCCGTCGAACCTCTCCTCCAGTCGACGTGCCGCATTCTGTAAAGCAATATAACGGTGAGATAAAAAGTCAAGTGAAGTGAAGTGAACTAATCTTTACTACCCTATTGGAAAATTGAAATAGTGCACTGTAAACCCTACAACGACATCAAAAAAAAAAAAAACTGTAACGTCCACAACACAAATTCAACAACTTTCGTTTTACGATGAGCCACACAACATAATCTCTATCACTATTACACATTATTTGGGCGCAGGATTATCACAATTGTACAAGTCATATCACAGACCAGCAGTTCTCTTTCGTGGGAAGCAATAGTATCACATTTAGGGGAGGCACTCCATAACATTCAGTTACCACAAAAATATCACGTAGTGGTAGTAGTAGTAGTAGTGGTAGTGATAGTAGTAGTGGTAGTAGTAGTGGTAGTGATAGTAGTAGTGGTAGTAGTAGTGGTAGTAGTAGTAGTAGATGGTGGTAGTAGTAGTGGTAGTAGTAGTGGTAGTAGTAGTGGTAGTAGTAGTGGTAGTAGTAGTGGTAGTAGTAGTAGTGGTAGTGGTAGTAGTAGTGGTAGTAGTAGTGGTAGTAGTAGTGGTAGTAGTAGTAGTAGTGGTAGTAGTAGTGGTAGTAGTAGTGGTAGTGGAAGTGGAAGTGGTAGTAGTAGTAGTGGTAGTGATAGTAGTAGTGGTAGTGATAGTAGTAGTGGTAGTAGTAGTGATAGTAGTAGTGATAGTAGTAGTGGAAGTGGTAGTAGTAGTGGTAGTAGTAGTGGTAGTGATAGTAGTAGTGGTAGTGATAGTAGTAGTGGAAGTGGTAGTAGTAGTGGTAGTAGTAGTGGTAGTAGTGATAGTAGTAGTGGACGTGGTAGTAGTAGTGATAGTAGTAGTAGTAGTGGTAGTAGTAGTAGTAGTGGTAGTAGTAGTGGTAGTGATAGTAGTAGTGGTGGTAGTAGTAGTGGTAGTAGTAGTAGTGATAGTAGTAGTGGTAGTGATAGTAGTAGTGGTAGTGATAGTGGTGGTAGTAGTGGTAGTGGTAGTAGTAGTGGTAGTGATAGTAGTAGTGGTAGTAGTAGTGGTAGTGGTAGTAGTAGTGGTAGTAGCAGTGGTAGCAGTAATAATAGTAGTAGTATTGTATGGTATTGTAGTTTTGATGCAATAAATTCAAATAGACATAAGGACACACACACACACAAACACTCACACTCAGGAACACGCACATACATGAAAAAAACAACATACACACACACATACACACACTCTGTCTGTCTGTCTCTCTGTTTGTCTGTCTGTCTCTGTCTGTTTCTGTCTCAGTCTCTGTCACTCAAATGTTTCTTATTCCTTAAACCAAACATTAACCATTCCACCAAACGCAGCCGTCCAATCACCATAACAGATAACGTCATAACAAAAATACTGGCCTGCAACCAACTCTTCTACCTGCCTGTCACCATCTTAGTTCCCCGAAAGGCAGGATTTATGTAGATCTACATTCTTCAACCACCTTTACCTCATCACCACATTGTGAAGGCAGCACAACATTATACAAGTAGCTACCGATCAAATTATTCAATGCAACCACTCACTCCAATGATCAACCAACCCGCCACGAGAAACAGACCAAGCGTAATTCAGTGCATTGCTCACAGCAAGACGGGGGAAGGAGGGTGGGTGTTCGGGGAGGGTGGAGTGGGGGGAGAGTTGGTGGGCTAGTGGGTGTTCAGGGGAAACAACACCAAAACCTCCACTGCCGCATAAGCTTACTAGGTTCTTTCCCTTTGTGTTTCAATTCACATTGCAACCAAAACTATATAGGCTTAAATAAATAAATACATGTAAAACAAAATAAATAAATACATAAATAAAATTTAAAAACTTAAAACTAAGTAAATAAAATAAAATACGTCCATGGATAAGCGAATAAATATTAAGACTCATGACAAATGCAAGAAAACTAGACAGCGCATTATAAAACACAATGTCAATAGTAGGTGGTGATTCCTTAGAACCCAATGTCAAACGAAAAGCTGGAGAAAAATAAATCAACACAACCGCACTCCCAAACTTATCAATGTTCTCACCAAAGACATTAGAACTCCTCCTCTTCTTCCGAATCATACTGGAGAGAAATTCAACAAAGAAATCTTCACTCTGTTCAGAGATTGTGTTTATAGCCAGCAGTTGGACTACACATAGATATTGTGTGTATAGCCAGCAGTTGGACTACACATAGAGATTGTGTGTATAGCCAGCTGTGTGTATAGCCAGCAGTTGGATTACACATAGAGACTGTGTGTATAATAATAATAATAATAATAATAATAATAATAATAATAATAATAATAATAATAATAATAATAATAATAATAATAATAACGGATTTTTATATAGCGGGTACTCCAGCCTATGACCAGACTCACCACGCTTTACATAGTCATTACATATAAATACATGCACTCGATAAAACATCACTTTTGCTACAATACACCAAAGACGGAACAGTAAAGGTACAGACTATTTACAACTATGTACATACATTACAAAAAAAGACCGAAATAGACTATTTACAACTATGTGCACAAATGACAAAAAAAGACAGAAATAGAATAGCAAAAAACCTATTCACAGCTATTTATATGCCCGGTTAGGCCCAGGAAGAAAAAGGTAGCAGTTGGACTACACATAGAGATTGTGTGTATAGCCAGCAGTTGGACTACACATAGAGACTGTGTGTATAGCCAGCAGTTGGACTACACATAGAGATTGTATGTATAGCCAGCAGTTGGACTACACATAGAGACTGTGTGTATAGCCAGCAGTTGGACTACACATAGAGATTGTGTGTATAGCCAGCAGTTGGACTACACATAGAGACTGTGTGTATAGCCAGCAGTTGGACTACACATAGAGATTGTATGTATAGCCAGCAGTTGGACTACACATAGAGACTGTGTGTATAGCCAGCAGTTGGACTACACCTAGGGCGGGGCGGCTGTAAAATAGGTCCTTGTTGAACATTGCGTAGAACGTTACAACATTTGTAACTGGTACTGCACTTTCATGAAACGTACTGTGATGTTGACAGTGGTACAACAATTAATTTGCATATCTCTGATGTTACCTCACAGTGAGGAGAGCGGCTCACAATTAATGGCCGGTAACCGGCAACTACGTTAAGCAAGCTCATCTGACATATAAGAAGAAAGAAAGAAAGAGATTTCTCTTAAATAGTGCACTTACAAGCTCAGAGAGCTTCTCAAGGCGCTGGCCCGTAATATCCAGCAATCACACAATAGTTTGCTGAAGTCAGAATTCGAACCCACGTCGCCCAAGACGCACTCACACAAGTCGTGCGCTCTGACCACTGAGCTATCCCTGCCTGCCATAGGAAGACTATCAGACCAAGTGTCAGGCAATGAGCCATCATGAATTGCTGGCATCACTGTCACATAAAATCAGAGATCATCAATTAAACACCACCACTCTTTGGATCACAGTCCATGTTGTTTCACGCAAATGCAGTCGGCATAGTACCGTTTACAAAAGTGATCACACATTTTCAATAGGCATTAGCCCTAAAAAAAAAACAACGAAAGTAGGTTGCTTCCCCTGAAATGCGGTTACACAATACATGTTGACAGCATAAACCGAAAGTAGGTAAAGTAGGTCAATGAGGGTTGCTTCCCCTGAAAAGCGGTCAAAATACATGTTGACAGCTATTTAGGAAGTACTCCTATTAGGAGTTAGTTTTCAACCAGTCTGTACGATACAGTCTGAAAATACCATGTTGAAAATAAATATTATCCCCTCAAATATCTAGAGGTGACACCTTGATGCGAACGATTGCTACATAATTGTGCCGTGAAGAGCGGTTGTTACACAATATAGATTTCCAATGTAAAAGGGGAATAACTGGTGTTTATTAGTCCAAACGACTTCGTACCTAAAACACAATTGTAGAACTATGTTATAAAGTGGCTTAATAAATGAAACACCAACACCTCTTTTTACCCATAATGTCGGGAATATTTCAGACCACAAAAATTACCTGCTCTTTGCGCTGTTTGCGACTAGCACGTCTACCTCCAGGGGGCGCCGACTTCAACGCCGGAAGTCGTCGTTGTTTCATGCCGCCTGAAGCTCCATTTTCTTCCATGGCGTCACTTCCGCCCTGCATCTGCCGCACGCATTAACATTAATTAAGCACCTAGACTAGGACTGAAGTTTCCTACAGCGCGTAGAAGGGTAACTTCGCGTTACACGTAGTATAATGTTACTATCACAATCAAAGCTTCGGAGCTAACCAAGGATAGTACAGTCGAAGTACAATTTCTATCAAAACAAATCATGATGTGATCAACAGAACCATTTTCTTTAAAATGTTGAGACAAATCTACAACGCACAGAGATGCGTAATAAACTATTCATCATTAAAAAAATATCAGCTGTTAAAATAAGGCAGTGCGAAGATCAGCAGACCAAGCTGAAACAAATGTACATTAAAGCACAGTAAGCTAATAACTGAAAAAGAAACACGTCTGGTGGGTCACACACCCTCACACACATGCACGCACACGAGGTTACGCAGTATTATCATGACTTTCCCGAAACGCCACCAACGTTGAACTGACAATGGGTCATATTTCGTCCCCATTTTTAAGTACTTTGCAGTATTCGAACCCTAACCCAAACCCTAACCCTAACCCAGCCCTAACCCTAACGGATCATTGTTCTGACGTCAAAACAAGTAGGCATGTCAATACAAGTTATGTAGATGTTCACTGATTTGTCTAGATAATACTGTGTAAACAAGGACGCGCGCGCACACACACACACACACACACACACACACACACACACACCTTGAACAAGAATGTTGCAAGTTAACATACACTAACGCGAACAGATCCCAAAACTTGGTCATAACTGAATTTCGTGATACAGCGAATTGTGTTAGGAATCGAACGACCTCGCCATTCCCATCGCCGTCGTCGTTATCCTACAGGGTTGCATCAGTGCTACGCCCCCGTTTCATCACAGACTACTACAATAAAACATGGGTTAAATGCCACACAGAGATTCCACTACGGTCCTAAACCATTTGGGTTAGTGACAGTGCTATAGTGGTTTTAGTGAACACCAATAACTCGACTCCAAACATTGGCAGCAGAAATAGGTGAGACGGAGCTTTCTTATCATTCAACCCTCCCCCCTCCCCCCAAGGATACCATCTGATCATAATAATAATAATAATAATAATAATAATAATAATAATAATAATAATAATAATAATAATAATAATAATAATAATAATAATAATAATAATAATAATAAATGTTGTATATTGATGCGATTATTGCTTGCCAACAGTGATTGTTATGTTGCAATACCTTCTATCATGATTATGACACTGAACGTAAATCATGTGATAGGTATTTGTTTTCCCCATGTAACTTCTTATGATTACAGTTTTAAATGGTTAATTCAGTAATGTCTTCTTGATATACTTTTATCCTGTTTTACTGGTTAATAATAATAATAATAACGGATTTTTATATAGCGGGTACTCCAGCCTATGACCAGACTCACCACGCTTTACATAGTCATTACATATAAATACATGCACTCGATGAAACATCACTTTTGCTACAATACACCAAAAGACGGGACAGTAAAGGTACAGACTATTTACAATTATGTACATAAATTACAAAAAAAGACAAAAATATACTATTTACAACTATGTACACAAATGACAAAAAAGACAGAAAATAGAATAGCAAAAACCTATTCACCGCTATTTATATGCCCGGTTAGGCCCAGGAAGAAAAACAGTATAAATATTTACTGTTTGGTTACTGTTTATTGTTGTTATACTGTCCTTTATCGTCTTGTAACATTTATATCTGGCACCACGTGTGAATTTCTCTTTGAGATAATAAAGTGATCGTATTCGTATTCGTAATAATAATAATAATAATAATAATAATAATAATAATAATAATAATAATAATAATAATAATAATAATAATAATAATAATAATAATAATAAAAATGTAAAAAAAAAATTATTAATATTAATAATAATTATAAAATTCTTCTTCTTCTTCTTCTTCTTCTTCTTCTTCTTCTTCTTCTTCTTCTTCTTCTTCTTCTTCTTCTTCTTCTTATTATTATTATTATGAATACTATCCTCTCTGACCCTTCCCACCCTGCCCACCCCCTGTTCGAACTTCTCCCCTCTGGCCGCCGCTTTCGATCCTTCAGATCCCATACTTCCCGCTTTAAAGATTCCTTTTACCCTCAAACTGTAAGATCTCTAAACGCCGCATCCTCCTCCAACCGCTGATCCCCCTGCCGTGCGCACGCCCTGCTTCTCCCTACATGCTCGTACATCTATATCTATATACTACAGCGACTATTATAATTTAGAATGTTTTTGTGATCACTTTAGACTAGTCATTTGTGTTTTACTATATCTTTCTGTTTATCTGTTATTGTTGGGTATGCTGTGCGAGTGCGTGTGGTTGTGCATACATATGTGTATTTGTGTATGTAGGTATGTGTGCGTGTGTGTAAGAGTGTCACGTGGAGAGTTTTTGTGTAGTGACCCTCCTACGTCTCGTTCCAAGAACAAGTTAAGTTTAGATAAAAGGTAGAGTTGAAAAAATAAAGAAACTCGAAACAACAGTGTAAAATTTCCCTTTTTGTTATTATTTACACTACTGGACCACGATTTACAAAATCTGCCGAAAATGTTTCAAAACTGTACAAGAAACCCGAAATATTCTTGAAATATTCTTTAAATGTCAGTCCTGATTAGTTTCCCAATTTCTTTAAAGTTCAGACATATCGATCTTTCTCATCATCTGGTGGGGACATCGGAAGTACCGTAGGCTTCAGCGAAGTCGAGAACTTAACTGAGTACTGTGGTGATAGTCGCCCCTGCAGTGGATGATGTTGCTGATGAAGGAGTGGGCTGGTAGTAGTATGGTTGGCAGTGTTGGCAGCGGATGGATGGTCGGTTGGTTGGTTGGATGGTGTTGTAGATGGTGGTGTGGTCGGTGGGTTGGATGATTGTATGGTCCTTCCCCCTTCCAAGGTAATGGATCCGTGGGGTCTCCCCAGGCAAGGGATCCAGGAAAAGAAGAAAATCTGCAACATGCTGAAAGACCATACAGTATCCCGACTCCCATAACCTTACCTAACCAGGCAAGGTTCACACCATCAGAAAATAAACAGTGCATCGTTTATTACGGTAATAAACGCCCCTGCGTCCAGCACTGCTGTCATCCTGCAAAGAATATTGGGGTAAACAAACGACTGTCTGCATTAATAATGATAAAAGAAAATAATAAATTCTCACCTCAAAAGATTATGTTGTTATATAAAAGTGTATCCAATGGATGCATGTGTCACAGATAGTCCAGGCCTACTATAATTCCACAAGACTAGACCTGCTTTTATTCTAAATTGTTCTGTTCTGTCCTGACACAACTGTCACTCTGTTCCTGACCTGACACTGCAATAATGTCCAGAAGTTTTACATAACACTTTGCTTAGTCAACTGAAAACTGCACACGCTGTAAACCAAACCTATCTCTGCCACAGAAATAGTATATAATTATAATTTTAACAGCGCTCCGTTATTTGTGCATAAATAACGAATACAACAAACGCCAGTTTTCACAAAAACATATTCGCTAAGCTAGCGAGAACCACAAACGTGTTACAACGTGTCTCTACTCTAGTAGACGGCAAAGAAGTGACGATTCTTACTGCGCTTTCGAAATCTATCGCTCACTTTCTTCAAAACTTGCATTTTGCACGAATTACACGGACAAAACTTAACCTCCGGAAGAAAACATGCTAGGCCATACTCTACAGTTATCAAACAGACAAACACGGGTTTATTATATCACATAATTTATTTCCCAAACTTTACATAATATAATACATTGTCATTTTACATGTGACAAAGAGAGAGAGAGAGAAAGAGTAAGAGAGAGAAAGAGAGAGAGATGTTAAATCTAAAACATTCTGCCATTGTCCAACACCAAATAATATTCCAATTGTTGTATCTATTATATGTCAATTGGCGAAATAAATTCCTGTTATCCTGTTATCCTGTTAAAGGCGCTTTCACCCAAGCAGCAACCAGACTCAAAGCGCGGTGACCTATACCATTAAACACGCTTGAATGTTTCACCCACTGTCACACACACAGCAAACGTACCTCTATCACTCAAACATGTGGTGTAACGGCAGGGAGATCGCTACGATGGAATGGAGACTGATTACATACACCAATTGTTTGAAGGGAGGGAGAACACCGGAGTACCCAGAGAAAACCATTTAAAAACCTGAAGAGTCTTGTACCTACATCACAAACATTCCTTCCCTGCGGGATTCCAATCCAAAAACCAACCCAAATGCGATCAATAGACTGCAATCCAATCCTTTTTTCTTCTTTTTTTTCCCACCCATTTTTTTAGGGGAGACAACACCTACCCTTGTTTTATATACACTTGTTGTCTCCCTTGGTGACAGTACAGAGAATGACCAAGAGCGTGGCTTGATGATGATAAAGCTGTCTGCACACCTAGCAACGATCAGGCACTGACAACCTTTCAACAGGGATCATCAACGATGAATGACGTCCTCAACGCTTTGGAAAGGTGTGAAAGAGAAATAAAATGCTCATCTATTTTGCGGACATTTGACCACTGGTTACAATGTAAGAACATTTAATCGTTGATCCCCGCCTGATCCTTTATAGGTGTGCACACAGCCTTAAAAAGGCAGTCTTGTTATTCATATTGAAGAGCTGACTGTGTTATATACTGGTATATGAAGTGCCACACCCTAACCTGTGCGTAGAACATGTTGGCGTATTGCGGATTGCTGTGCATCATTTGGTTGTGGAAAGCCATGGAAGACTCCGGGTCCTGAAAAGCAACCGCAATGTAAAGCGCTTGCAGCAGGCACTTCCCAACACTGTGCAAAGTGTGCCGACAGGAAAATAGTAGCAAGGGTCGCCATTATAATGATGGAAAGTAAAATAATAGGAATGGTCGCCATTAGAACTACTGTTAGGAAACTAAAGGCCCATGTAACAATATGGATAGGAAGATAATGAATCATATTGACACACTAATTATGTATAAGAACTTAATGGGAATGTTCACAACATGGGCGTACAGGAAATGGAACTAATTATTCACAATAGGGATAGGAAAATAGTGGAAATGGTCGATAATAATTATGTACAATAACGAAAAAGGAGACTGATTGTAACTGACGATGTAGGCCTTCTTTTCACTGTAATAAAATCCATCCAAGACAACAACTAGGGTAGAAAGGACTGTCTCATCTTTCAGTTCGCTATCAAAGACTGTACTGCCATAACTCAATTGTAATGATGCACCCACCCACCCCTGACAAACTCCATGCAAAGAAGACAGCATGGGGAAAGCCTGAGGTTGAGTTAAGTGTTCAACAATGCCCTGCTGCACTACGCTGACCTGCATCTGCG
The DNA here is from genome assembly GCA_036898135.1 of Oncomelania hupensis. NCBI lineage: Eukaryota > Metazoa > Mollusca > Gastropoda > Littorinimorpha > Pomatiopsidae > Oncomelania > Oncomelania hupensis. The sequence goes on from CM072512.1 coordinate 136,094,993, forward strand.
CCATGAACAAGTTGGCGTACTCCGGGTATCTCATCAGAAAGCCTGAGGCTGAGTTAAGTGTTCAACATTACCCTGCTGCACTACACTGACCTGCATCTGCGCCATGAACAAGTTGGCGTACTCCGGGTATCTCATCAGAAAGCCTGAGGCTGAGTTAAGTGTTCAACATTACCCTGCTGCACTACACTGACCTGCATCTGCGCCATGAACAAGTTGGCGTACTCCGGGTATCTCATCAGAAAGCCTGAGGTTGAGTTAAGTGTTCAACATTACCCTGCTGCACTAGGCTGACCTGCATCTGCGCCATGAACAAGTTGGCGTACTCCGGGTATCTCATCAGAAAGCCTGAGGTTGAGTTAAGTGTTCAACATTACCCTGCTGCACTAGGCTGACCTGCATCTGCGCCATGAACAAGTTGGCGTACTCCGGGTATCTCATCAGAAAGCCTGAGGTTGAGTTAAGTGTTCAACATTACCCTGCTGCACTAGGCTGACCTGCATCTGCGCCATGAACAAGTTGGCGTACTCCGGGTTGCTCATCAGAAAGCCTGAGGTTGAGTTAAGTGTTCAACAGTACCCTGCTGCACTAGGCTGACCTGCATCTGCGCCATGAACAAGTTGGCGTACTCCGGGTTGCTCATCAGTATCTGTGTGTGAAAGGCCATGTCCATCTCCCCCTCTTCCCCTCCCCGTCCCTCTGCCTGGGGGTGGATGTCGCCAATGGAGATTCTGCCGCTGGTTGTCATCGACTCTCCTCCGCTAGACACCTACCAACAACCGTCGTTCACATCATCATCCTCATCATCCTCATCATCATCTTCATCATCATCTTCATCATCATCATCATCATCATCATCATCATCATCATCATCATCATCGTCGTCGTCGTCATCATCGCTATAATCATTGCTGTTACTGTCATCGGTGTCGACATTCTAATCGTCATGACGATCTCGTTATCATCATCGTGATTGCTGTCAGAGAGCTTATCATCTTTGGTAAGTTGGTCATCATCATCATCATCATCATCATCATCATCATCATCATCATCATCATCATCATCATCATCATCATCATCGTCGTCGTCGTCGTCATCGTCATCATCATCATCATCATCATCATCATCATCGTCGTCGTCATCGTCATCATCATCATCATCATCATCATCATCGCCATCGTCATCATCGTCATCATCGCTATAATCATTGCTGTTACTGTCATCGGTGTCGACATATAGTGTAGTGTAGTGTAGGGTAGGGTAGTGTAGTGTAGTGTAGTGTAGTGTAGTGTAGTGTAGTGTAGGGTAGTGTAGTGTAGAGTAGTGTAGTGTGATGTAGTGTAGTGTAGGGTAGATTAGTGTAGTGTAGAATAGTGTATAGGGGGTTGGGTAGTGTAGTGTAGTGTAGCTTGTATACATGATGGGTTCAATATGTGTTCATGACAGCAACTGTTGTGGTGGTGTGTATTACAGGACTGTATGCAATCATTATTTGACGTAGGTTTCTAGTGTCACGAAGACCTACATCAGACCGTCTGGAAGAAGGCAGTGCTGACTTGGGTCGTCGTTTGCTCTTGCCGCCTCCTTTCTTGGCCCCTACAGCCCCTCGTCCGCCGTTGGCCTGTTGCTGAAGCTGCTCCTGACCATGCGGCGCTGCTTGACCGTTGGGCAGTCGCGTCTGGTTGGGTGCTTTGCTACCTGTGGACACCCAGAAAAATGAATGTAGCCAGAATCTTCTTACCGGAAAAAATCTCCATGTAAATGCCTACAGCTAAAACTTGCTGTCAGGCAGTCGGCATTGGTAACATTACATTTGTTACCCCATCCAGGGTTTAGAACAAACCTAGGTTACAGCGTTGTAGCTCTACTTTGCTGTTGCCCGTGGTTGGATTCCTCCCACAGTTTTGCACCTCTTGCCTCCCTTTGACAAAATGGTGTGTCCTATCGTAATACATTACTATCGTAATCAGCTGGGTAGGTCACGGCTGGAACTTTATTGTTGTTGCTTGTTTGGTGGGTAAGCTTGGTGACTTGGCTTAGATACGTTTTACTTAGATACAGCAATTCAATTACGTATCCTTCACTAAGGTCGACAATGGTAATATCATACTAATCTAGATGTACCACTGCCCTTAAATATCGCTTAAGGCGGGTTTCCTCACCTGCATTGTGTGCGGGCGACGGTCCACCGCCGTTGATGGAGTACTGCCCGCTGTCTGTGGTGCTGCCTGCCCGATGTTTCTGTTTCACCGTCTGTGGTTGCTGTCGCCTTTTCACCACTCCAGTCTGACCAGGCACGTCGTCGTCATCACCGTCGTCGTCAGAGTCGCCGTCGTCTTTGTTGACACCAAGCTCTTCGCCATCTTGAACAGTGTTCATAGAATTTGTGACCAGAGCACAACTCCTTCTGAGGGGAGTATAAACCGAGGTCTAGTCTGTGAACGCACCCCGGATTGGTCAACGTGTGATCATATTATTTTCCCCTTTACCAACAACTGGCCCGCTGGTGTCAGTATAAATCGGTCCAGTAGTCACCTATATGCGAAAGTGTCGTGTGACTATAATCTACATACAATACTACGAACGCACCCATTCCATTTCACGGACTTGAAAGATCCTGACGCTCATGTCCTAGACGGGTAAACAAATACACCCGGCGAGCACTAGGTCTATTTTCCCCATCAGCGGTGGCCCAGGATTGTGCTATGTCGTCTGGGCGTCAGACTGTGCGCCCAAAGATTGCAAGTGGGCGCCTCTGACGGTTTGAGTTAGATCCTTGAGCAGCTCTGAAGCTGGAGGATCACTATATAAGAACGATTAAATCAATAAACAAATATTAGCCGTATTCCTGGATTTACACAACATGTTAGAGTGACGAATGCGTGCTTGTTGTGTATGTAGAAGTGCGTGTAATATTGAAACTGTCTGTTGGTTACAGGATCTCAGCGCTTTGAGCCATTATGTTGGTTACAGGATCTCAGCGCTTTGAGCCATTATGTTGGTTACAGGATCTCAGCGCTTTGAGCCATTATGTTGGTTACAGGATCTCAGCGCTTTGAGCCATTATGTTGGTTACAGGATCTCAGCGCTTTGAGCCATTATGTTGGTTACAGGATCTCAGCGCTTTGAGCCATTATGTTGGTTACAGGATCTCAGCGCTTTGAGCCATTATGTTGGTTACAGGATCTCAGCGCTTTGAGCCATTATGTTGGTTACAGGATCTCAGCGCTTTAAGTCATTATATTTGTTACAGGATCTCAGCGCTTTGAGCCATTATGTTGGTTACAGGATCTCAGCGCTTTGAGCCATTATGTTGCTTACAGGATCTCAGCGCTTTCAGCCATTATGTTGCTTACAGGATCTCAGCGCTTTTAGCCATTATGTTGCTTACAGGATCTCAGCGCTTTGAGCCATTATGTTGCTTACAGGATCTCAGCGCTTTGAGCCATTATGTTGCTTACAGGATCTCAGCGCTTTGAGCCATTATGTTGGTTACAAGATCTCAGCGCTTTGAGCCATTATGTTGGTTACAGGATCTCAGCGCTTTGAGCCATCATTTAGGAATAGGGCGTATTGCGTTTGATAATAATTGTAAAACACGAGCATTCACCTTCAGCGGGATAGATGGGCTTATCGGGCCGTTTCTTGAAGTACCTGACCACGGCTCCCAGGATAATCAAGCAAACGAGGACGAAGACCGCAAGCACGACGACGGCGATGATGATGGTGTTGGAAGTGCCCCCTGTGGCAGGCTGGTTGGAGCCACCCGTGCCCGGGGTGGTAGTAAGGAAACTGCCCGGGTACTTGATGCGGATGATGAGGGAGATGGTGGAGGGAAGAGAGGACGGTTTGCCGGGAGGAGGTACCTCGTATGCCTGACACACATAACATGTACAGTGGTACCTCGAATGCCTGACACACATAACATGTACAGTGGTACCTCGAATGCCTGACACACATAACATGTACAGTGGTACCTCGAATGCCTGACACACATAACATGTACAGTGGTACCTCGAATGCCTGACACACATAACATGTACAGTGGTACCTCGAATGCCTGACACACATAACATGTACATGTACAGTGGTACCTCGAATGCCTGACACACATAACATGTACATGTACAGTGGTACCTCGAATGCCTGACACACACAACTCCTACAGTGGTTGAAAAGCAAGTCACTAGTGAAACTTGCCTTTACGGCGGGTAAATACCGCTTCCCTGGCCTCAAGCAACATGTAGCGCGGTCCTTCATTGCACATGCTTCACTGGCCTCAGGCCTCAAGCAACATGTAGCGCGATCCATCATTGCACATGCTGGTCTGTGGTTTCATCTGATAGTGACGACAGCAGCCCCTACTGGCCCGTTACCTGACACTGCGCTCGAGACAGCTCAGCTAACTAAGACGTGACTTCATAAAACGTAAGAAGAAACAAGATGGCAAGCCCTTCAAATGCATTTTTAAAACACTATTGTGAAAAATATATTTTTTCACTATTATAAAAAAAAAAATTTTTTTTACAAGTTTTAATTTTGTTATCAGTGTTGTGACAGAGCTTTATCCTAAAATCCAAAGGACAACGTAGAATGATTAGCCACAATCTCAACTAACTGCAAGGGGGAACAAAATCAAAATCAGGTCAGCCAGTTTTTAGATACAGTGTACAACGCGTTTTAAAAACTGGCAAAGCTCCATGACTTTGACCTTTGAAAAGTACAAATACCAATGAAATAACATCATTAGCAGTAGATGAATTATACACAGAGTAAAAACTGGTGAAGTTAGTGCATGCTAACATACCATATTACAATGCGGTCACTTCCCTTTTATTTTCATGAAAAAATACAAAAATAAATGAATAAATAATAATAATAATAATAATAATAATAATAATAATAATAATAATAATAATAATAATAATAATAATAATAATAATAATAGGCAAGGCAAGGCAAATTTTATTCCAGAAAAACTCATTAAGGGCACATGGACATGGTTAAAATAATATACACAAACATGCACAATAATTAATTAACATTTTAGATTTAAAAAAAAAAAAATAAAAAAAAAAAAATAATAATAATAATATTAATAATAATAATAATAATAATAATAATAATAATAATAATAATAATAATAATAATAATAATAATAATAATAATAATAATAATAATAAGTAAATACATAAATAAATAAATGAGTTAATAAATTAATAAATTAATAAATAAACCCGAACTCTTACAAATTCCGAGGCGGTCCACAATACTTAATGTGCTAAGTTACTTGGTTGCAAGTAGAACGTACCTCCACCACGATGCCTATCTCCGTCGCGGGACGGTAAGCGTCAAGAGGCTGGGTGACGTTGACCAGGGCCGTTCTTTCGTCGATCTCTAGAAAGTTCCTGAAGCGAGGTTGCTGAGGTCCAGTCTTCAGCCGGTACCTGACCTCGTAGCCCAACGTGTCGCCGTCTCTGGCAAGTATCGGTGCTGGTAGGATGTTGCTGATCAGGCCCTGAAAAAGAAAAACAAAAAAACACAAAAACTTCTTCAAACATGACGAAAGGGCGACAATCACTATTTGTAACGGGCAAAACTACTCCGTGTCTTTGGATTTCGAGGGTATTTTATTTTATTTTATTGTTGGCAGAATATACCTCAAGCCGCCGATGCGCTAACTTGCTGCTTTAAGCGCATGGTCTGACGTCACTACAATTGAGCACAATGCTGGGTACCCGCCGGTTCTTGAACACAATATGGTGACTGAAGTGTTATACAATTAACATTTTTATACAATTAACATAGAAAATAAATGTTACCAAAAATATTCAACCAACGCAGAGGAAATGCCTGAAGAAGGTCATCATCATCATCATCGTTGTTGTCGACAACAACATTATCAATACGTACCGCCACAGCAGCCCCGCCACCACCAACAAAAGCAACAGCGATGACGATGACTACGACAACGACAAAAATCACCACCATCACCACCACAACAACCACAACAACCACAACAACGACGACAACAACAACAGCAACAACTCACTGTAAAGTTATGCTGCACTTCGCAGGAGTAGAACACGACGCAGGGGTCGGTATTACAGCCAGGATAAAAGAATCTTGGGGACAAGTCGTCCACGTCAGTGAAATACACCGTCAGCGTACTGGTGCTATTCATTTGCTGCGTGTCCTTCAGAAAACACAGGGACAACGTTGTCAGAAAACTTCCATGGCAATCAGATTAAAGTAAGTAAGACACAAGTCCTTTTTCCCCAAATGTGTACCCTACATAGTATAATGATAAAAGACTTTAATAATCCACATTATCGAAGGGAGAGCTCTTATATAAGCATGAACGCAGCTTAAATAGACGTCGTGGTAAGTCTCCTCTCTGAAAATCCTTATCGGGAAGAGAGGGGACTATAAACTGATTAATAAATAATAATAATAATAAATAGACGTTCGGTCCCTTCATAACCTCACGTCGCCAGTCTAGTTTGTTTGTAGATTATAGTCACACGACACTTTCGCATATAGGTGACTACTGGACCGATTTATACTGACAACAGCGGGCCAGTTGTTGGTAAAGGGGAAAATAATATGATCACACGTTGACCAATCCGGGATTCGAACCAGCGACCTTTCGGTTACTACGCCAGTCTAGCAAAAAGGGTTCTTTTTATATTACGCGATACCTGCTCACAAGCAGTCGCCTAGAACCAGCCACGGATGGCTGGCAGCGTTGGATCACGCACCGGTGGCTCTGTTAGTGAGCGCCTGTATAGATATTGTAAGGGAGATCAGTCGCTCACTGTCTATTGCAGACGACAGTTTAAAAGGTCGGACTCCAACTCTAGATTCAAAATTTCGCAAATATGAGACCCACATACATGTATGAATCTATAAGCAAATAGTCCTCTTAGCGTGATTTAGACATGTTATACAATGTTTGGCGCATTTTTTTGCAGTGGAACTGACAAAGACTGTGATGTTGTAAGTGACGTAGGCCTGAGCAGCGCTGGGGAAGCTCTCAAAGTCCGGCTTGATCGCCACGTTGACGTGACCGTTCTGCTTGTCGTCCATAGACAGCAGGCTTCCGTGAGGGTCATTGGGGATCTAAAACAACAACAGCAACGACCACACTCAAAATGACAATCTGGAGTGGTAATGATGAAACAGTGTACTAAGTGAGTAAGTCCATGAAGCTGTAGGTAAATCCCTACTGTACCGTAACACTTGGAGGACTTATTCACTGGCTACACTGCTTTACAAGTACTACACTTGTTGTTCAGCTATTATGGCATAAGGGTATCATAATTATTGAAGGTAACAGCATAAATAAGTACATTTGTAAAAATCTCATCGCTTTCATGCACACAAATGGTTATTATTATTATTATTATTATTATTATTATTATTATTATTATTATTATTATTATTATTATTATTATTATTATTATTATTATTATTATTGAGGATTTTTATAGCGCACTTATCTCGCCGTACTTGACCAGACTCTAGCTCTAGGCGCTGGCCGATACAGGATTTAACGCAAACCGCCCAAGACGCCCACCCGCAGCCTTTGGGCGCATGGTCTGACGCTCGAACCACTGAGCACTATCCTGGCCAGCCAGGGATGGGGGAGAAGGACCAAGTGCATGCTTGGTGTGTTCTTGTTACCGGCACTCACCCGTCTAGGACATGAGCGTCAGGGTTTTTAAAGTCCGTTATTATGGAATGTATGCGACACACAGACTAGACCTCGGTTTATACTCTCATCCGAAGGACTAGGAAACGGGAGTAAAGTGTCAATGAAATACCCAATGAAATGAGAAATTTGATTTGGATGAATAAATCAACGAATCAGTCAAAGAACAGTCTCACTTTAGCGTTAGGGATGAACTTCATGCTGAACTCATGGATGTCGCTTTCGCTGGAGATGACCACGTCCTTGTCAGTGGCGTTGTCCCGCAGTGTAATGACGCGCTGTAGAACGTCGGTGTTCTGTGCACAGGGGAAGAAAAAAAAACCCACAGCGAATAATGAAACCCCACTTTGTTTTTCTGCGGCACGAAAAAATTGAACACCACTGGAAACATTATGATTGCAGAGATTTTTTTTATGTATTGATGCGAGAAAATAATATCAACATGACTAAGAGTTTATTTATTTATTTATTTATTTTTACGCCAGTACATTGATGGGATTTTTGCCTGCATGGGTTGATGGAGTGAGAGCTAAGGAGAGTGGTCCAGCTGTACTATATTTATATCTACTTCTTCCCCTGTTTGTTGCTTCTTACGACCGATTCTCCCTCCCCCCGTCACGTAAAATATGTTGTCTCATGCCCCTGCTTTCACTACCAGTTTGTTTGCCGTACATACTTATTCTTCTCTTTTTTCCCCCACTGGCCTAATGTGGTATATGATGATTTGGTATTGTGGCCCGCCTCTTCTTTTTACATAATGTATATAATAATTGCCTTTCTGCATGTAACGTATTAATACCTCGGGTATGGTTATGTTGAAGGGGGCACCAATGAACTCTGGCACAAACTCGTTGACTCCTCTCACTGCCAGGAACCACTCGTAAGGCTGAAACAACGTAGACGCGTTAAAACCCCAACGCCAAATTAGTAATACTAAAACAATTAAGGTTAAACATCTTCTTCTTCTTCTCGACGTTGAAGACCCACGCACGATCAAAGCGTCAATCAGTTTAGCACCCACACATCAGATGTACTACCTGAAGGACGAGGAAACGAAGAAGGAGGAGGAGGAAGAGAAAGAAGAAGAAGAAGAAGAAGAAGAAGAAGAAGAAGAAGAAGAAGAAGAAGAAGAAGAAGAAGAAGAAGAAAGAAAGAAAGAAAGAAAGAAAGAAAGAAAGAAAGAAAGAAAGAAAGAAAGAAAGAAAGAAGAAGAAGAAGAAGAAGAAGAAGAAGAAGAAGAAGAAGAAGAAGAAGAAGAAGAAGAAGAAGAAGAAGAAGAAGAAAGAAGAAGAAGAAGAAGAAGAAGAAGAAGAAGAAGAAGAAGAAGAAGAAGAAGAAGAAGAAGAAGAAGAAGAAGAAGAAGAAGAAGAAGAAGAAAGAAGAAAGAAGAAAGAAGAAAGAAGAAGAAGAAGAAGAAGAAGAAGAAGAAGAAGAAGAAGAAGAAAGAAGAAAGAAGAAAGAAGAAAGTAGAAAGAAGAAAGAAGAAGAAAGAAGAAAGAAGAAAGAAGAAGAAGAAGAAGAAGAAGAAGAAGAAGAAGAAGAAGAAGAAGAAGAAGAAGAAAGAAGAAAGAAGAAAGAAGAAGAAAGAAGAAGAAAGAAGAAGAAGAAGAAGAAGAAGAAGAAGAAGAAGAAGAAGAAGAAGAAGAAGAAGAAGAAGAAGAAGAAGAAGAAGAAGAAGAAGAAGAAGAAAGAAGAAAGAAGAAGAAAGAAGGAAGAAGGAAGAAGGAAGAAGGAAGAAGGAAGAAGGAAGAAGTAGAAGAAGAAGAAGAAGAAGAAGAAGAAGAAGAAGAAGAAGAAGAAGAAGAAGAAGAAGAAGAAGAAGAAGAAGGAGAAGAAGAAGAAGAAGAAGAAGAAGAAGAAGAAGAAGAAGAAGAAGAAGAAGAAGAAGAAGGAGACCACCTACAACTAAACCACCACAAAGCAACAATAAGGATACCCGAAGTGACGTAGGCTAGGCCCAAAGGTAACTAAAACGTCATCATGTCAATAGAGAGGTGTTACAGGGGGAAATGCCGCACTTTAAAAACGCCTCTTTCTTACTGGATAGTAATACACATACATAACAATGATAACAACAACGCTATTCACATTTCTTACTGGATAGTAAAACACGTACATAACAATGATAACAAGAACGCTATTCACATTTCTTACTGGACAGTAAAACACGTACATAACAATGATAACAAGGACGCTATTCACATTTCTTACTGGATAGTAATACACGTACATAGCACTGATAACAAGAACGCTATTCACATTTCTTTCTGGATAGTAAAACACGTACATAACAACGATAACAAGAACGCTATTCACATTTCTTACTGGATAGTAATACACGTACATAACAATGATAACAAGAACGCTATTCACATTTCTTACTGGATAGTAAAACACGTACATAACAATAATAACAAGAACGCTATTCATATTTCTTACTGGAAAGTAATACACGTACATAACAATGATAACAAGAACGCTATTCACATTTCTTACTGGGTAGTAAAACACGTACATAACAACGATAACAAGAACGCTATTCACATTTCTTACTGGATAGTAATACACGTACATAACAATGATACCAAGAACGCTATTCACATTTCTTACTGGACAGTAAAACACGTACATAACAATGATAACAAGGACGCTATTCACATTTCTTACTGGATAGTAATACACGTACATAACAATCATAACAAGAACGCTATTCACATTTCTTACTGGATAGTAAAACACGTACATAACAATGATAACAAGGACGCTAGCTATTCATATTTCTTACTGGATAGTAATACACGTACATAACAATGATAACAAGAACGCTATTCACATGTCTTACTGGATAGTACTACACGTACATAACAATGATAACAAGAACGCTATTCACATGTCTTACTGGATAGTACTACACGTACATAACAATGATAACAAGAACGCTATTCACATGTCTTACTGGATAGTACTACACGTACATAACAATGATAACAACAACGCTATTCACATGTCTTACTGAATAGTACTACACGTACATAACAATGATAACAACAACGCTATTCACATGTCTTACTGGATAGTACTACACGTACATAACAATGATAACAACAACGCTATTCACATGTCTCACTGGATAGTACTACACGTACATAACAATGATAACAACAACGCTATTCACATGTCTTACTGTTATAGTTGTTATACTGCGCACGTCCACCTCAGCAGGTGCTTAAGGCGCTGGCTCAACAACATCTAACGCCAGCAACCCCAGGCGCCAACTTGCTGCCTTAGGCGCATCGCGTGACGCCCCAAAGGTGTTGGTAAGTAACCCTAACCCTAACCCTAACCCTAAGTGACGCCCCAAAGGTGTTGGTAAGTGTCCCCATAACCTTTTAGTGGTTGGGGATGGAAGCAGGTGGGACCTCCCTTTTTTCTAGGCCAGCTTAATGAGGGCGGTGACTATCTCCTTTCCCTCGCTGCATTGCCTTTTTGGGTTCTAAACAGACCCAGAGGCCCATTCCCAGCTGAATGGACCGGAGTGTGTCGTGCGCTCTTTTTCCATCTTTCTGTGCCTTCCAATGCTGGTCATCCATCCAAGTACTAACCCATCCCGACGTGGCTTAACATCAAACATGGCTAGCGGTTGCCCAAACCAATACACCGCTGCTCCACCCTTATTTTAGTGCTTTGGATCCTCCGCCAGCGGCTTGCGTCATTCTATAAGCCGGTAAGAGCGCTATGAAAGAGTTTGTTTTTAGTTAAAGTACGAGGAAAGACGTGTCTACTCACCACATCTGGACTACCGGCCTGACTGCACGATAATCTGAACTTGACTGTATTGAGCTTGACTTGCTGAAACACGATCACCATTTTTAGTTGTAAACGAACATGTAGACATCAGTATGTTGCAACGGTGGACCCTTTGGGTAGCAGAGGCGAGGTCTTGTGGTGGACAATCTGCAGGTCACACTCTTCTAGCGCCCATAAAGGTAAGTCAGAGTGAGTCAAGTCAAGTCAAGTCCAAAAAATCGTTATTTCCCCAATGATTGCGACTCACAAAACAAAGATTTTTTTAAAATCCAATTAAAATAAAATAATACATATAATCACAAAATAACAACTACTAAAACTACATTCTCACAACAGTTGTACGTTAGACATGACAGTTATACCTTAGACTTTACACTACACGACAGTTATACATTAGACTTTACACTACAATATAACGACAGTTATATCTTAGACTTTACACTGCAGTATAACGACATTTATACATTAGACTTTACACTACAGTCTGTTTCACGACAGTAATACATTAGACTTTACACTATACTCTCACGACAGTTATATCTTAGACTTTACACTATACTCTCACGACAGTTATATCTTAGACTTTACACTATACTCTCACGACAGTTATGCATTAGACTTTACACTACAGTATCACGACAGTTATATATTAGACTTTACACTATACTCTCACGACAGTTATACATTAGACTTTACACTATACTCTCACGACAGTTATATATTAGACTTTACACTATTCTCTCACGACAGTTATACATTAGACTTTAATTTACACTATAGTCCCACGACAGTTATACATTAGACTTTACACTATACTCTCACAACAGTTAGACATTAGACTTTACACTATACTCTCACAACAGTTATACATTAAACTTTACACTATACTCTCACGACAGTTATACATTAGACTTTACACTATACTATCGCAACAGCTATACATTAGACTTTACACTATATACTCTCACAACAGCTATACATTAGACTTTACACTATACTCTCACGACAGGTATACTTTAGACTTTACACTATAGTCTCACATCTGCACACGCACACCTCAGTCGCTTCCAGCATTTTCGCTACGAGAGGACAAGAGAGAGAGAGAGAGAGAGAGAGGGGGGGGGAAGAAGGGAGATTCTTTAGACTTTAGAATGTTTTATTGAATAAAGCAATTTGCTCACCTCAAGGGGTTGGAGGATACAATGGGGGTATCAATAATAATCAAAAACAATAAAACCATCTATTTTCATGTATGTTATTGATTATAGTTGTTTTAAAAGTCTGGTATTAAAAGATATATCTCACTGACATTACCATTCACGTGCAAACTCAATATTTATTACTTCTTTTACCGATTATTTGCATTCAAACGTTTGCCAAACCCACGCTCATATATTGACTCATACACACACGACTTCCTGTCACAACAAAATAGCTAATGTGAACAGCTTCCTGCATAATGCTCGTTGTTGTCTCTCGTTTGGAAACATTTGTAAGCTAAATGAACAATGCAGTCTGCCTGATCATTCTTTCACCAACGCATTCAATCATCTGAACAAAATGTCTTTCCGTATTAAAAACATTCGCCTCTTTAAATGTATTTGGACGAAATCTGTTATTCAATTGGCAAACATGCAACATGTGCAGCTCTGTTTCTTCAGCGCCTGGGCAGAAAGAACAGTGATTTGATACACTCTGTGTGACGTTTCTAATCTTGTGTACTTTCAGGTTACTATTACCTAACCTCAATCGTACATTGCAACTGAATCTCTAAAACACGTCTGCTTAATACAGTATAATTTCTGTTTTGAAATTGGTCTTAATCTGCCTGTATTGACTGAAACTGTTGCAATCATTTAAGGCTGCATTGCAATTTTCTTCGTTGATGTCCATGAGTCTCTGTTTACATTGCTAAATTAGCTTCTTCTCGTGACCCACACCCTGGGACAGGGGGAGGGGGAGAGAGAGCTAGAGAGGAAGAGAGAGGGGGAAGGGAGTGAGGGAGAGAAAGAGATGGAGGGAGAGAGATTGGATATTGTATTGTTTATTGCAAAATGGGCGACAGTACTGGGATCCACCAGATTCTCTTAACTCCAATCTGACGATCCTCCCCACCGCCACCACCACCACCACCACCACCACCATCTATTTACCAAAGACTCATAGGCGTCCTCCAGGTCAAAAGTAGCGACGAGGACGACTTGATGTTCTCCCGTGCCTGTGGTGGTGTTGAGGGCAACGTGTTTCTTGATCCATTCTTCCACCCTTATGCTGCGCGTGTCCACCTTGTCCACTGGCTGGCCGGGGTCCACCTCAGGCCGCAGGTGCCAGTCTACGTTGGCCTCCGCTGGGAAACTCAGCAACACTGTCCCTGTAAGGCGCATGTTGGCTTGTCACTAATGATGTAGCTTGTAGTTCAATAAAAGCCCAAATAGAAGGATTTTTTTTAAATTTTGGTGAAATCGGGCTTACAATAACATTGGCATGGTGTTTACTTTACAAAATGATCAAGCGGGCTTACAATAACATTGGCATTGTGTTTACATTACACAATGATCAAGCGGGCTTACAATAACATTGGCATAGTGTTTACATTACACAATGATCAAGCGGACTTACCATAACATTGGCATAGTGTTTACTTTACACAATGATCAAGAGGGCTTACCATAACATTGGCATAGTGTTTACTTTACACAATGATCAAGCGGGCTTACCATAACATTGGCATGGTGTTTACATTACACAATGATCAAGCGGGCTTACCATAACATTGGCATGGTGTTTACATTACACAATGATCGAGCGGGCTTACCATAACATTGGCATAGTGTTTACATTACACAATGATCAATCGGGCTTACCATAACATTGGCATTGTGTTTACATTACACAATGATCAAGCGGGCTTACCATAACATTGGCATTGTGTTTACATTACACAATGAACAAAGCGGGCTTACCATAACATTGGCATTGTGTTTACATTACACAATGAACAAAGCGGGCTTGCGTTGCTCAAACGGACAGCTAAAGTTTGAATTTTCAATTTCTGTTCTGGCAGTGAACGATTTCCCTTGTTTTAACAGTGCACTAATACCAAAGCCATGCACACTTTGACCTTGTTTTAACAGTGCACTAATACCAAAGCCATGCAAAGTTTGACCTTGTTTTAACAGTGACTAATACCAAAGCCATGCAAACTTTGACCCTGTTTTAACAGTGACTAATACCAAAGCCATGCAAACTTGGACCTTGTTTTAACAGTGACTAATACCAAAGCCATGCAAACTTTGACCCTGTTTTAACAGTGACTAATACCAAAGCCATGCAAACTTGGACCTTGTTTTAACAGTGACTAATACCAAAGCCATGCAAACTTGGACCTTGTTTTAACAGTGCACTAATACCAAAGCCATGCAAACTTTGACCTTGTTTTAACAGTGCACTAATATCAAAGCCATGCAAACTTGGACCTTGTTTTAACAGTGCACAAATACCAAAGCCATGCAAACTTTGACCTTATTTCTGAACGTTCCACGCCACTTCAAGAGTGCGTATGTGGTGTCTTGGATGGGGTAGGGTCT
The DNA here is from genome assembly GCA_036898135.1 of Oncomelania hupensis. Classification (NCBI taxonomy): domain Eukaryota; kingdom Metazoa; phylum Mollusca; class Gastropoda; order Littorinimorpha; family Pomatiopsidae; genus Oncomelania; species Oncomelania hupensis. The sequence continues at coordinate 136,110,098 of CM072512.1, forward strand.
ATTGTATTAACTTATATCGAAAAACCTTGCCGAACAACAGTTATGATGGGTTTGGCCTCTTAAAAATGCTATTATTAGCGCACGAGTGTTGGCTATAAACACCCCCCCACACACACACACACACACACCCACACACACACACGGAATTCATTGATACAAAAAGATTACTATACTTTGTGTTGTTGTTGTAAGCTTAGGTTATTTTTTCGGTGGGGCTACACTCACTGTGAATGTTAAAGGAACTGAAGGGTGTGTGATCACGTTTGTAACTCTTTAATCTGCCGTGTTTTATCTCCTTTGGCCTTCGGTCCACTGTCATTTGTTACTGCTATTGCCATGTTTACTTGTAAGAGAGAGGCAACAACGACGACAACGACAACGATGATGATGATGATGATGATGATGATGATGATGATGATGATGATGATGATGATGAGATGCCGACAATGATGATGATGATGATGGTAGGAGCGGTGGTGGTGGTCATTTGTACAGCGCTGATATTTAATGCCATGCTAGCATGCTATGGCCGCACAGAAACTAAGACTAGAAACAGGAACATGACGACCTATATGACGATGGCCATAACGACGGCGACACAACAACAACAACGACGACGAGGAGGACGAAGGCAAAAGCGACAACGCCGACTACACAAAACATTACCTGGTGGATCTGTCTCTGAAATGGCGGTGGCGTTGAAGGTCGTCACGCCGCATGATGCTGCAACAACAGGCACCACACTCAGACATGCACACGAAGGCCAATGTCAAATAGCGTTCTAACAAGCGCATCCTTCTTCCTTCTCAAACAGTCACTCCAGGTCAACGCATCCCTCTTCCTGCTCAAACAGTCACTCCAGCTGAACGCATCCCTCTTCCTTCTCAAACAGTCACTCCTGCTGAACGCATCCCTCTTCCTTCTCAAACAGTCACTTCAGCTGAACGCATCCCTCTTCCTTCTCAAACAGTCACTTCAGCTGAACGCATCCCTCTTCCTTCTCAAACAGTCACTCCAGCTGAACGCATCCCTCTTCCTTCTCAAACAATCACTCCAGGTGAACGCATCTCTCTTCCTTCTCAAATAGTCACTCAGGCTGAACGCATCCCTCTTCCTTCTCAAACAGTCACTCCTGCTGAACGCATCCCTCTTCCTTCTCAAACAGTCACTCCAGCTGAACGCATCCCTCTTCCTTCTCAAACAGTCACTCCAGCTGAACGCATCCCTCTTCCTTCTCAAACAGTCACTCCAGCTGAACGCATCCCTCTTCCTTCTCAAACAGTCACTCCAGCTGAACGCATCCCTCTTCCTTCTCAAACAGTCACTCCAGCTGAACGCATCCCTCTTCCTTCTCAAACAGTCACTCCAGCTGAACGCATCCCTCTTCCTTCTCAAACAGTCACTCCAGCTGAACGCATCCCTCTTCCTTCTCAAACAGTCACTCCAGCTGAACGCATCCCTCTTCCTTCTCAAACAGTCACTCCAGCTCAACGCATCCCTCTTCCTTCTCAAACAGTCACTCCAGGTGAACGAACCCCTCTTCCTTCTCAAACAATCACTCCAGCTGAACGCTTCCCTTTTCCTTCTCAAACAGTCACTCCAGCTGAACGCATCCCTCTTCCTTCTCAAACAGTCACTCCAGCTGAACGCGTCCTTCTTCCTGCTCAAACAGTCACTCCAGGTGAACGCTTCCCTCTTCCTGCTCAAACAGTCACTCCAGCTGAACGCATCCCTCTTCCTGCTCAAACAGTCACTCCAGCTGAACGCATCCCTCTTCCTGCTCAAACAGTCACTCCAGCTGAACGCATCCCTCTTCCTGCTCAAACAGTCACTCCAGCTGAACGCACCCCTCTTCCTTCTCAAACAGTCACTCCAGCTGAACGCATCCCTCTTCCTGCTCAAACAGTCACTCCAGCTGAACGCATTGAATTATCAAGCGATAACATTGCGCCCTGTACAGGCGATGGTTCAAAACCCGTTGGCGGCCTGAATTACCGACAACGAAAAACAAAAGATGACCCGAGACGCTGCGCCCCTACTCCTTCAGATGAGAGTATAAACTGAGGTCTAGTCTGTGCACGCACGCATTCTATCGTACGGACTTTAAAGATCCTGACGCTCATGTCCTACATGGCCGGCTACACAAATACCCCCAGCACTTACTATGTCCATTCTCCCCATCTCAGGCTGCCTAGGATTGTGCTAGATGTCTGGGCGTCAGACCATGCGGCAAAACGCTGCAAGTGGGCGCCTCGGGCAGCTTGAGTTAGATCCTGTATCGGCCAGCGCCTTGAGCAGCTCTTGAGGTGGAAAAGCGCTGTATAAGAATGATAAAATAGTCCATGTCACGGACACGTGTATTGCCAATTAGTAACTTGACAACACTTACAACACAAAACAGGTACAGGCAGGCCGACGTGAGCACAACAAATCAACATTACAGTTTAATGTCTACGTACACAGACGGAAATACCCATCCTAGGGGAAGAGGGAATAAGGACCTTAAATCACCATTGAACCACCAGAGCAATACTGATAACATTAACAGTAAACATTTATGTTGTCCACCGCGGGATTCGAACCAGGGTCATCAAATAAAAGAGACATTAAAATATAATTAGGCTTATTGGTGTCCAAGAAAGCGGAAAACATCCAGGACCGATCTTGTGCGTCGCGAAGCACTCGTGCTGCAAGTCTGCACTGGGAACTATGGCGTTAACTTCTGTCGTACGTGATCGACCAAGCAAGTACTCGGTCGACTTTTTTTTTTTCAGTCTCGGGGGTCCCACAGTACCATGAGGAAGAAGAGGAAGGAGGTTAAAATACCTATTGTATGATACATGACCTTACAAACAGATCAGCGGAGATAGGATGGGCCAAGAAAGCACTTTACTAACCTGTTTGGTGAACTGACGACAGCAACACAAAGGCGCCCACAATACTAGTACTCCTTGATGCATTGTGTCACGGCATCCACAGTTCATTGTCACTTGTTTCCGTAATCCACGTACTGTAGCACAAACCCAGTGAACAGAGGCACACAACGCAGAGTATTGTTAACCAGGGTTTGTCATAGGACTGGTTCTCGGTTCTGGCGCACAACCAGAGATTTGTTTAATCATCCAGACCGTGTTATCTGAATGATTGCGAACTCTCATTAAAACTACACGGTGTGCGCGTAAACTGAGATTCTAATCCAAGGCTGATCATCGGAATGAAGTTGTCAAGGTGCGGCTGAAGAGGGTGCTAGTTGTCGTTCTTTGCCAATAACCAAATTGTGTCCCTTGCTAATGCAAAGGGTTGTTTCAAATTAAAGGACATAATGTAATGGTACCTTCAAAAGGTTGTGATCGGGTAAAACGACTGAAAGGAATGTACAATATATACTGTTGTGTACAATATAATACTGTTGTGTACAATATATACTGTTGTGTACAATATATACTGTTGTGTACAATATATACTGTTGTGTACAATATTATACTTCCTACAATCGAATTCACAGTAGTGTCCTTTAACTAAATCTGTCTTTACAAATCATCGGTTGCGAGTGCTTTGGAATGCAGATGACACTTCCTAACATTGAATTGTTTCTGTGGAGAGTTTCATTCACCTCCTTACACAAACATAAAAGTTGCAAAAAAATAAAATTTTCCTTTTTATTGGGTTTTTATTTTTGTATAACAAAATGGGAGTTGTTCCTCGTATTTTAAACACTAATTAATAGTAATAAAATTTGGTTATCTGTGTTTGCGGAGTCCATTGTCTTGTGTAAATGGAGAGAGAGAGAGAGAGAGAGAGAGAGAGGGGGTACCGGCTGTGTGTGTGTGTGTGTGTGTGTGTGGCGGAGATGGGTCAATGCGCGTGTGTGTGTGGGTATGTGTGTGTGTGTGTTTGTGTGTGTGTGTGTGTGTGTGTGTACCGGAAGTGGGTCAATGTTTGTGAGAAAGTTGGAGTGCTAGAGAGTACTGTTAACATTGTAAGTTTTTTAATTTTTAAAGTAATACCATTTTGTTTTAGATCACTATCGCAAAGAAAATATCCTTGACCATGACGAGAACAATAAATTAATTTCTTTTCGTAAAGAATGCGCTACGCAACAAAGCCCATCGAAGTTCATACGTCAACGCCTAACTATGTCGTAATGCTCGCCACAGTCACAGTAATCATTTTATATTTTGTACCTGGGAGATTTATTTCGGGGATAATGTTATCACAAGCACTCTGCTACAAGCTGGTGATGTGTGAAATGTCCAGATGCAATCATCGTCATCGTCATCATCGTCGCCTCTCTCGTCCCCGATATTGGTAATCCTCAAACGAGCAGACTGAATGATGATTTCTCACGAAAACAAAATTCTGGAGGCCCTTCCACCTGGGAACAAACAACCAAAATCAAGTTTAATTAATTGTAGAATGATTCATTTAATCAAACAAACATACAAACACGGGAGTAGTTTCGTGCTTTTTAATCCCAATATAACATGCATTGAGTCAGGTCAGTTCAGTATTTTATTTATCGTCTATTGACACTATGGGGGTTTAGACACACACGCATACACCCACGCAATCGCATTAAGCTGGTCTGGAGAAAAGGGAGTTTCCGCGACTCTCAGGACTACAAGGTGTTGGGAACACCTTTAACTACAAAACCAATCAATTTTACTGTAAAGGTGCATGTGATGCAAAGTCAATTTTACTGTAAAGGTGCATGTGATGCAAAGTCAATTTTACTGTAAAGGTACATGTGATGCAAAGTCAATTTAACTGTAAAGGTGCATGTGATGCAAAGTCAATTTTATTGTAAAGGTACATGGGACGCAAAGTCAATTTTACCGTAAAGGTGCATGGAATGCAAAGTCAATTATACTGTAAAGGTGCATGTGATGCACAGTCAATTTTACTGTAAAGGTGCATGTGATGCACAGTCAATTTTACTGTAAAGGTGCATGGAATGCAAAGTCAATTTCATTATAAAGATGCATGTGATGCAAAGTCTAGTAAATTATTTTGTAAAAATGCCTGTGATATACAAAGTCAATTTTGTTGTAAAAGATGCACGTGATACAAAGAAAATTTCACTGTAAAGATGCATGTGTCACAAAGTCAGTTTCATTGTAAAGATGCATGTGATACAAAGTCAATTTCATTGTAACGATGCAAGTGACACACAGTCAGTTTCATTGTAAAGATGCAAGCGACACACAGTCAGTTTCCGTGTAACGATGCATGTGATACAAAGTCTATTTCATTGTAACGATGCATGGGATACAAGTCAATTTCACTGTAAAGATGCACGTGATACAAAGTCAGTTTCACTGTAAAGATGCATGTGATACAAAATTAAGTTTCACTGTAAAGATCCACGTGATACAAAGTCAATTTCGCCGTAAAGATGCATGTAATATAAAGTCAATATCACTGTAAAGATCCATGTGATACAAAGTCAATTTCGCCGTAAAGATGCATGTAATATAAAGTCAATATCACTGTAAAGATGCATGTGATACAAAGTCAATATTACTGTAAATTTGTGGTACACAAGTCAGCGTCAGTGTACATGTGAAATGACTGTCAACTGCACACTGATCCCAAGCTCTTGCTGTCTTTATTTGACCAGGTGAGACATTAAGCTTTACTTGCCAGCAAAGAACTACAGCACTGGAGCTCCAGACCACTGCCACACAACCGCAATTAATTAACATTGAAGTCACCACCACCACCATTGGCGATAACCCTCACAGGAAAAAGGGGGCAGGGACTTAACTCAACGCTGAACCACCACAGCAATCAACCTGCTAAGACGGACAGTGAAAATGACCACATTTTTGCGTTGCCCACTACGGGATTGGAACCTGGATCCTAGGTGTGCCAGGCCAACGCTGTACTACTGAGCTACGGTGTGCCACGCCAACGCTGTACCACTGAGCTACAGTGTGCCACGCCAACGCTGTACCACTGAGTTACAGTGTGCCACGCCAACGCTGTACCACTGAGTTACAGTGTGCCACGCCAACGCTGTACCACTGAGCTACAGTGTGCCACGCCAACGCTGTACCACTGAGCTACAGTGTGCCACGCCAACGCTGTACCACTGAGTTACAGTGTGCCAAGCCAACGCTGTACCACTGAGTTACAGTGTGCCACGCCAACGCTGTACTACTGAGTTACAGTGTGCCACGCCAACGCTGTACCACTGAGTTACAGTGTGCCACGCCAACGCTGTACCACTGAGTTACAGTGTGACAGGCCAACGCTGTACCACTGAGTTACAGTGTGCCACGCCAACGCTGTACCACTGAGTTACAGTGTGCCACGCCAACGCTGTACCACTGAGTTACAGTGTGCCACGCCAACGCTGTACCACTGAGTTACAGTGTGACAGGCCAACGCTGTACCACTGAGTTACAGTGTGCCACGCCAACGCTGTACCACTGAGTTACAGTGTGCCAGGCCAACGCTGTACTACTGAGCTACAGTGTGCCACGCCAATGCTGTACCACTGAGTTACAGTGTGCCAGGCCAATGCTGTACCACTGAGCTACAGTGTGCCACGCCAACGCTGTACCACTGAGCTACAGTGTGCCACGCCAATGCTGTACTACTGAGCTACAGTGTGCCACGCCAACGTTGTACCACTGAGTTACAGTGTGCCACGCCAACGTTGTACCACTGAGTTACAGTGTGCCACGCCAACGTTGTACCACTGAGTTACAGTGTGCCACGCCAACGTTGTACCACTGAGTTACAGTGTGCCACGCCAACGCTGTACCACTGAGTTACAGTGTGCCACGCCAACGCTTCACCGCTGAGCTAAGGTGGAGGGACACAACCATAACTGCCCCAAGCGTTGCCCTTTGTGCTTCGGGTCATCTACAGGGTCATAGTCTGTGTAGGCCTAACACGGCTGCCTGCCGTCATACTTCCCGGTTAAAGAATACTTTATTATATCAAACAGAAATTATGACACGCTCTGCTGACAGTATTAAAGCAAACTGAAATAAAAATGTAACAAAAGGCCATGACAAAAGGCCATGACAAATGGCCATGACAAAAGGCCATGACAAATGGCCATAACAAAAGGCCATGACAAAAGGCCATGACAAACTTTTACTTATTAAGATCATAGGCCATAAAGAAGCCACAGACAATAATGAAGTATAATAGAATGCACAAAGCAGTCCCCATTTAAAACCAGTTGGGAGGGAAAATTAATGAAGGCATTCCAACACACAAACACACACACACACACACACACACACACACATTACAGATCATAAATTGTTGCATAAATATTTTTGTTGAGAAGTGCGAAGAACACAGAAGTACATCAAGACGAACTTAGTATGTCAACATCTCGACCGCGCAGACAGCCTACTTTGGGTCCGGGATGTACTTTCTCTGCGCCGAACATGTTAAGTACTGTCCTTTAGCGCGCTCAGCGCCCGAAATGAAGAGAGAGGTACTCGGGCCATAAAACGAAACAATACAAAATGGTTCTCAGACAAGAAAAAATTCAAAGCATTCTATCGTCTCTTTATCTCTCTCTCTTTTTTTTATGGAGTTTACTCTCCTCCCTCCCCCCTTCTCTGTCTCAGTTTACTCTCCCCTTTCCCCCTTCTCTCTCTTTCTCAAGAAAAGCCATTTTCCCAAAAAATATTTTTACACTTTAATATCAACTGGCAACACTAATATTGCTTGTATTTGGCAAGCAATGAACAAATTTTGCAAAATGTCCCGGACAACAAAAACGAACCAATTTAATTGTTGAATGATCAATTTAATCAATGTTTCCTTTCACTGACTGACTCTTATTAAATCTAATGTATCAAACACAAATACAGATACACCCTATGATAAGGTCAATCAGTTTTGCAGAAACCTACTTCATGAATTTGCCTCGCGTATCATAACGGTGAAGTGACATGATGTAGCTTCTCTAATATTAAAAATGAGAAATAAAAGTCTTTGGACATCTATAATTTAAATGCATTTATTATAGTCTCTTCCAAATATCATTGAACATTTAGCCTTTATCTATAACCTATGCATTGAGCAAAATCAGTTTCCCTCAATATTTAAGGAAGCTAAAGTATCACCTTTACCTACAAGTGGTACTTCAAGTTACAACTTTCGACCAGGTTCCAGCCTGTATTAGGAGAGGTTGTCTAATATTGTTAAAGATGATGCCAAAGATATGTGTGTGTGTGCGTGTGTGTAGTGTGTGTGCGGGTGTGTGCATGTGGTTGTGCGTGTATGTGCGTGTACAAGTCTATATGTTTCTATTTTCTCCCTGTCTGCGATATTGCCTGTTAAACAGGGATGCAGTCTCAGGCAGGATGACATGCAAAATGTCTGGCATGTTTCGACATATCAGTTTCACTTTTGTTATTTTGTATCATTTTTTGCTCTACGCACAAGCGGGGGACAGAGAGATGCACGGTGACCATGATCCTTTCTACAAAACTTTCAAATTGAGTTGATAAGATATAGGCTTATACAGATAGCAATTACTCCACCAATTTGGAGTCGGAAAGGTTATAATAACTAGTAGACACGGAACCAAGGGTCTGGATCTCAGGTCCTTATTATAATATAAGGGCCAAAGACTGTTAGCCTATATATGTTAAGTCATGCTATGCTATGCTAAAACAATGCAACAATTTCGAACTGTGGTTCAAAGGGGTTCCATCAACCAGTTGATAGACACATGATGCACTTCTCAGTAGTGGAGGTGTGGGTGGTGATGATGATGATGATGATGATGATGATGATGATGATGATGATGATGATGATGATGATGATGATGATGATGATGATGATGATGATGATGATGATGTCTGGTATAGCGCCGTCTCAACGTCAGAAGACATGTTCAGTGCGCCTGTTGTGAAAATAAAATTATCCACAATTTTTGGGACAGCGATGAGATTTTAAAACAAAATAGTTACATATTTACACTTTGGGAGTAAATTGAGTTAGAATGCACAATGACACAATTGTTGAAAAGATGCGTCTTCGCTACCCGTTTGAACGAAGACAAACTACCGCTGAGTTTCAGTGGAAAAGACGGAATTCCAGAGATTAGGAGCAGGCATTTTAAAAGCTCCATAAACCGTAGTTTTCTTGTTTGTGTTGCCGTCGCCAACGCTTGACAGTCTGATTCCACACTGACTCGCAATAGAAGATTGCGTTCTGGGTGATGAGGGTATTGCGGAGCAGAATTGTGCAAGCAGCTGTACATGTAGGTCAGTTATAGAATTTTGTGTTCAATTCTTTCTTTTTGCAACAGGAAGCCAATGAAGACCCTTGAGGATTGGACTGATGAGGCCTGTGTTCTTCTTTGAAGCCGCCATTCTTACAGCGGTGTTCTGGACACGTTGCAATGTTTCCAACTCTGCCTCTGAGATGCCCCACAGACTACTGTTGGCATAGTTAAGCCTGGACAACACTAGTGACACAGTTAACAAAAGCTAACAATAGGCTGACAAGGTGTCAATCGATGATGATCGAGGAATGGGTTGTGAGGGAGGCGGGAAGACGCTAACAATGGGCGTCAATCCAACAAAGGAAAGGAGGAGAGTTAAAAATATACAAAATAGAAGAAGAAGAAGAAGAAGAAGAAGAAGAAGAAGAAGAAGAAGAAGAAGAAGAAAAACAATTCTTCCGCCTTCTGTGAAAGCGATTTTTTTTTAGATCGCCACACCTTGAGTTAGATTCACCCGATACACATCTATTCAGACTCCTTTAAGGAGTCTGACAGAGCCTAGGCCAGGAGAGGTTTAACCAGTCATGGCAGCAACTGGCACACTCTGCTAGATACCTTAAAGGAGTAGTAGTAGTAGTAGTAGTAGTAGTAGTAGTAGTAGTAGTAGTAGTAGTAGTAGTAGTAGTAGTAGTAGTAGTAGTAGTGAGCACTGCTTTGTATACGCTTGATGCTCTATAGTCACGAGAAAAGCGCAATTTCACTGCAGTGAACTCATGAAAATAGAAACATTTAAGTTTCGTCTCCTCTAGGGGACGAATTAGGTCAAACTGTATTAGTTTCTAGGTCAACTGTCTTTTACGAACCGTTTGAGAATATTTTTGAACCGTTTGTTGACGCCGGATAGTGTCCTCACTTGGTTTCATGCAATTTAAGAATCCAACAAGGCAATTGGCTTTTTGAGACGGAAAGAGCGGAATATTGTAGAGCAGCATTCTGTATATATTTACAATGAAATTGCGCTTTTTCCGTCACAATAGCGCTTGAAGCGTGTAGGAAGTAGCTACTACTACTACTACTACTACTCCTTTAAGGTATCTAGCAGAGTGTGCCAGTTGCTGCCATGACTTGTTAAACCTCTCCTGGCCTAGGCTCTGTCAGGAATAGATGAGCATCGGGTGTTAGATTGAAAAAGAAAGATCGTGGAAGCACCCTGTATTAATTTTAGTAGTAGTAGTAGTAGTAGTAGTAGTAGTAGTAGTAGTAGTAGTAGTAGTAGTAGTAGCATTATTAGTAGTAGCATTATTATTATTATTATTATTATTATTATTATTATTATTATTATTATTATTATTATTATTATTATTATTATTATTATTAGGTAATAGGTATTACTAGATTCAGCTTGTTATGTTGAAACGCGCGCACGATAGTTCGTGTGTGACGCGCGCGATAGATCAGATTGGTTTTATTTTGTAAAGCATGCAATAATAGAGTGCATTTATCTTTGATTTGATTTTGCGTTGTTGTTAGAAGAAGCTTTGTATAACGTTGATAATTTTAGTTGGTCGATATTATTTGAGAATTTTCTAGAGTTGGTTGTTTACTATCGATCGAAGCGTATGGATAATTCTAGTGGTAGCTAAGGAAGCTTTCATCTCAAATAAGGTTGAATGACGTGAGACAGTGATGACGAAATGTGTTTTGATTGGTTATAATTATGTCTTGCCCGAACGTTCTTTATTTCTCTGGAGTTAGAGAGACTATATAAGTGCGTACTGTTTCAAAATTGAATTGTAGTATTGTAAAGTGGAAAGTTGAGAGTGGAAAAAGCGATTGTATGCCGTTGATGTTCCCTGAATAAAGTTGGAAAACTACATACGACGACTCCTGACTTGTTGCTGAGTGAACGGGTTGCGTGGATAAACCAATCTGAGTTACACCTATCAGGAGGATGCAAGCATTGGGGCTGAATCAACTACTGATAAAAATCAACATCGAGTGTAACACAGCTGCTGTTTTGTTTACAGTTGATAATAATAATAATAATAATAATAATAATAATAATAATAATAATAATAATAATAATAATAAGAAGAAGAAGAAGAAGAAGAAGAAGAAGAAGAAGAAGAAGAAGAAGAAGAAGAAGAAGAAGAAGAAGAAGATGATGATGATGATGATGATGATGATGATGATGATGATGATGATGATGATGATGATGAACAACAACCTCAACCATAACAACAACAACGACAATAATAATAATAATAATAATAATAATAATAATAATAATAATAATAATAATAATAATAATAAGAAGAAGAAGAAGAAGAAGAAGAAGAAGAAGAAGAAGATGATGATGATGATGATGATGATGATGATGATGATGATGATGATGATGATGATGATGATGATGATGATGATGATGAACAACAACCTCAACCATAACAACAACAACGACAATAATAATAATAATAATAATAATAATAATAATAATAATAATAATAATAATAATAATAATAATAATAATAATATATTCTACGATTTAACTCACTTCTGATTTGCGCACTATCCAAAACATACTACTGCTTCTACTATTACTACTACTACTACAACTACTACTATTACTACTACTACTACTACTACTACTACTACTACTACTACTACTAACTACTACTAATAATAATAATAATAATAAATAATAATAATAATAATAATAATAATAATAATAATATTAAGAAGAAGAAGAAGAAGAAGAAGAAGAAGAAGAAGAAGAAGAAGAAGAAGATTCTACGATTTAACTC
>CM072512.1:136122606-136147606 GCA_036898135.1 Oncomelania hupensis
CCCTCTTCCTTCTCAAACAGTCACTCCAGCTGAACGCATCCCTCTTCCTGCTCAAACAATCACTCCAGCTGAACGCATCCCTCTTCCTTTCTCAAACAGTCACTCTTGCTGAACGCATCCCTCTTCCTTCTCAAACAGTCACTCCAGCTGAACGCATCCCTCTTCCTTCTCAAACAGTCACTCCAGCTGAACGCATCCCTCTTCCTGCTCAAACAGTCACTCCAGCTGAACGCATCCCTCTTCCTTCTCAAACAGTCACTCTAGCTGAACGCATCCCTCTTCCTTCTCAAACAGTCACTACAGCTGAACGCATCCCTCTTCCTTCTCAAACAGTCACTCCAGCTGAACGCATCCCTCTTCCTGCTCAAACAGTCACTCCAGCTGAACGCATCCCTCTTCCTTCTCAAACAGTCACTCCAGCTGAACGCATCCCTCTTCCTGCTCAAACAGTCACTCCAGCTGAACGCATCCCTCTTCCTTCTCAAACAGCTCAAACAGTCACTCCAGCTGAACGCATCCCTCATCCTTCTCAAACAGTCACTCCAGCTGAACGCATCCCTCTTCCTTCTCAAACAGTCACTCCAGCTGAACGCATCCCTCTTCCTTCTCAAACAGTCACTCCAGCTGAACGCATCCCTCTTCCTGCTCAGTCACTCCAGCTGAACGCATCCCTCTTCCTTCTCAAACAGTCACTCCAGCCGAACGCATCCCTCTTCCTTCTCAAACAATCACTCCAGCTGAACGCATCCCTCTTCCTTCTCAAACAGTCACTCCAGCTGAACGCATCCCTCTTCCTTCTCAAACAGTCACTCCAGCTGAACGCATCCCTCTTCCTTCTCAAACAGTCACTCCAGCTGAACGCATCCTCTTCCTTCTCAAACAGTCACTCCAGCTGAACGCATCCCTCTTCCTTCTCAAACAGTCACTCCAGCTGAACGCATCCCTCTTCCTTCTCAAACAATCACTCCAGCTGAACGCATCCCTCTTCCTGCTCAAACAGTCACTCCAGCTGAACGCACTGATTATCAAGCGATAACATTGCGCCCTGTACAGGCGATGGTTTAAAACCCGTTGGCGGCCTGAATTACCGACAACAAAAACAAAAGATGACCCCGAGACGCTGCGCCCCTACTCCTTCAGATGAGAGTATAAACTGAGGTCTAGTCTGTGCACGCACGCATTCTATCGTACGGACTTTAAAGATCCTGACGCTCATGTCCTACATGGCCGGCTACACAAATACCCCCAGCACTTACTATGTCCATTCTCCCCATCTCAGGCTGCCTAGGATTGTGCTAGATTGTCTGGGCGTCAGACCATGCGGCAAAACGCTGCAAGTGGGCGCCTCAGGCAGCTTGAGTTAGATCCTGTATCGGCCAGCGCCTTGAGCAGCTCTTGAGGTGGATAAGCGCTGTATAAGAATGATGAAATAGCCATGTCACGGACACGTGTATTGCCAATTAGTAACTTGACAACACTTACAACACAAAACAGGTACAGGCAGGCCAACATGAGCACAACAAATCAACATTACAGTTTAATGTCTACGTACACAGACGGGAATACCCATCCTTGGGGAAGAGAGAGTAAGGACCTAAATCACCATTGAACCACCAGAGCAATACTGATAACATTAACAGTGAAAATGGCCACGTTTATTTTGTCCACCGCGGGATTCGAACCAGGGTCATCCAATAAAGAGACATTAAAATATATATTAGGCTTATTGGTGTCCAAGAAAGCGGAAAACATCCAGGACCGATCTTGTGCGTCGCGAAGGAGCACGCGTGCTACAAGTCTGCACTGGGAACTATGGCGTTAACTTCTGTCGTACGTGATCGACCAAGCAAGTTCTCGGTCGACTTTTTTTTTTCAGTCTCGGGGGTCCCACAGTACCATGATGAAGAAGAGGAAGGAGGTTAAAATACCTATTGTATGATACATGACCTTCCAAACAGATCAACGGAGATAGGATGGGCCAAGAAAGCACTTTACTAACCTGTTTGGTGAACTGACGACAGCAACACAAAGGCGCCCACAAATACTAGTACTCCTTGACGCATTGTGTCACGGCATCCACTGTTCATTGTCACTTGTTACCGTAATCCAAGTACTGTAGCACAAACCCAGTGAACAGAGGCACACAACGCAGAGTATTGTTAACCAGGCTTTGTCATAGGACTGGTTCTCGGTTCTGGCGCACAACTAGAGATATTTTTAATCATCCAGACCGTGTTATCTGAATGATTGCGAACTCTCATTAAAACTCCACGGTGTGCGCGTAAACAGAGCTCCTAATCCAAGACTGATCATCGGAATGAAGTTGTCAAGGTGCGGCTGAAGAGGGTGCTAGTTGTCGTTCTTTGCCAATAACCAAATTGTGTCCCTTGCTAATGCAAAGGGTTGTTTCAATTAAAGGACATAATGGTACCTTCAAAAGGTTGTGATCGGGTAAAACGACTGAAAGGAATGTACAATATATACTGTTGTGTACAATATATACTGTTGTGTACAATATATACTGTTGTGTACAATATATACTGTTGTGTACAATATATACTGTTGTGTACAATATATACTGTTGTGTACAATATATACTGTTGTGTACAATATTATACTTCCTACAATCGAATTCACAGTAGTGTCCTTTAACTAAATCTGTCTTTACAAATCATCGGTTGCGAGTGCTTTGGAATGCAGATGACACTTCCTAACATTGAATTGTTTCTGTGGAGAGTTTCATTCACCTCCTTACACAAACATAAAAGTTGCAAAAAAATAAAATTTTCCTTTTTATTGGGTTTTTATTTTTGTATAACAAAATGGGAGTTGTTCCTCGTATTTTAAACACTAATTAATAGTAATAAAATTTGGTTATCTGTGTTTGCGGAGTCCATTGTCTTGTGTAAATGGAGAGAGAGAGAGAGAGAGAGAGAGAGAGAGAGAGAGAGAGAGAGAGGGGGTACCGGCTGTGTGTGTGTGTGTGTGTGTGTGGCGGAGATGGGTCAATGCGCGTGTGTGTGTGGGTATGTGTGTGTGTGTGTTTGTGTGTGTGTGTGTGTGTGTGTACCGGAAGTGGGTCAATGTTTGTGAGAAAGTTGGAGTGCTAGAGAGTACTGTTAACATTGTAAGTTTTTTAATTTTTAAAGTAATACCATTTTGTTTTAGATCACCATCGCAAAGAAAATATCCTTGTATATCATGACCAGAACAATAAATTATTTTGTTTTCGTAAAGACTGCGCTACGCAACAAAATCCATCATAGTTCATACGTCAACGCCTAAATGTTGTATTGCTCGCGACAGTCAGATTAATCATTTTATATTTTGTACCTGGGAGATTTATTTCGGGGATAATGTTATCACAAGCACTCTGCTACAAGCTGGTGGTGTGTGAAATGTCCAGATGCAATCATCGTCATCGTCATCATCGTCGTCTCTCTCGTCCCCGATATTGGTAATCCTCAAACGAGCAGACTGAATGATGATTTCTCACGAAAACAAAATTCTGGAGGCCCTTCCACCTGGGAACAAACAACCAAATTCAAGTTTAATTAATGGTAGAATGATTCATTTAATCAAACAAACATACAAACACGGGAGTAGTTTCGTGCTTTTTAATCCCAATATAACATGCATTGAGTCAGGTCAGTTCAGTATTTTATTTATCGTCTATTGACACATGGGGGTTTAGACACACACGCATACACCCACGCAATCGCATTAAGCTGGTCTGGAGAAAAGGGAGTTTCCGCGACTCTCAGGACTACAAGGTGTTGGGAACACCTTTAACTACACAACCAATCAATTTTACTGTAAAGGTGCATGTGATGCAAAGTCAATTTTACTGTAAAGGTGCATGTGATGCAAAGTCAATTTTACTGTAAAGGTACATGTGATGCAAAGTCAATTTTAACTGTAAAGGTGCGTGTGATGCAAAGTCAATTTTACTGTAAAGGTACATGGGACGCAAAGTCAATTTTACTGTAAAGGTGCGTGTGAATGCAAAGTCAATTATACTGTAAAGGTGCGTGTGATGCAAAGTCAATTTTACTGTAAAGGTGCGTGTGATGCAAAGTCAATTTTACTGTAAAGGTGCATGTGATGCAAAGTCAATTTTACTGTAAAGGTGCATGTGATGCAAAGTCAATTTTACTGTAAAGGTGCATGTGATGCAAAGTCAATTTTACTGTAAAGGTGCGTGTGACGCAAAGTCAATTTTACTGTAAAGGTGCATGTGATGCAAAATCAATTTCACTGTAAAGGTGCATGTGATGCAAAGTCAATTTTGTTGTAAAAGATGCACGTGATACAAAGAAAATGTTACTGTAAAGATGCAAGTGTCACAAAGTCAGTTTCATTGTAAAGATGCATGTGATATAAAGTCAATTTCATTGTAACGATGCAAGTGACAAACAGTCAGTTTCCGTGTAAAGATGCATGTGATACAAAGTCAGTTTCATTGTAAAGATTCACGTGATGCAAAGTCAGTTTCATTGTAAAGATTCACGTGATGCAAAGTCAGTTTCATTGTAAAGATGCACGTGATATAAAGTCAGTTTTATTGTAAAGATACACGTGATACAAAGTCAGTTTCACTGTAAAGCTGCATGTTATACAAAGTTAAAGATCCATGTGATACAAAGACAATTTCGCCGTAAAGATGCATGTAATATAAAGTCAATATCACTGTAAAGATGCATGTGATACAAAGTCAATATTACTGTAAATTTGTGGTACACAAGTCATCGTCAGTGTACATGTGAAATGACTGTCAACTGCACACTGATCCCAAGCTCTCGCTGTCTTTATTTGACCAGGTGAGACATTAAGCTTTACTTGCCAGCAAAGAGCTACAGCACTGGAGCTCCAGACCACTGCCACACAACCGCAATTAATTAACATTGAAGTCACCACCACCACCATTGGCGATAACCCTCACAGGAAAAAGGGGGCAGGGACTTAACTCAACGCTGAACCACCACAGCAATCAACCTGCTAAGACGGACAGTGAAAATGACCACATTTTTGCGTTGCCCACTACGGGATTGGAACCTGGGTCCTAGGTGTGCCAAGCCAACGCTGTACTACTGAGCTACGGTGTGCCACGCCAACGCTGTACCACTGAGTTACAGTGTGCCACGCCAACGCTGTACCACTGAGTTACAGTGTGCCACGCCAACGCTGTACCACTGAGTTACAGTGTGCCACGCCAACGCTGTACTACTGAGCTACAATGTGCCACGCCAATGCTGTACCACTGAGTTACAGTGTGCCACGCCAACGCTGTACCACTGAGTTACAGTGTGCCACGCCAACGCTGTACCACTGAGCTACAGTGTGCCACGCCAACGCTGTACCACTGAGTTACAGTGTGCCACGCCAACGCTGTACCACTGAGCTACAGTGTGCCACGCCAAAGCTGTACCACTGAGTTACAGTGTGCCACGCCAACGCTGTACCACTGAGCTACAGTATGCCACGCCAATGCTGTACCACTGAGTTACAGTGTGCCACGCCAATGCTGTACCACTGAGTTACAGTGTGCCAGGCCAAAGCTGTACCACTGAGTTACAGTGTGCAACACCAACGCTGTACCACTGAGTTACAGTGTGCCACGCCAATGCTGTACCACTGAGTTACAGTGTGCCAAGCCATGCCGTACCACTTAGTTACAGTGTGCCAGGCCAAGCTGTACCACTGAGTTACAGTGTGCCACGCCAACGCTGAACCACTGAGTTACAGTGTGCCACACCAACGCTGAACCACTGAGTTACAGTGTGCCACGCCAACGCTGAACCACTGAGTTACAGTGTGCCACGCCAACGCTGTACCACTGAGTTACAGTGTGCCAAGCCAATGCCGTACCACTTAGTTACAGTGTGCCACGCCAACGCTGTACCACTGAGTTACAGTGTGCCACGCCAACGCTGTACCACTGAGTTACAGTGTGCCACGCCAACGCTTTACCACTGAGTTACAGTGTGCCACGCCAACGCTGTACCACTGAGTTACAGTGTGCCACGCCAACGCTTTACCACTGAGTTACAGTGTGCCAGGCCAATGCTATACCACTGAGTTACAGTGTGCCAGGCCAACGCTTCACCGCTGAGCTACAGTGTGCCACGCCAACGCTGTACTACTGAGCTACAGTGTGCCACGCCAACGCTGTACCACTGAGTTACAGTGTGCCACGCCAACGCTGTACCACTGAGTTACAGTGTGCAACACCAACGCTGTACCACTGAGTTACAGTGTGCCACGCCAACGCTGAACCACTGAGTTACAGTGTGCCACGCCAACGCTGTACCACTGAGTTACAGTGTGCCAAGCCAATGCCGTACCACTTAGTTACAGTGTGCCACGCCAACGCTGTACCACTGAGTTACAGTGTGCCACGCCAACGCTTCACCGCTGAGCTAAGGTGGAGGGACACAACCATAACTGCCCCAAGCGTTGCCCTTTGTGCTTCGGGTCATCTACAGGGTCATAGTCTGTGTAGGCCTAACACGGCTGCCTGCCGTCATACTTCCCGGTTAAAGAATACTTTATTATATCAAACAGAAATTATGACACGCTCTGCTGACAGTATTAAAGCAAACTGAAATAAAAATGTAACAAAAGGCCATGACAAAAGGCCATGACAAATGGCCATGACAAAAGGCCATGACAAATGGCCATAACAAAAGGCCATGACAAAAGGCCATGACAAACTTTTACTTATTAAGATCATAGGCCATAAAGAAGCCACAGACAATAATGAAGTATAATAGAATGCACAAAGCAGTCCCCATTTAAAACCAGTTGGGAGGGAAAATTAATGAAGGCATTCCAACACACAAACACACACACACACACACACACACACACACACACACACACGCACACATTACAGATCATAAATTGTTGCATAAATATTTTTGTTGAGAAGTGCGAAGAACACAGAAGTACATCAAGACGAACTTAGTATGTCAACATCTCGGCCGCGCAGACAGCCTACTTTGGGTCCGGGATGTACTTTCTCTGCGCCGAACATGTTAAGTACTGTCCTTTAGCGCGCTCAGCGCCCGAAATGAAGAGAGAGGTACTCGGGCCATAAAACGAAACAATACAAAATGGTTCTCAGACAAGAAAAAATTCAAAGCATTCTATCGTCTCTTTATCTCTCTCTCTTTTTTTATGGAGTTTACTCTCCTCCCTCCCCCCTTCACTGTCTCAGTTTACTCTCCCCTTTCCCCCTTCTCTCTCTTTCTCAAGAAAAGCCATTTTCCCAAAAAATATTTTTACACTTTAATATCAACTGGCAACACTAATATTGCTTGTATTTGGCAAGCAATGAACAAATTTTGCAAAATGTCCCGGACAACAAAAACGAACCAATTTAATTGTTGAATGATCAATTTAATCAATGCTTCCTTTCACTGACTGACTCTTATTAAATCTAATGTATCAAACACAAATACAGATACACCTTATGATAAGGTCAATCAGTTTTGCAGAAACCTACTTCATGAATTTGCCTCGCGTATCATAACGGTGAAGTGACATGATGTAGCTTCTCTAATATTAAAAATGAGAAATAAAAGTCTTTGGACATCTATAATTTAAATGCATTTATTATAGTCTCTTCCAAATATCATTGAACATTTAGCCTTTATCTATAACCTATGCATTGAGCAAAATCAGTTTCCCTCAATATTTAAGGAAGCTAAAGTATCACCTTTACCTACAAGTGGTACTTCAAGTTACAACTTTCGACCAGGTTCCAGCCTGTATTAGGAGAGGTTGTCTAATATTGTTAAAGATGATGCCAAAGATGTGTGTGTGTGTGTGTGTGTGTAGGTGTGTGTGCGGGTGTGTGCATGTGGTTGTGCGTGTATGTGCGTGTACAAGTCTATATGTTTCTATTTTCTCCCTATCTGCGGTATTGCCTGTTGAACAGGGATGCAGTCTCAGGCTGGATGACATGCAAAATGTCTGGCATGTTTCGACATATCAGTTTCACTTTTGTTATTTTGTATCATTTTTTGCTCTACGCACAAGCGGGGGACAGAGAGATGCACGGTGACCATGATCCTTTCTACAAAACTTTCAAATTGAGTTGATAAGATATATACAGATAGCAATTACTCCACCAATTTGGATCGGAAAGGTTATAAAATAACTAGTAGACACGGAACCAAGGGTCTGGATCTCAGGTCCTCATTATAATATAAGGGCCAAAGACTGTTAGCCTATATATGTTAAGTCATGCTATGCTATGCTAAAACAATGCAACAATTTCGAACTGTGGTTCAAAGGGGTTCCATCAACCAGTTGATAGACACATGATGCACTTCTCAGTAGTGGAGGTGTGGGTGGTGATGATGATGATGATGATGATGATGATGATGATGATGATGATGATGATGATGATGATGATGATGATGATGATGATGATGATGATGATGATGATGTCTGGTATAGCGCCGTCTCAACGTCAGAAGACATGTTCAGTGCGCCTGTTGTGAAAATAAAATTATCCACAATTTTTGGGACAGCGATGAGATTTTAAAACAAAATAGTTACATATTTACACTTTGGGAGTAAATTGAGTTAGAATGCACAATGACACAATTGTTGAAAAGATGCGTCTTCGCTACCCGTTTGAACGAAGACAAACTACCGCTGAGTTTCAGTGGAAAAGACGGAATTCCAGAGATTAGGAGCAGGCATTTTAAAAGCTCCATAAACCGTAGTTTTCTTGTTTGTGTTGCCGTCGCCAACGCTTGACAGTCTGATTCCACACTGACTCGCAATAGAAGATTGCGTTCTGGGTGATGAGGGTATTGCGGAGCAGAATTGTGCAAGCAGCTGTACATGTAGGTCAGTTATAGAATTTTGTGTTCAATTCTTTCTTTTTGCAACAGGAAGCCAATGAAGACCCTTGAGGATTGGACTGATGAGGCCTGTGTTCTTCTTTGAAGCCGCCATTCTTACAGCGGTGTTCTGGACACGTTGCAATGTTTCCAACTCTGCCTCTGAGATGCCCCACAGACTACTGTTGGCATAGTTAAGCCTGGACAACACTAGTGACACAGTTAACAAAAGCTAACAATAGGCTGACAAGGTGTCAATCGATGATGATCGAGGAATGGGTTGTGAGGGAGGCGGGAAGACGCTAACAATGGGCGTCAATCCAACAAAGGAAAGGAGGAGAGTTAAAAATATACAAAATAGAAGAAGAAGAAGAAGAAGAAGAAGAAGAAGAAGAAGAAGAAGAAGAAGAAGAAGAAGAAGAAGAAGAAGAAGAAGAAGAAGAAGAAGAAGAAGAAGAAAAACAATTCTTCCGCCTTCTGTGAAAGCGATTTTTTTTTAGATCGCCACACCTTGAGTTAGATTCACCCGATACACATCTATTCAGACTCCTTTAAGGAGTCTGACAGAGCCTAGGCCAGGAGAGGTTTAACCAGTCATGGCAGCAACTGGCACACTCTGCTAGATACCTTAAAGGAGTAGTAGTAGTAGTAGTAGTAGTAGTAGTAGTAGTAGTAGTAGTAGTAGTAGTAGTAGTAGTGAGCACTGCTTTGTATACGCTTGATGCTCTATAGTCACGAGAAAAGCGCAATTTCACTGCAGTGAACTCATGAAAATAGAAACATTTAAGTTTCGTCTCCTCTAGGGGACGAATTAGGTCAAACTGTATTAGTTTCTAGGTCAACTGTCTTTTACGAACCGTTTGAGAATATTTTTGAACCGTTTGTTGACGCCGGATAGTGTCCTCACTTGGTTTCATGCAATTTAAGAATCCAACAAGGCAATTGGCTTTTTGAGACGGAAAGAGCGGAATATTGTAGAGCAGCATTCTGTATATATTTACAATGAAATTGCGCTTTTTCCGTCACAATAGCGCTTGAAGCGTGTAGGAAGTAGCTACTACTACTACTACTACTACTCCTTTAAGGTATCTAGCAGAGTGTGCCAGTTGCTGCCATGACTTGTTAAACCTCTCCTGGCCTAGGCTCTGTCAGGAATAGATGAGCATCGGGTGTTAGATTGAAAAAGAAAGATCGTGGAAGCACCCTGTATTAATTTTAGTAGTAGTAGTAGTAGTAGTAGTAGTAGTAGTAGTAGTAGTAGTAGTAGTAGCATTATTAGTAGTAGCATTATTATTATTATTATTATTATTATTATTATTATTATTATTATTATTATTATTATTATTATTAGGTAATAGGTATTACTAGATTCAGCTTGTTATGTTGAAACGCGCACGATAGTTCGTGTGTGACGCGCGCGATAGATCAGATTGGTTTTATTTTGTAAAGCATGCAATAATAGAGTGCATTTATCTTTGATTTGATTTTGCGTTGTTGTTAGAAGAAGCTTTGTATAACGTTGATAATTTTAGTTGGTCGATATTATTTGAGAATTTTCTAGAGTTGGTTGTTTACTATCGATCGAAGCGTATGGATAATTCTAGTGGTAGCTAAGGAAGCTTTCATCTCAAATAAGGTTGAATGACGTGAGACAGTGATGACGAAATGTGTTTTGATTGGTTATAATTATGTCTTGCCCGAACGTTCTTTATTTCTCTGGAGTTAGAGAGACTATATAAGTGCGTACTGTTTCAAAATTGAATTGTAGTATTGTAAAGTGGAAAGTTGAGAGTGGAAAAAGCGATTGTATGCCGTTGATGTTCCCTGAATAAAGTTGGAAAACTACAAACGACGACTCCTGACTTGTTGCTGAGTGAACGGGTTGCGTGGATAAACCAATCTGAGTTACACCTATCAGGAGGATGCAAGCATTGGGGCTGAATCAACTACTGATAAAAATCAACATCGAGTGTAACACAGCTGCTGTTTTGTTTACAGTTGATAATAATAATAATAATATAATAATAATAATAATAATAATATAATAATAATAATAATAATAATAATAATAATAAGAAGAAGAAGAAGAAGAAGAAGAAGAAGAAGAAGAAGAAGAAGAAGATGATGATGATGATGATGATGATGATGATGATGATGATGATGATGATGATGATGATGATGATGATGATGATGATGATGATGAACAACAACCTCAACCATAACAACAACAACGACAATAATAATAATAATAATAATAATAATAATAATAATAATAATAATAATAATAATAATAATAATAATAATAATAATAAGAGAAGAAGAAGAAGAAGAAGAAGAAGAAGAAGAAGAAGAAGAAGAAGAAGATGATGATGATGATGATGATGATGATGATGATGATGATGATGATGATGATGATGATGATGATGATGATGATGATGATGATGATGATGAACAACAACCTCAACCATAACAACAACAACGACAATAATAATAATAATAATAATAATAATAATAATAATAATAATAATAATAATAATAATAATAATAATAATAATAATAATAATAATAATAATAATAATAATACGATTCTAACTCACTTCTGATCTGCGCACTATCCAAAACATACTACTGCTTCTACTATTACTACTACTACTACTACTACTACTATTACTACTACTACTACTACTACTACTACTACTACTACTACTACTACTACTACTACTACTAATAATAATAATAATAATAATAATAATAATAATAATAATAATAATAATAATAATAATAATAATAATAATAATAATAATAATAATATTAAGAAGAAGAAGAAGAAGAAGAAGAAGAAGAAGAAGATTCTACGATTTAACTCAGAACATACTACTGCTTCTACTACTACTACTACTACTATTACTACTACTACTACTACTACTACTACTAATAATAATAATAATAATAATAAGAAGAAGAAGAAGAAGAAGAAGAAGAAGAAGAAGAAGAAGAAGAAGAAGAAGAAGAAGAAGAAGAAGAAGAAGAAGATTCTACGATTTAACTCAGAACATACTACTGCTTCTACTACTACTACTACTACTAATAAGAAGAATAAGAAGAAGAAGAAGAAGAAGAAGAAGAAGAAGAAGAAGAAGAAGAAGAAGAAGAAGAAGAAGAAGAAGAAGAAGAAGAAGAAGAAGAAGAAGAAGAAGAAGAAGAAGTAGAAGATTCTACGATTTAACTCATTTCTGAGCTGCGCACTATCCAAAACATACAAAATAAAATAAAATACAGTTTAAAAACGGCGTGATCCAAACTAGCAATAATGTAGTTACATAATACAACATTTACCTGAAACCTGATTTGAGGTGGTAAAAAGACAGCAAACACTTTTGGGTTTCACCCTCTCTTTCTCTACCTATATTGTGAAGTGCACAGTGAAATGGTTCCTGCTACAATTCCATGGCGCGGCGTGTAACAATGGAAAGTGGGTCTTATCAGTTTTGGAATGATTTAAGACGGGGGTCATCCATGCCACCTGCGCTACATTTCAACCCCACTTAAAATCCCGATCACTTTCTGGTCTCCCAAACGGTGTGTTGCGGGTAAATGTAGAACCCGTATTCAAAAGTCAGTGTTACCACCCTCACTGTCCAATAGTCAACATTCAGGACCACCTCTCTTCTATTCCTTTCCACATCTCTCTCTCCCTCCCTCTCTCTCCCCCGCCCACTCCTCCTTTTTAAGCCTCGATCATTTCCTATTCTCCCATTTATAACGGTTTGTGCTTCTCGTTGTTGAAGGCTTAAGTAAGGATCCTATTAAAGCCTGCTATCTACTCCTCCACATGAGAACATTAGAAATCCTGGTCTAGTGCACGGTGTGATTGTTTTCCATAGTCCCATCCAATGTTCCAATCCAAGGGGTGTCGGATAGCGCAGTGGTTGGAGCACTCGCTACTGTGTCGCAAGTTAAGCACCGTCCAGTGCGTCCAGTACTTGGGTGGGTGACCGCAAAACGTGAAGCGACAAATAACAACGCCCCCAGTTGACTCAACTGTGACTGAGTACCTACTCTCTTAAGGGTAGGGAAGGTAAAGCAGCGAGGGAGAGAGATGGGCATCACCCTCATTACGCTGGCCCAAGATAAGTGTGATCTCCAACATCACGCTCCCCTACGGCCACAAGGCTATGGGACTACCTTTACCTTTTACCTTACAATCCAATGTTCTTGCAGTTGGCTATTGATTCTTCAATCTTTCAACCACCACCTCCCTCCAACACCACCCTCTCTCTCTCTCTCTCTCTCTCTCTCTCTCTCTCTTGATTGTATTGTTACATTATGAAGTTATTGTTATAAACTTAGTTTGTTTACTAATTATTGTTACAAGCCCCAAGGGCGAAATGTAAAAAAAGCACACACAGTGCTTACTCTTTTACCCTTGTTAAATACGATTATTATCTTATCTTATCTTCTTGTCTCTCTCTCTCTCTCTCTCTCTCTCTCTCTCTCTCTCTCTCTTTCCACCCCCCCCCCCCCCCCCCCCCCACTTCTTTTCCGAGCTGTTCTCACTACAACTATATAAGGGGAAATAATAACATAGATTTATCTCCCCTCTATCTTTGATGCCTGTATTGAGATTGCGTGGAGTTGTGTCATAGATGCATATGGCCATCTCGTTGTGTTCTCAGTTCATCAGTGTTTCTGTGAGACCTGATTTACTATCTATTTATTTATTTATTTAATCGTTCTTATATAGCGCGCTTTTACAGCTCCAGAGCGGCTCAAGGCGCCGACCGATACAGAATTTAATTCAAGCCCGAAAGGCCCATTACTGAATGCGACCAGCCCGAACATGCTTACGTTAACATCGGAATGCAGGATCTCAGTTGGAGCGGTCAGTCTATTAAGGCTGAAGCAGTACAGGCGATCCAATATCCGAACAACGTGACCACCACTGATCCCATGCTGGACAGAACGTGACCACCACTGATCCCATGCTGGACAGGTCAGCTGGGGACGGACTGTGCTCAACTGGTAAAGTGTCCAGCTAATGAGTTTTGAAGCTAGGTTCATAGTTTGAATACTGGTTATGTTTTTTAAAATTAAAATAAACGCAAAAATACGAAAAGGGATAAAATCCCAAATCCACAATCCAATTGAAGTGGAATTACAATTTGTCACAGTTTTGCCAGGAAACTAATTGTTGTATTATGAAATACTATTATTCTTAATATAATGAGATGAGGTACCGCGGCACTGACCTATTAAAAATAACCGGCGGTTAATACGTATACAAGTTTAGTGTAAGTAGATTTATGCTCTCTTTCAAAAGATGATGATAATGATGATGACGACGACTACGACGACAACGTCGATGATGATGATAATGATGATGATGATGATAATGATGATGGTGATAATAGTGATGATGATGAGGAGGAGGAGGAGAAGGAAGAGGAGGAGGATGGTGGTGGTGGTGATGATGATGATGATGATGATGATGATGATGATGATGATGATGATGATGATGATGATGATGATGATGATGATGATGATGATGATGATGATGATGATGATGATGATGATGATGATGATCAAAACGCTAACTAATATGTAGCTGAGCTAAGAAATATCAATATGGCCTGAAGGGTTCGTTCATAGACAATAATCACACTTTGTTATTATGCTCTCTCTCTCTTCCCCCGCCCCCCCCCCCCCCCCCGTCTCTCTTTCTCTCTCTTTCTCTCTCTCCAGTCACAGGGAAATTAACAAAGTAGAATGTATCTTCGATAGCAAAGAGGCAGTGGGTCCTCGATAGCCTAATGGTAGCAGCAGTATGTATGTATAAAGATGCAGAGCTCCGAACAAAAATGTTTGGTGATTGGGTCTTAGGGCTAGAGCACAACAAATGTTAGGTTTGGTGATTGGGTCTTAGGGCTAGTGCACAACAAATGTTAGGTTTGGTGATTGGGTCTTAGGGCTAATGCACAACAAATGTTAGGTTTGGTGATTGGGTCTTAGGGCTAGTGCACAACAAATGTTAGGTTTGGTGATTGGGTCTTAGGGCTAATGCACAACAAATGTTAGGTTTGGTGATTGGGTCTGAGGGCTAATGCACAACAAATGTTAGGTTTGGTGATTGGGTCTTAGGGCTAGTGCACAACAAATGTTAGGTTTGGTGATTGGGTCTTAGGGCTAGTGCACAACAAATGTTAGGTTTGGTGATTGGGTCTTAGGGCTAGTGCACAACAAATGTTAGGTTTGGTGATTGGGTCTTAGGGCTAGTGCACAAGAAATGTTAGGTTTGGTGATTGGGTCTTAGGGCTAGTGCACAATAAATGTTAGGTTTGGTGATTGGGTCTTAGGGCTAGTGCACAACAAATGTTAGGTTTGGTGATTGGGTCTTAGGGCTAGTGCACAAGAAATGTTAGGTTTGGTGATTGGGTCTTAGGGCTAGTGCACAACAAATGTTAGGTTTGGTGATTGGGTCTTAGGGCTAGTGCACAACAAATGTTAGATTTGGTGATTGGGTCTTAGGGCTAGTGCACAACAAATGTTAGGTTTGGTGATTGGGTCTTAGGGCTAGTGCACAACAAATGTTAGGTTTGGTGATTGGGTCTTAGGGCTAGCGAACAAGAAATGTTAGGTTTGGTGATTGGGTCTTAGGGCTAGTGCACAACAAATGTTAGGTTTGGTGATTGGGTCGTAGGGCTAGTGCACAACAAATGTTAGGTTTGGTGATTGGGTCGTAGGGCTAGTGCACAATAAATGTTGTGACTGCCTATCGCCCAGTGTCATGATGGGCTGTAGAAGACAATAAATGTTGTGACTGCCTATCGCCCAGTGTTATGAAGGGCTGTAGAAGACAATAAATGTTATGACTGCCTATCGCCCAGTGTGATGATGGGCTGTAGAAGACAATAAATGTTGTGACTGCCTATCGCCCTGTGTTATGATGGGCTGTAGAAGACAATAAATGTTGTGACTGCCTATCGCCCAGTGTGATGATGGGCTGTAGAAGACAATAAATGTTGTGACTGCCAATCGCCCAGTGTGATGATGGGCTGTAGAAGGCTGTGGGAGATGAGAAGATTAAGGGTAGGGGTGGCGTCATCAACCAACTGTGCTGAATTCATGACAACGTTGTTAAAATGTAACGGTTTTGGTTGTAATCACGTTATGGAAATACGTGTGTATGACAATTTGGGAAGCCTTTGGTACCTCCCTACCCACTCACAGCTGGGCGGACATCATGCTTACTTGGAGCTCACTCCAACACCAACACTTGCTGACAAAACAAAACACATTTGGATGCAGAAACAATTTAAATTCTCAATATCAATCAACAACTTGATGCGTGTCATGAGTTACCTTATGGCCCTAACTACTAGTATTGTCTCCCCTCAGTGTGGTTGGTCTCACAATGCACAGCATCACGCCATGCAATGTAAAAGCAACCTGCTGTATTCCTGTTGTGAAGATCAATGTCTATGTGGACAACACGACCGCCACAGGCACTGTGTACTCGTGCTTCAGGTTCAGTGCATTCTGCCACAAACGTCATCAACGACTAACCCACTTATCAGGTGGAATAACATCGTCGCGGTTGCACGCTGGTCTTCCATACCGAAGTTATCAGTGCCGAACGAACAAGCGTGTGTTGGATTCTCGATGGGAACGAAATAATTAACTTACGTAAAAGTGTTTGTTACTCATTTATTGTCTACTATGTGATTTAGACATGGGAAATAAGAAAATGAGCATATTAATAAACAAATTTAAATAATAAACTATATCAAATAATCAACCCATTGACTAGAACAACGGAGAAAACCAATAAAATCTCTCTCTACCCTCTCTCTCTCTCCCTCTCTCTCTCTTTCACCCACACCCTATGATTACTAAGGTAAGGGGCTTATCAGGACACCCACATCTTCGGATGAGAGTATACATCGAGGTCTATTCTGTGCACGCATGCATCCCATCGCATGGACTTTGGAGATGCTGACTCTCATGTCCTAGACGGGTGCCAGTAACACCAATATACCCACCATGCACTACAGGTCCGGCTCCCCTTGTCCTGGTTGGCGTTGCTCTTCCGGCTTTGGCGCTTTTCTTGAGAAGGAAGCCCGAATTCGTCCGCAAGAGTGACCAAAAAAATCCTATCCTATCCCGCAACTCGAAGGTCGTTGGGGCACCACAGATGATCGTTTAACCTTTCTCTGTCATCAGTAACCCTCATGGCTTCGCTCAGCGTCAAGCCAATGCATTCTCGAATGTTGTTCTCCCACCTCTTTTTCTGTCTCCCTCTTCTTCTGCCTCCTTGCACCGTGCATTGGAAGATGCTCTTTGCAAGGCCTGATGCTCTGCTGACGTGGCCATAACATCGGAGTTTCCGTTTCTTCACCACTGTGAGAATGTCATCGTGTTGCCCAATGGCTTGTGTGATGGTCTGTCGGACTTCGTTGTTGGTGAAGTACTGAAGTGCCCAGAAGTCTTCTATAGCAACTCATCTCCATGCTTTGTATTCTTCGTTGTAGATCTACGGTGAGGGTCCAAGGCGTATAGGAAGATGGAGATGACAAGGGAGCGCAGCAGCCTTACCTTGGAATGTTTGCACTAGGTCTATATATCAACGGTCTTTAGCTGTCTTTATTCTCTCATTACATCCACGATCTGCCATCCAAGCAGTGATGTGGGACGAAGCGGAGCCACTTGCATTCTACTGTGAACTATGGGTGAAGGGTGGGAGGGAAGAGAGAGAGAGAGAGAGAGAGAGAGAGAGGGCGTGGGTAGGAGATGGGGAACACAGAGGACAGACTCGGCTAAGGGCAATCAGTCTTGTCTTTGTTCACCAATTATGTCCCTTGATTAAATTACGCGGAGCCAGGGGCAAAGCACCGACGTGACTAACAACGGCAGAGCAAATGTTGACCACGGTCCATGGCTCTCCGACTCCTCCTCCCTCCCCTTCCTCTCTCACCATCACCCACTCCTCTCCTGACTCCCCATTTCCCCTTCCCCACGCCAAAATGTAACCTTGTGATAGCTATGTCACCCTATCACTTTAAACCGATGGATTATAATTATAGTTGCAGATACTAAATGGGTAGGCTGTAACATATGAATGTAAAGAGAGATATGATTAAGCGAATGGAAGATTTATTTCATAGTTTTTATATAGCGCTTTTCCAGCTCAAGAGCTGCTCAAGGCGCTTGCCGATACAGGATCTAACTGAAGCCGCCCGATGCGCCCACTGGCTACCTTTGGGTGCATAGTCTGACGCCCTGACTACTGAGCACAATTGTACGCGATCGGAGATCTGGAGAAGGGCCCTAGTGCGTGCTGTACTGACTGTACTGACTGTACTGACTGTATGGCAATGTTACGGCATGACATTGGAGTACACAGCGTACATCTCTCAGCTATTTGCTATCCCCTTCGCACCTCTCCGCTGACCACGACCGGATTCGCCATGAACTGAAGTCCAGTTCCCGGAGTAGCAGGCCAGATTATACCCCGCCTCAAGTATACCCAGGATATAAACTGGCCTAGCCCAGACTATGCCCCCGTATAAACTGGCCTAGCCCAGACTATACCCCTGGGTATTATCTGGCCTAGGCTCGTTTAACCCTCTCCAGCCCATTATAACCCCCCCACTACGGAAGACCTTATTCTTCACGTTACTCTTTAATTTATGTGTTGTAATTGTTCTGATGCACTCAGATAGATAGATAGATAGATAGATAGATAGATAGATAGATAGATAGATAGATAGATAGATAGATAGATAGATAGATAGATAGATAGATAGATAGATAGATAGATAGATAGATAGATAGATAGATAGATAGATAGATAGATAGATAGATAGATAGATAGATAGATAGATAGATAGATAGATAGATAGATAGATAGATAGATAGATAGATAGATAGATAGATAGATAGATAGATAGATAGATAGATAGATAGATAGATAGATAGATAGATAGATAGATAGATAGATAGATAGATAGATAGATAGATAGATAGATAGATAGATAGATAGATAGATAGATAGATAGATAGATAGATAGATAGATAGATAGATAGATAGATAGATAGATAGATAGATAGATAGATAGATAGATAGATAGATAGATAGATAGATAGATAGATAGATAGATAGATAGATAGATAGATAGATAGATAGATAGATAGATAGATAGATAGATAGATAGATAGATAGATAGATAGATAGATAGATAGATAGATAGGGTTAGGGTTAGGTTTTTTTAAGTTGTGTTTTTTTTTACACGCAAGATAAAGGCTGTTAGCTGAGTTCACTCAGGTTTTTTTTTGTTGTTGTTGTTGTTTTGGTTTTTTTTACACGCAAGCAAAAGGCTG
The DNA here is from genome assembly GCA_036898135.1 of Oncomelania hupensis. Classification (NCBI taxonomy): domain Eukaryota; kingdom Metazoa; phylum Mollusca; class Gastropoda; order Littorinimorpha; family Pomatiopsidae; genus Oncomelania; species Oncomelania hupensis. The sequence goes on from CM072512.1 coordinate 136,141,842, forward strand.
TTACCTGAGAGTTGGTCACGCAAACGGTCATGTACAACAAACCCATGAGTGAAATCTCTTTAAGTGGGGGTATATTCCTGGCGCGAGGGGTATGACCTGGCCTATGCTGATCTATACCCAGGGGGTTAAACCCGCCTAGGCTACATTATACCCAGGGTATTAAGTAGCCAGGGGTATATTCCGGCCTGTTACACCGGTATTAAAAATTTCGACCACTCCGTGTGAGTAAGACGCATGCGCATTGGACACATTCCCGAACATCGAAACGAATTTCCAAGTCGCTTTCGAGGACACTCCGCATAAAGTTTGGCTGTGAAACAAAACAATGAAAGTATAAAGCAATTTAGCATAACGACAATCTTACGTTTATTTATTCACTCAACAACTATTTGTAAACGATGAAATCATCCAATGCAAATCGTCCTAAAATGACTCACCACAAACCCTTAACCTTGTGGCACAGTAAGTCGCCGGTTTCCTATACCGAAGGTCGCGGGTTCGATTCCCGCAAGCGGCGAGCTTATGTGACTTAGGTACGAGACTATTGAGGTCACCTAGGTTGTTTTCCGGCTACTCCGGTTTCCTCCTCCTTCCCTTCAATAATGGTATTGGATGCAGTCAATCTAACATTTCCAAAATAAAAATTGGATTTTCTCTCCGTCTTCTAATAGCGATCTTCCTGCCTTTACACCACGTGTTTGCGTGATAGATGTGTGTTTGTTGTGTGTTTGTAAGAGTGGGTGAAAAAAATTTGAGCGTGTATGTTGGTAAGGATCGCCGCGCTTTGAGCCTGGTTGCTAATTTGTGGAAAAACTAGTAGTAGTAGTAGTAGTAGTAGTAGTAGTAGTAGTAATAGTAGTAATAGTAGTAGTGGTAGTAGTAGTAATAGTAGTGGTAGTAGTAGTGGTAGTGGTAGTAGTAGTAGTAGTAGTAGTAGTAGTAGTAGTAGTAGTAGTAGTAGTAGTAGTAGTAGTAGTAGTAGTAGTAGTAGTAGTAGTAGTTTACACTTTACCCATAGACGCCTGTAACTGGACATGAGACCAAGTCTCTCAGTACTATTATACTAGTATGTACTGTAGAGAGCAACACACAGGAGCTTGTATTTGGACACGCGAGCGCCTATGTCTGTGGTGCGTCTCCTTTCTGGTTACTTATAAATATAGATTGATGTCCAGATACAAGCGCCCTGGGAACGGCGCTATTAGACTTCGGCAACTCTCACATTCACCTACGGACGCTTGTGGTTTATCCCGTCGCTTGTCTTCTGATTACAGAAAGTGGTTTGGTCAAATAATGGACAAGCTGGACAAGTGTGAGCATTTGCTAGGACCCTCAAAACAAATGTATCCTGATTGGCCAAAGTACTTGTCACTGCCTTCTTTACGGTCGCTCAGCACACATCATTGCCCGGATGATGTGAAGTGCCCTCGATAAGGCCATCGTGCGGCAGTGACCGATAGCATAAAGACCTTTGCTTCAAAGAAAGATAATCAGTCCATTGTGACAAAGACGCGCTGATTCTGCTAGTCACTAGGTGCGCTCACACAAACGGAAGTAAGCTTGTGTCGTACGTACAATTCCGTGGCGGTCTGGTCTGTGCACGCAAGCATTCCATCGTATGAACTTTAAAGATCCTAACGCCCATGTCCTAGTGGAGTGAGTAGCAGCTACATCGATACTAAGACCCTTTTCCCCCATCCTCAGGCGCCCAGGATTGTGCTCAGTGGTCTAAGGCGTCTGACGATGCGCCTAAGGCTGCAAGTGTGCGCCTGGGACGGCTTGAGTGAGATCCTGTATTGGCCAGCGCCTTGAGTCGTCCTCCAGATGGGAAGGAGCACTCGAAGACCAACACAATAAATAAATAAATAATGCATCATGCATTAATAAAATAAGTAAATAATTTGATTAATAAATATTGTATTTCGACTTTTAAAAAAATACAAGCCGGACCCCTAAAGAAAGACTATCCCTTCAGTTGTGAAAGTAAAGCCGTTGGGTTGGTGGTCTTTAAGGTAGGTCAGGCGATCGGTGTGGTGGTCTACACTGCAGATTTACGGCTCTGTGACATTTGCCCTTGGTCGTTTCAGCTGGGTCGCTCTGGGTTACCAGCGGGTTATGATCCTGCTGGCTTGTACTCGCCGAGGTAGTCACTGATCATAATAATGATGTAATTACGGTAAACATTACGTATTACGTACTTGTCGTCTAGGCGGGTACGGTTCGGGTCACCGCCTACACGGCAGCCGCATTGCAATTACCGGGAAGGGTCCATCTCATGTTAATGGTCTTTCTCGCACAAGTCAGATATCTCCATCCAATGTAACAATAACAATGTAGCACAGTGCAAGGAGGTAGAAGAAGAGGGAGACCGAAAAAGAGGTGGGAGGACAACATTCGAGAATGGACTGGTTTTGACACTGAGCGAAACAATCGGGGTTGCTGAGGACAGGGAAAGATGGAGTACGCTGGTTAAACGATCATCTGTGGTGCCCCTACGATCTCCGAGTTATGGGATAGGATAGGATAGGATAGGTAACAATTAAGCTAGACAGGGTCAGCTGACCAACCAACGTTCACATTTCCCCCGACCCATCAACGTCGCAATGTGTTCCCATTCAAACAAGGAAACAATGCAGGCTCCTCTTTTTTCTCAACATGTTAATTATCTCCAAAATAAACCTTGAAGTTTGACCAGGCCTGACCAATGTTCAAGTCAAGTCAAAAGTCAAGTCAAGTTCGCTTAACCTTGTCAACATCTTAACCCACTGAAGTAGTTTTCCCCCAAGGCTAGGTTTTATTTACAGTCTTTAAGATTTTTTTTATCTCATCACAACTTTTTTAAGATACCAGTTTTATTCAAACAATAACTTTTTTAAAAACTCTGAGCTATCAACAACACACTGTAGACACGAAAAAACTATGAACTCTCAGCACCGTCTATGTTGTATGTAATTTATTACAATCTTTGGTGTCAACCTAGTTGTCTTTCTACCTCTAATTACGGGATAGCATTGTCACAATAGGCTATTTAGACCCTGAACTACGGCTTCACGCCTTAAATAGTTCAGCCTGCTGTAGCTTTTGTAAATTATAGTAGCTGCCTAGAAGACGACACAAATCAGTTGTGTGCTAAGCATAGATAGGCAGTGACCTCATCCTGCTGACGTATAGCTACCCCCGCTAGAGTGCGTCACAGGTATCGGACGAGATTTTCGCGGGCTTTGGCTGACCGCAAGGCTAGATAATCATTCTTTGTCTGAACCTCACACGAAAATGAGCTACGCTCTGAAAAATCTCTCTCAGAAAGACTAAGCAGGTGACGGATAAAATTCATTCATCGCAGTATAGCCACAGGCTGACATTGTCAAAAAGGTAAATGATCAATCTTTTGTTTCATCGCGATTTATTGCTAATATTGTTGGATTATGTTTGTGGAGTCTTGCCATGTTTTATCATTGTGAATGTTTGTAAAACTTAGCGTGACCTCGTGGCGGACACGCGACCTGTTTCGGCACCACGAGGTAGCCTCTACTGTCCAACTGTTGTTTCTCCTATGTGTATTATTGCAGACCAGTGGCTGTACGGCAGAATGTGTATGTTAATTATTTTTCCATGTGTTTAGTTTAGCCACGATGTATGTATAAGTATAGGAATTATGTTGGAGATTCCAGTGGACCACGGACTAAGAAGAGTGATCGTCCCTTGTATTGTATGAGTGGAGCGATCACTGAGGGCTGTTTCTGCCATCAGTGAGACGCTCTGCACAACCTTTGTATACAAGGCGTTGCAGAAACTCGTCTTATGTTTTGCAGACGAGCAGGCTTGTTGGTCCGATGCAGGAAATAGACCACTAAGAGTCAACCCTGACATTTGGTTTGCAGGAGAACATCGAGCACTGAGCTACGATAGCCCAGTAGTCAACAACTAAGGAGGAGACACCATCAACACACCTCAACGATTCAGCTAAGTGCCACAGAAAACGTGCATACACACTGATCTAGAAGGACTGTGTGGTAGTCCACTCTCCCGAAACCAACATTAGGCCAACCAGAACAAATAGCCCAATGATGAGACAGTAGCAAATTTCAAGAATAGTAGCAGCATAGACCCATCAAGGAACGAACTATTCGAAGTGAACTTGGACATTTAAGTAAATAGGGTGTTTAGTGAATTATGTATAGAGTGGAGGAAATAAATGTGTGATATTTACTGTTAACAAGTGGCTGGACTACCTATATTTCATAGCTGTGCGAGAGCTAGTGTGTCAGTAAAGCTTTTACCATTTTCTCCCTATCTCTATAATAATAATAATAATAATAATAATAATAATAATAATAATAATAATAATAATAATAATAATAATAATAATAATAATAATAATAATAATAATAATATTCGTCATTTATAAGGCGCCTTAGCCTAAGGATCAAGGCGCTGGCCGATACAGGATCTAACTCAAACCGTCCGAGACGCCCACCCGCAGCCTTTGGCGCGTGGTCTGACGCCCGGACAACTGAGCACAATCCTGGGCAGCCAGGGATGGGGGAGAAGGACCAAGTGCATGCTGGGTGTGTTCTTGTTACCGGCACTCACCCGTCTAGGACATGAGCGTCAGGATCTTTAAAGTCCGTTATGATGGAATGTATGCGACACACAGACTAGACCTCGGTTTATACTCTCATCCGAAGGAGTAGGAAAACAGGAGTAAAGTGTCTTTCCCAGGGACACAACACAATGGCCCGGCCAGGGCTCGAACCCGGGACCTTCAGATCCTCAAGCCGAAGCACTACCATTAGACCACAGTGCCTCCCAACCCTATCCGCACACAGACCGAGCTAAACATATAAATGTATTAAGATTAGTCACAGGGTGATTATACTAGCCGATCCCCGCAGAGATTAGACGAGCGGGTAATAGCATTCCATTGTGCAGAGCCCAGTAACAATAGACCCACCGTCACAAGCATAATGATTAGGCTTACCTGGTTTACAGTCCAGCAGAACATTTCACAGCAACCTCAGTCATAACAGTCAAGCAGTGAGACAGATAGAAACCCGTAGCGAATCATTTACAGCCAAGTAGTATAACGCACAAAACCTTACCCTAGAGAGAGAGTGAGAGAGAGAGAGAGAGAGAGAGAGAGAGAGAGAGAGAGAGAGAGAGAAAGAGAGAGAGAGAAAGAGGGAGAGATAGAGAGAGAGAGTGAGACAGACAGACAAAGAGAGAGAAACAGAGAGAGAAAGAGGGAGAGAGAGAGAGAGACAGAGAGAGATTGAGAGAGAGAGAGAGAGAGAGAGAGAGAGAGAGAGAGAGAGAGAGAGCTAAACAGAGAGAGAGAGACAGAGAGAGAAAGAGAGGGAGAGATAAAGATAAGATAAGATAAGACAATAATTTTATTTAACAAGGGTAAAAGATTAAGCACTGGGTGTGCTTTTTTACATTTTACCCTTGGGGCTTGTAACATTAACAATTAGTATTAAAAATAACTTCATAACCATAACATCATAATGTAACAACATAAGCAAGTTATACGCGCGTGCGCGCGCACACATACACACTCACAACTTATGTAAAACAATCTAATTAAAGTTATGAACGTAGACTCTTGTTAAGTAGCTAATTAACTAATTTTAAAGTGCTGTAAAAGATGGTGCCTAAAGGATGTGCATTTAGTGACTGCACTGCGGAGAACTTCTGGAAAGTTATTCCATAAAGTGGAACCTGAATATGACAGACTGGTTTGAAACAGGTTAATTCTTGGAAAA
>CM072512.1:136152606-136297606 GCA_036898135.1 Oncomelania hupensis
AAAAAGAAAGGATATGAGAATCCCCAAAGAAAATAAATCAACAAACCTTCACTTCACTCCTTTTCAGTAAGATTTCCACATAAGTTTGCACTCTTGTTGGTGAATAAAAGAAAAGAAAAGAGATGAACACAAAAGAAAAAAATGAACAAAGGAAACAAAGAAAAAGTAAAGAATTCATAAATGAATGGATGAATGAAAAAAGAATTAATCAAGCAATTCATTCTACACACACACACACACACACACACACACACACACACACACACACATACACACACACACACACACACACACACGCAGACTGACAGAAAGAAAAGTCCGACTGGAGAATCATCAGAGAAAAAGAAGAAGAATCGTGTACATACCTTCTCACTTTTTGTGTGCGATTAACGCACAACTTGGCACTGTAGACAGCTGCAGCCCTAATTAGATGACGAAACACGCACGACCGATTGAAACAAGTCGAACACAGGGATTGGAACAGGTGTCGTCTGCAGTCTTACTCCAATTGTTTCCCTTTGGAAAGGGTTACAGTCTTCGCTGCATGCCCGCTGCAACTTTCACCAAACCAACACGTCATACGCAGGGCCCTCGATCAGTGGCATCGCGTTTTGGCAAATGACAAGTAACGCAGTTAGTTATACACTGCCAGCCCTCTGCCAAAACGACACTACAGAGGGAGCTCTGAGTGTCATGTGATGGACTTTCTAAATTCTTGTCTCAATAGGCAGGTGTGTGTATGAGAGAGAGAAAGAGAGAGAGAGAGAGAGAGAGAGAGAGAGAGAAAGAGAAAGAGAGAGAGTGTGCGTTCGGGGGTGTGTGTGTGTGTGTGTGCGAGCGTCTATGTGTGTATGTGTGTTAGTCATTGTTTATAGGGTCCAGTGTTCTGCAAAGAGCCAAATCATGATCACACAACCGTGTAGAAACGCCGTTGTGATGACTGTCATAAAACTCTACATACATTATTTTGACACTTTTAACATTATTTTGATATTTTTCCATTTTTTGAAGCTATCCCTAACCCTAACCCTAACTCTAACCCTAACCCAAACCATAACTATAACCGCAACCCTTAACCTAATCCTAACACATCCCTAACCCTAACGGAACATTGTTTTGACGTCAAAATAACGGGGCCGTCAAAAGAAAGTACGTAGAGTTTCAAGTGTATGTCAGAGTAGCGGCGTTTTTACCTAGCCACTGTATGTGTGTGTGTGTGTGTGTGTGAGAGAGAGAGAGAGAGAGAGAGAGAGTGTGTGTGTGTATGTGTGCGAGCGTGTGTGTGTACTGTGTGTGTGCTCTGTGTGCGTGTGAGTGTGTATGTGCGTGTGTGAGTGCCTAGTATTCAAACATTAAAGTTTGAATAGCGCGAACGCAGAATTAGAACTCCAAACGATCAGTCTTCATTGAAACTTCAACATTACTGTCCTTATAATTTCTAGGTGAGTTTCTTAAATCGTAGTAAAATAACAGATGTTTTAGAAGTAATTTTTACAATGGTAAATGTTTTAGTTATTGCTTAGTCTCTATCGATGCCCGTTTAATGGAGCCATCACGTTTGTTATTCGTATCCTATCCTATCCTATCCTGTCCCGTAACCCTAAGGTCGTAGGGGCACCACAGATGATCGTTTATTGTTTCGTTAATTGAATCAAAAAGCCAGCATTGAAACTTCAACACTGACAGTTGTCTCTATATTATCTAGCCCTGTTTATATGAGCAGCATCAAATGATGGCAGATAAAGACAAAACAAGACAATTTCCACCTTGAATAAGATAAAGGTACAGATTTTCAGATAATATTTCTGTTACAAATGTGGGGAGAGGTGTTAGCAACATAATTATCTCAGCAAATTCAGAAACAGCTGTAGTCAATAAGCAGGATACAAGATTGAAAAATCTACACAAGACCTCAAAATATTTGAGGGGAAAAATGGTCAATTTTGCCAAATTGTATCTTAAAAGTCAATATAAAAGCCGTTTTATCGATCAGAAAGCCAGAAATATAATAACACTGAAACTTTAAACTTAAAAGTGTGAAATGAGAATAGTTGGTGTTTAAATGTCAAAACGATAGAACCTCACCTTTAATAATTTAATTCCCCCTCCTCCCCCCCCCCCCCCCCCCTTTGTTTCCCCTATTTTTGGCTAAAGTGCCTCCTGGGCTATGAGCCTTGTTTCATAAAATAATAAATAATAGCAGGCAATTTATACAGCGCTTTCCAAAATCACAAAGCGCTTTACACAAACAAATGTAAACACAACATGCGTACATTGGTCAATAACACGCAACCACATACATATCCCAACATCAAAAATAACAAACAACACTCACTCATGGCGCCAAAGAAAAGGCCTCTCTAAAAAGATGCGTCTTCAAGTTCATTTTAAAAGACGCTAGTGAAGGACTGTGACGGACGGACCGAGGTAGCGAGTTCCAGGTCTGAACGGAGAAGAAACTGAAGGCTCGACCACCGTGTCTCACCCTGTGGTATTCTGGTACACGGAACATCCTTTCATATGCAGACCAGCGGAGAGACCGAAAAGGAACATAGACAGTCAAAAGTTCGTAAAGATAGCTAGGAGCAGTTCCAGAGATGATGTGGTAGCAAAGACATGAGGTTTTGTATTTAATTCGTTGTTCAACTGGGAGCCAGTGTAGTTCTTGAAAGAGAGGCGTGCAGGACAAAGTTCCAAAGACAGAGTAGCTGTAGTGTCAACATGACCATTTTCTGTAGCAGAACACCACCATTCAACATCATCACTTTCACAGACCGTTCTCTTATAGTGTGCCCTACTGTTTTCAATATAGGTCACCATTGCATTCATTTTGTTAGCCATCCTGATCAGACAGCTGTTTCTACTCTGGGAGTGTATTAAGTGGTCGCGGTGGCTGGTGAGACACAGAAAGCTGGGCCACCACAAGACTACCTCAACAACCTCTTCAACGATGGAGACCGTTTGCCTGCCAAAGTTTCCTCTTGTGAGCAGAGGATGAAGAGTAACCAAGCTGGAACTGCAAAAAGAGTGGTAGTGGCGAATTTGAAATTGAAAGTTTTGTCATTAAAGGTGATTTACAGATTTGCCAAAACGCTGGTTGACAACAACAAAGCGACAGTGGAGAGCTTTTAAGGACCCTAAACGTGCTGGGGGTTGTAAAACGATAAATAAATCACTCCCTCACTCGCTATCAAGACCTTGTCTCTTACTCTGAACATATTGCAAACAGCAATGGGACAAGTCAGGAAGAAAACAGAAGACAAGTGAAATGACAAGCGCTTTGATCATTATTTGGGTGTTGAATGGGTCAATCTGGTACGAAGCTTGAGGCTATTGCAAGTTGAGAGCATGGTGTGCGCGGGTAGCTGGCATGGTTTTATGTAGTACTACATGTATTTGATTTTGTCGTGCAATGTATACATGTATAGCGCTTTTCCAGCTGCAAAATGAAGCAGACCGAGACGCCAACTGCTTAAGGCGTATCGTCTTCCCTTCCCCTCCCCCGACCCCTCTCACAACTGAGCACAATCCTGGACGACCAGGAATGGGAAGGCGTGATGGTTTATGAGGAGGGTTAGGGGAGGAGGGACCTAGTGTTTGCTTTGGTGTAGCTGGCACTGGCACTTCCAGGACCTTGTTTGGTAATAGGATAGTAGCATTAGGTCCGATGACGTCTTGTAGCAAAGACTTGGAGGTATGGGCTTGGAGGAAAAAGAAGAGAGAGAGACAGAGAGAGAGAGAGAAAAAAAAACCTTTAACTTTGAAACTTTTTTATTAGGGATAAAAAATTTAAATAATAAATAATAAAAAATAAAAAATAAATAATAAATAAATAATAATAAATAAATAATGAAGATTTAAAATAATAAAGATAAAGATTTGAGAGAGAGAGAGAGAGAGAGAGAGAGAGAGAGAGAGAGAGAGGGAGAGAGAGAGAGAGAGAGAGAGAGAGAGAGAAAACCCTTTAACTTTGAAACTTTTTTTATTAGGGATAAAAATTTGAAATAATAAATATTAAATAAATAATAATAAATAAATAATAAAGATTTTAAATAATAAAGATTTTAAATAATAAAGATAAAGATGTGAGAGAGAGAGAGAGAGAGAGAGAGAGAGAGAGAGAGAGAGAGAGAGAGAAAGAAAGAAAGAAAGAAAGAAAGAAAGAAAGAAAGAAAGAGAGGTAGAGACCACTGGCTTTGGTTCATTTGGGATGCCACACTAACGATAATAATAATCATCTACCCATGTAATTGCAGCCAAAGATAGTCCAGTGTTACAGTAAAACTCGTCTTACAGCCAAATCACAGCGTACACTATTGTTATACTCATTACTAACACTACAATCAACCACATAGGCAGCAGTAGTTGGCTCAGTCTGTTAGTATGCTATCATTGTTTTACTGTTTTGACCTACGCATGCGACTTGTTTGAGACTTCAACGTGGGAAAAAGCCCTCTGCTGGAACTTGCACGTAATAAAACAGAAGTGTATTTACTCCAAAGTGATCACGTTTCTGTTGTTATAGTTATTATCATAATTATACAACCCAAATGCTGGATCGACACGGTGTCTGTACAGAGTAAGCACTAAATATTAAAGTCAAATGAACCTGGAAATAATGGTTTAATGTGGCTGGTGAAGTGAACTCTGAACTTTAGGGAAACGTTACCAGTCCTAGTAAAATAGAAAATGGCGCCAAACGTGGAGGTAGGACTTTTGAAGCACGATGAATTCAGTCAGCAAATGACGCTCATCCCCGCTGTGTTTGGCTAGTTTGAGTCATGACCTAGCTGGTTGCATAGTTGAAAGAGTGATGTATTTGGTTAGTTTGGGTCGTGACCTAGCTGGTTGCATAGTTAAAAGAGTGATGCATTTGGCTAGTTTGGGTCATGACCTGGTTGCATAGTTGAAAGAGTGCTGTATTTGGCTAGTTTGGGTCATGACCTGGTTGCATAGTTGAAAGAGTGATGTATTTGGCTAGTTTGGGTCATGACCTGGTTGCATAGTTAAAAGAGTGCTGTGTTTGGCTAGTTTGGGTCATGACCTGGTTGCATAGTTGAAAGAGTGCTGTGTTTGGCTAGTTTGGGTCATGACCTAGCTGGTTGCATAGTTGAAAGAGTGCTGTATTTGGCTAGTTTGGGTCATGACCTGGTTGCATAGTTGAAAGAGTGATGTATTTGGCTAGTTTGGGTCATGACCAAACCATTGTATATTGTCATTTACTATTGTTATTTACCTAGTGCGCTTTTCTAGATCAACAGCTGCTGAAGGCGCCCACCTGCTGCCTTGGGTACATTGTGTGGCGCCCCAGACCACTGAGCAGAATCGTGGGTGAGCGGGATTGGGTAAGAAGCGGGACATGGAAGCTTACTGCCACATTTGCATGACCAAGGAAAAATGTCTTTGGGGGCGTACCTGCCAGTGCCCCTTGTACGGGTCGTAGGGGTAATGAAGCTGACAGTTTTTCTACAAATTTAATCCAAAAAATGCCCTCTCGGGCCATGCAGTTTATTTGTATGGCTGGCTGGCTTGTCATCTTGTTTATAATAAAAACGATTCCTTTTCAAATTCCATGAATCATTTTCTTAGGTATTTTTTCTTCACCATCTCCAGAGAGAATGTCACAAACACTGGTGAATATCCACAGCGAAAAAAAGTTTTTTGATAATTAAAAAACATATCTGACATCAAATTTACTTAACTTAAGCTTAGACTCGGAGGCATTGGCTTTGCTCCTTTTGGCTCTCAGTTTTATTTATTTATTTTTATTTCCAAATGTCATTTTCGCGGAAAGGAGTAGGGGGCGCTTTCCAGTGCCTCAGAGTCGTGTTATGCTTTGGGCACTCCTGGCCGTCAACCTTGACATTTGACCCACTGTCTGCAATGTTATGGCTTAACGCTCAATTCCTCTATTATTCTGCTGTCGCTTTTGCCATCACCGCACAGACACTCCTACATGCACCGTAAACACACATTCACCACTCAAACATTGGATGTACAGGCAATTTGCTAATAATAGAAGACGGCAAGAAAATCAACAATTTTATATTTGACTTTTTATTTCTTTAGAAGCAGGGTACCTAAAACTTGTTTGAGATTGACCAGAAATAATATCAACACTAGCTCAAATAATGCTAAATGGCACAGCAATGTAAATGCAGCGTAGTCACCATTGCTTTGTGTTTCATGTCACAAGCCCGCTCCTCCTTGACACGGCGGAGATTTCTCAATTTTATGATTGCACGTTTCCCACTGCGCTGGAGTTTTAGCCTGAAAAAAAAAGGAAGAATATTATAAATATTATAAATGTAAACAGAAATATAAAATGGCTGCCTTGTTGCTGTAATAACTGTGCTCATAATTAAGAAGAAGAAGAATGGATGCTGTACGTGGCTTATTTTTAACTCAGACTCAAAGCACGGCGATCTGTAACCAACATGTAAACACAACCCGCATGTTACAGACAATCCTACATACATAACAAACGCACATTCATCACACAAACATGCGGTGTAAAGGCCAGTCGCTATTAAAAAACGGAAAGGACATAAAATATTATTTTTGAAAGGTCAGAAAGACTAAATCCTATACCAATATTGATATAACGTATACAGCACAACCTGAACTTTTTTTACCCATTATGCTTGGTGTACGTGGCTTCGCATTTTTTTAATTTCTGCTAAGTGTGTCTTAATTTCTCGTTTTTTCAGATAATAATGTGTTCTTGACTCTTGCATCTTGAATAATAAACAAATAAATACCCAAACTCATTAATTAAAAATCAACATTTTAAAAAGATGTAACGATTGATGATAAGCAGAGAAATGATGATGATGATGATGATGATGATGATGATGATGATGATGATGATGATGATGATGACGATGATGATGATGATGATGATGATGATGGTGATGATGATGATGATGATGATGATGATGGTGGTGGTGGTGAGGATGATGGTGGTGGTGATGATGATGATAATTTTGCTGATGAACACAATGAAGCTACCGATGATGCAGATAACAATGATGATGACAGAAAATTTAAAAAAAGGGACAACGTGTGTGCAATACTTACTACAATGGATAAAGCATGCAGACCCCCAGCAAACTGTTCTTCTAGGGCTGTGTTGACACTGCGATGTCGCTGAAAACACCACCAAAACAGCAAATAAATCAAATGTATTTATCGCAATTCAGCGACTAGTATTTAAAATACTGTCCTCACAACCATGCACCAAAACAACAAAAAATATTTATAAAAAATGTAAACAGACAAAAAATGAATTAAAATACATAAATAAATAATGTTTTAAAAATTAGTTTTAGATATGTTGTAAGTAAAAAAATTAAATGAATAAAAAAAAAACAACTATAGCTGCAATAGAATTTCTGATAGAATAAAACAACTTGACCATTTTGTGTGTGTGTGTGCGTGTGTGTGTGTGTGTGTGTGTGTGTGTGTGGGTGTGTGTGGGTGTGTGTGTGTGTGGGTGTGTGTGTGTGATATGTGTGTGTAACATGTGCGTCTGTACAAATCTTAAATGAAAGTCTATAACTTATCTATTTATTTATTCCCTGATGTTATTACCTGCACTAAAGGTACACCTTCAAAGGCCTCTGAAACTATGACAACTTTGAAATGGGTCTCCGAACCTGGAAACAAAAAATTCAAAGTATTACCACTGTTCAGTTTGCTGATCCCTAGCGTTAAAAGGGGAAAAAAAGGTTTATTTAAAAGTCAACAAAATTTAAAACATAAAAGATTAATTACAAGCTAACGTGAGGAAACAGATCCTGTAGTTCCTGAAAACAACAGTTCTATTAGCACAAGGGAAACAACTGCTGCTCCACTGATTTCCAGTATAGCAACGTGTCTGTCCTCTTAAAGTAAATCTAAGCTCCCCTCGTAAGTTTATGTATACAGCCGTTACAACAGGCTGCGAACCAGACGCCCAAGTATGTGGGGAACATCACCCTAAAGCTATTGTTAAATGTATTGGTGATCAGATGTGACAACCTCCTGTGGCAGACTGTTCCATTTATTAATATTTATAATAATCCTGTTATATAGAAAAAAAAAGTTCTGATATAATCTAGTAACTGCAGCCTTTTGGGTTAATTTATCATGATGAGCCGGCATTGAATGCTTAATACTATATAATACTAGACACAATGGGAGACTGACCTTTTGGAACACTGTGCATGTAGCTTTCATTGACTATTTGCAACACCGCAGGCTGAGGAAGAAGGTAATAAAAAAGAGTAGCATGTTATTGTTAAAACGTGTAACATCCAACATCAACACAAAACAATACCACAACACAAAACAATACCACAACACATAACACTACCACTACCAAAACAATACCACTACACAAAACAATACCACAACACAAAACAATACCAATACACAAAACAATACCACTACAACAAAACAATACCACTACACAAACAATACCACTACCTAACATACCCTACACAAAACAATACCACTACACAAAACAATACCACTACACAAAAACAATACCACTACACAAAACAATACCACTACACAAAACAATACCACAACACAAAACAATACACTACACAAAACAATACATACACAAACAATACCACAACACAAAACAATACCACTACACAAAACAATACCACTAACAAACAATACCACTACAACCAAACAATACCACTACACAAAACAATACCACTACACAAAACATACCACTAAACACCAAACAATACCACTACACAAAACAATACCACTACACAAAACAATACCACTACACAAAACATTACCACTACACACAAAACAATACCACTACACAAAAACAATACCACTACACAAAACAATACCACTACACAAAACAATACCACTACACAAACAATACCACTACACAAAACAATACCACTACACAAAACAATACCACTACACAAAACAATACCACTACACAAAACAATACCACTACACAAAACAATACCACTACACAAAACAATACCACTACACAAAACAATACCACTACACAAAACAATACCACTACACAAAACAATACCACTACACCAAACAATACCACTACACCAAACAATACCACTACACCAAACAATACCACTACACCAAACAATACCACTACACAAAACAATACCACTACACCAAAACAATACCACTACACCAAACAATACCACTACACAAACAATACCACTACACCAAACAATACCACTACACAAAACAATACCACTACACCAAACAATACCACTACACCAAACAATACCACTACACAAAACAATACCACTACACAAAACAATACCACTACACAAAACAATACCACTACACAAAACAATACCACTACACAAAACAATACCACTACACAAAACAATACCACTACACAAAACAATACCACTACACAAAACAATACCACTACACAAAACAATACCACTACACAAAACAATACCACTACACAAAACAATACCACTACACCAAACATACCACTACACCAACATACCACTACACAAAACAATACCACTACACAAAACAATACCACTACACAAAACAATACCACTACACAAAACAATACCACTACACAAAACAATACCACTACACAAAACAATACCACTACACAAAACAATACCACTACACAAAACAATACCACTACACCAAACAATACCACTACACAAAACAATACCACTACACAAAACAATACCACTACACCAAACAATACCACTACACCAAACAATACCACTACACAAAACAATACCACTACACAAAACAATACCACTACACAAAACAATACCACTACACAAAACAATACCACTACACCAAACAATACCACTACACAAAACAATACCACTACACCAAACAATACCACTACACAAAACAATACCACTACACAAACAATACCACTACACAAAACAATACCACTACACAAAACAATACCACTACACAAAACAATACCACTACACAAAACAATACCACTACACAAAACAATACCACTACACCAAACAATACCACTACACAAAACAATACCACTACACAAACAATACCACTACACAAAACAATACCACTACACAAAACAATACCACTACACAAAACAATACCACTACACCAAACAATACCACTACACAAAACAATACCACTACACAAAACAATACCACTACACAAAACAATACCACTACACAAAACAATACCACTACACAAAACAATACCACTACACAAAACAATACCACTACACAAAACAATACCACTACACCAAACAATACCACTACACCAAACAATACCACTACACAAAACAATACCACTACACCAAACAATACCACTACACAAAACAATACCACTACACAAAACAATACCACTACACAAAACAATACCACTACACAAAACAATACCACTACACAAAACAATACCACTACACAAAACAATACCACTACACAAAACAATACCACTACACAAAACAATACCACTACACCAAACAATACCACTACACAAAACAATACCACTACACAAAACAATACCACTACACAAAACAATACCACAACACAAAACAATACCACTACACAAAACAATACCACTACACAAAACAATACCACAACACAAAACAATACCACAACACAAAACAATACCACTACACAAAACAATACCACTACACAAAACAATACCACTACACCAAACAATACCACTACACAAAACAATACCACTATACCAAACAATACCACTACACAAAACAATACCACTACACAAAACAATACCACTACACAAAACAATACCACTACACAAAACAATACCACTACACAAAACAATACCACTACACAAAACAATACCACTACACCAAACAATACCACTACACAAAACAATACCACTACACAAAACAATACCACTACACAAAACAATACCACTACACAAAACAATACCACTACACAAAACAATACCACTACACAAAACAATACCACTACACAAAACAATACCACTACACCAAACAATACCACTACACCAAACAATACCACTACACAAAACAATACCACTACACCAAACAATACCACTACACAAAACAATACCACTACACAAAACAATACCACTACACAAAACAATACCACTACACAAAACAATACCACTACACAAAACAATACCACTACACAAAACAATACCACTACACAAAACAATACCACTACACAAAACAATACCACTACACCAAACAATACCACTACACAAAACAATACCACTACACAAAACAATACCACTACACAAAACAATACCACAACACAAAACAATACCACTACACAAAACAATACCACTACACAAAACAATACCACAACACAAAACAATACCACAACACAAAACAATACCACTACACAAAACAATACCACTACACAAAACAATACCACTACACCAAACAATACCACTACACAAAACAATACCACTATACCAAACAATACCACTACACAAAACAATACCACTACACAAAACAATACCACTACACAAAACAATACCACTACACAAAGAAAGGGAAAAGGTGTTCCCGTAACCTTCTGGTTGTTTGTAAGGCGCTTGGACCCTCCTTTATCTCTGGGTCAGCTTAATGAAAGTGGCACCCATGTTGTCTCTCTCATTGCTTTACCTACCCCAGTTCTAAAAACAGCCAGGTTCTCATTCACAGCTGGGTGGAATGGGGTGTGTCATGCGCTTGTTTCATTCTTGCATTCCAAGTATGGTCAGCCATCCAAGTACCAACCCTGCTCAATGTTGTTTAACATCAAACATTTCCAGTGTTGCCCATTACGCACAGTTGTGCATCCATTATGCACAAAATATATTTTAAATGATACAAAAAGTGTGTATGTGTGCATCCTTCGGACATACACATTTTTGCTGAATGGCATAACGCATGAGTGGCCTAACTCAACTAATTGACAGTAACTCTACCCACCGCCCACCCCCCTCCAACACCCTGTTCCAATGAAGACTTCCACACCATTCAAAGTTGTGTCTCCAGTTGTCGTCCTTTAAAATCGCATTTGTGCCGATTGTATATTTCCTTTATGCAATCATGTTGCTGTTCACCAAATTGGGAACTCTAAACATTTGCAAAAGGACTCTTAAATTGTAATAACTGAGAGTCCCATGAACTCTTATTTATTTTTGGGGGAGGGAACACTGATTTGTAGCATGACTACACACCAAATCTGAAAAAAATGAAACACTATACATCATTCAATGACAAATAGCAACGTTAATAATAAATACATCTGCACCTAATGTCTGCACTGACAGATCTATAGCAACCACATCCATATGCACACACTCACACAAACATAATTATAACACACACACATGTATACACATAATTATAACACACACATATACACATACACATAATTTTAACACACACACACATGTATATAAATATGTATGTATGTATAAACATACACATAATTATATATATACACACACAGGCAAACAATGCACACACACACATGAAACATAAAATAACCTACCTTGAATGTTTCTGTTAGCTTCTTCTTGATAGATATTTCCCTGGGTTTCTGAAAGATTTTTTTTTAAGTTAACAAAATTAAAACCATACACAAAATTAGAAAGACAATGAGAATAGATGATGACAAGATAGTTTCTAGAATTGCTAGTTGAAACCAAATTTTGCTGCAAATGGAGCATTGCACTGAGTTACAAACATTTCCAGACAAATCTGGCTCATGATCATACAGCATTTATCACACAGATAGCCACATTACAACTACAAAAACAACAAAAATCTTAAGTCCTACTTACTAATATATCACCCATGACACTTGCGTGGCACCGGACACAGACGAGTGAACTTGGTTGCTTGCAGGCTCCAAATAATGTTGACCTCAGGATGTTGGTAGTGATATTTGAAAGAGTCCTTGCCATTTATGATTTAGACCCCTGTTTGCAAATTTTAGAGAAAGATGTTATCAGTAATTCTTGTAGTACAGTAGCTTTGGCATCAGGCCTATAGTATAGGAGCATTGGCATTAGGCCTATAGTATAGTAGCTCTGGCATTAGGCCTTTAGTATAGCAGCTCTGGCATTAGGCCTATAGTATAGCAGCTGATCTGGCATTAGGCCTTTTAGTATAGCAGCTCTGGCATTAGGCCTATAGTAATATAGTATAGCAGCTCTGGCATTAGGCCTTTAGTATAGCAGCTCTGGCATTAGGCCTATAGTATAGCAGCTGATCTGGCATTAGGCCTTTAGTATAGCAGCTCTGGCATTAGGCTTATAGTATAGCAGCTCTGGCATTAGGCCTTTAGTATAGCAGCTCTGGCAATAGGCCTAAAGTATAGCAGCTGATCTGGCAGTAGGCCTTTAGTATAGCAGCTCTGGCATTAGGCCTTTAGTATAGCAGCTTTGGCATTAGGCCTATAGAATAGCAGCTTTGGCATTAGGCCTATAGAATAGCAGCTTTGGCATTAGGCCTATAGTATAGCAGCTCTGGCATTAGGCCTTTAGTATAGCAGCTTTGGCATTAGGCCTATAGTATAACAGCTCTGGAATTAGGCCTATAGTATAACAACTCTGGAATTAGGCCTATAGTAAAATACCTCTGGTATAGCAGCTTTGGCATTAGGCCTATGGTATAGCAGCTTTGGCATTTGACCTATAGTATAGCAGCTTTGGCATTAACCCTATAGTATAGCAGCTGTGGCTTTAGAACTTATGGTAAAGCAGCTTTGTCATTAGGCCTATAAGACAGCAGCTTTGTCATTTGGCCTATAGTACAGCAGCTTTGTCATTAGGCCTATAGTACAGCAGCTTTGTCATTAGGCCTATATTAGTACAGCAGCTTTGGCATGAAGTTATGGTCCTTTTGTGCTTTATTTATTTAAAAAAAATACTTCGGGCCAGTTGGGGTGACAAATAACAAGCTGATCAAAAATAAAAATAAAAAATAAATAAATAAATAAAAAACCAAACAGACTTTATGCCAAACGTAGCGAGCTGTTACGCAGCGCTCTGCTTAGGCAACTGAACTAGGGGCTGGAAGTTGAGTCAAAAGCGACAGGCCAAGGAAAAATAGAAAAATAACTGAATTGACAGTGAAGATGTACATAGTGTAAATAATGATGTTAAATGCAAAGGTGTATATAATGTACAGGATGATATTATGGTGATATACTCAAATGTAGACAGTCTATTAAATAAAAAGAGTGAGTTACTACAGTTGATAGATGAAAAAGATGCTACTTTGATTGCACTTACTGAAATTATTGCAAAAAATCAAAGCGATGTTACAGAAGCAGAATATAGTATTCCAGGATATGAATGCTTTATGAACAATAAACATAAACTTGGTGTGGCCATTTATGTCAAAGAAAGTCTGCATGCCCAGCAGTGTATAGAACTAAACAACTCAGATTTTGAAGAAAGTGTTTGGTGTCACTTTAAGTGCCCTGGTGGCCTTAGCGTTCTACTAGGCTGCATTTACAGAAGCCCCAGCACTTCAGAAGAAAACACTAAAAAATTATTTGAATTACTGAGATCTGATACCATTCAGAAATTTGATAAAGTATGTATTATGGGGGACTTCAATTTCCCATCAGTAAATTGGATACTGGGAACAGGCAGTGCGAAAGACTGCGAATTGGTGGAATGTGTCAGGGATGCTTTCCTGACTCAGATGGTGAGAAATCCTACTCGATGAAGAGAAGGGCAAAAACCGAGTTTAGTGGATCTGATTTTGGTGAACAATGAAGATTTTATTTCAGGGATAGAGCACTATCCTGGACTGGGTAAGAGTGATCATGATGTGTTGTTGTTTAAACTTCAAGGTTTGGACACTGCACCAGAGGAAGGTAAAAGGAATAATTTCAATTTTAAACAAGGTAACTATGATAAGCTCAGGCATACGTTGGCTGAGGTAGACTGGAGTAGTATAAATGGTATAACTAGTGTTGAAGAAAGCTGGTTGTTAATTAAAACAAATATTATTGCAGCTATGGAGCAGCATATCCCCAGGACAAAAGTTAATGTACAGATGAAACTGAAACCTGTATGGTTCAGTAAATCCTGCCTAAAGAAAATAAAGAAAAAGTATGACCTTTATAAAAGATACTTAGTGACCCGTGATGGGTTAGACTACCAGCGATATATTAAGGCGCGAAATAAATGCACAAGAGAGGTGAAAAAAGCTAAAAAGAATTTTGAGAAAAATATTGCAATAAATTGTAAAAATAATCCGAAAGTGTTTTGGAAATATGTACGATCTAAAACTAAAGCATCTTCGGGTATCAGCCCACTGGTAAAGGAGGATGGAGATATAGCAGGGAGTAATGCTGATAAAGCAGAGGTATTAAATAAGTTTTTCTCTAGTGTTTTTACTCAGGAGGATCTAAATAATTTACCATTTTTAGACCTTGCATCTAGATCTGACAATGTTACTTTAACTGAAGTTCTTATAACTCCGAAAGCAGTTCAGGAGAAGTTGAGCAAGTTAGATCCAAATAAGGCTTTTGGCCCAGATGGTATACCGTCCAGAGTCTTAAAAGAAGCAAGTAAAGAGTTATCAGTACCACTTTGCCAACTTTTTAATAAGTCCTTAGAGGAGGGAGTTGTACCATTGGACTGGAGAAGAGCCAATGTCACCGCCTTATTTAAAAAAGGCAGTAGAAGTGATGCAGGAAACTATAGACCTGTCAGTTTAACTTGTATTTTATGTAAAGTGCTTGAATCATTTGTCAGAGATGCTATCGTTAACCATATGACTCTTGGCTCTCTGTACACGGAATGCCAGCATGGTTTTCGTAAAGGTAGGTCATGTGTGACGCAACTCTTGCAGGTAATGGAAGACTTTACGAAAATGTTTGACAGTGGGGAGAGTTTTGATGTGCTTTACTTGGACTTTCGCAAGGCATTTGACTCTGTACCTCATGCAAGACTTTTAGTTAAACTAAAATCTTACGGGATCACTGGGCACGTATTACAATGGATTAAGTGCTTTCTAGAAGGAAGAACCCAGCGTGTCAGAGTTGGAAATTATTTCTCAGGTAACGAGCCAGTTCTGAGTGGTATACCACAAGGCAGTATTTTGGGTCCCATTCTTTTTACAATTTTTATAAATGACTTACCTGACAAAGTATCTAGTAATTGTAGCATTTTTGCAGATGACACTAAACTATATAATGTGACATCTAAGTGCGATAAATTACAAAAAGATATAGATAGTCTTCTGAGTTGGTCAGATACCTGGCAATTGCATTTTAATGCATCAAAATGTAACGTACTCCATATGGGTAAGAAAAATCCTGGACATGACTATTTGATGACCACAGGTGATGACAGAGTGACGATTGACCATAATAGTGTGGAAAAAGATTTGGGGGTTACTTTTGATACAAACCTAAACTTTGATAAACACATAAACAATGCAATTTCCAAGGCTAATAAAATGCTCGGTATCATACGCCGATCTTTTACTTATTTGGATAGTGATACCTTAACCCGCCTGTATAAATAAATCGCATGTAAGGCCACATCTTGAATATGCAAATGTGATATGGTTTCCGTATCTTAAGAAGCAGTCATCTGCTTTGGAGAGAGTACAAAGAAGAGCGACTCGGATGATTAAATCGCTGAGACAATTGCCGTACTCAGAGAGATTGAGAGTTTTGGATTTGCCCTCTCTGAAATTTAGAAGATTGAGAGGTGACCTGATCCAGACTTACAAGATTTTTAATGGGATTGACAACATTGATGTTAACACTTTGTTTCAGTTAAATACTAACTCTAGAACAAGAAACTCACAGGACAATATTCTTATAAGACATTGCCGCACAAACAAAAGAAAATACTCATTCTCCTACAGAGTTGCACCCATATGGAATAAATTGCCAGTTGATACTAAAAGAGCTAACAACCTGAACACTTTTAAAAATCTTCTGGAAAAGGTAATTTCCATACAGAAATCAAAATTTGAGTATGATGACTAATTAGCATACTATCTTTAGTATTCCCCTAACAACCGCAAATGGAACCGGACAAGTAAAAATGCCCAAAATAAAAGGGACATTCAAAAAGCCGCGAGGCTTATACAAGTCCCTCCAAACTAAACTAAACTAAACTAAGGAGAACACAAACTCAGGGCAACAACTGTTTAAGAACATCAGTGATTAAGAACGAATTTTAAAACTGATAACCACACAATTTTTATTTATCTTCAACATAAACCAATAATTATCCAACAGTTTATTATAAAACAAATCCATGCCTACCGAAGTTTGCCCTTTATTTGGGTTCTCGGATTTATCTCCCTTCCTGGAACAGACGACTTTTTTTTTTTTTCAGTTTCCACCTCAAGTCACCATTGGTCAGATATTTGGTATCGACCAATCATTCCACTCGGAGAAAAATGCATGACATCACTTGACAAGATGGCGACCTTTATGGACGTCAATCTTGTTCGGTATCTTTGCTCATGTGGCAAAAGACACCCAGCTTGTCGTTTGTATTTATGTAGGCACTGTTTGAAACTTCGATGTGCTGATTGTGTGCAGCATGAGGTAAGTCGCTGTCTTATAGATAACGCCGACGTTTAAGAGCTCTGTCGGCCTACATCTATACTTCCGAACTTCATTGTCTGCTAGTGCTAGTACTACTAGTAGTAGTAGTGCAACATCAGACATAACTCACAAGTGATAAGTTTCCCCGTCTGTTTTACACACAGTTCCAGAGCACTTACTCGTAGGCCTCACTACAATAATCTATAGTGTTAATAAGTAAGTTGTGTTATTGAAAGTTAAAAAGACGAAAGAAGAGACTTCCGAGCCTGTTGTCTACCAAGGAGGCAGAATATTATTATGTTAATAATATTCTTATTGAGGTAATTATGTTTTATTAGTATTTTAATTTTATTGAACTATTTTTTTGTTTATTTGCAGGTGGATTCACCGTACTGCCCAAATTGCCTGGAAAATATGCCTGCTCCAGAAGCAAAGCTGAAGAAAAACAGGTAGGATTAAAAAAACATTTGTTTAGAAACACAACGCAAAGATCTCACCTCATCATGCATTCACACACAAACCAAACTATCTATTTTAAAGTTAATAAGAAAATGTATGCATGTATAAATCCGAGGTCTCACATTGCTGTTAGAATCGGTGTGAGCAAACTGCAGAGTAACTAAATATTAAGTGGTTGCGTAAGAATACAGGTCGTTTCGGCGTCGAGCCGTTTCGGCGATGCAGTTGGTCATTTCGGCGTGTGGTCGTTTCGGCGTTGGTCGTTTCGGCGGCAGTTCGTTCTAGACCTGCTTTGGAACTTTTAAGTTTTGGGGTCTTGACTCGGGATTAAGTTCTTGATTAGATACGAATCTTCGGACTCTACGACTCTGCGGAAGATCGTAAAAACCACTGATCTATTTAGTTCAGTGGTAAAAACTGCTACTTCCTGTTTGCGGTAGTAGTCGGAACATGTGGGTTTTTTTTTAGAAGAGGAGGAGGGAGGGCGGTGGGGAGGAGGGGTTAGGGTTGAGTGATCGTTGAAAAGTCAATGCTTATTGCATAAGCATAGTTAGTTATTATTTATTTTATATGTTTGTAATTGTGTGAGTGATTTTTTTGGGCGTTTCGGTGGCTGGCCCTTTCGGCGGTAGACCTATGTTTCGGCGGTTTCGCCGAAAAAATTACCGCCGAAACGACCTGCTACCGTTGCGTAATACTAAAAGGGGCTTCTGGTTTGTGTTGGTGTGCACAGACATAAAAGGCAACATTGTGTTGACGCTAATCACATTTGCATTCACAGTCAAAATAATATATATTACTCCTTCGGATGAGAGTATAAACCGAGGTCTAGTCTGTGTCGCATACATTCCATCATAACGGACTTTAAAGATCCTGACGCTCATGTCCTAGACGGGTGAGTGCCGGTGACAAGGAAACACCCCGCATGCACCTAGGTCCTTCTCCCCCATCCCTGGCTGCCCAGGATTGTGCTCAGTTGTCCGGGCGTCAGACCATGCGCCCAAAGGCTGCAGGTGGGCGTCTCGGGCAACTTGAGTTAGATCCTGTATCGGCCAGCGCCTTGAGCAGCTCTTGAGGTGGAAAAGCGCTATATAAGAACGATTAAATAAATAAATAAATAAATAAATATGTGTCTCAAAATTTGACAGTTCATACAATCCCCCACACTTCACCGCAATGAAGCTTCTACTCCGCTCAAACTCCCAGTTCCTGTTCTGCCACCCTAATCAGGACTGAGAAAACAAACAAGGAAAGGTCAGGTACCAGAACCTTCAAAAACGCAGTCACCAGTGCTCTTGAATTCGTTGCCTGAGATGCTGACTTTTGGATTGTTGAGAAAGAGAATAAAGACCTATTTATTCTCCCCAGAGTGGTTTGTTTCTATGGATTTTACCATGCACCACTCTCGCTCTCACTGTCTTCCCTAACCCACACTTCTCTCTCCCTTTCAATTTTCATGCTTCCTTCCTATCATTTGATTTGGTACGGAAGTATTGATGTCGGTGCATGATGCTGCTGTGGATATATGGCAGGGAGATGTGAGAGGGAACTGGAGAGAGAATGTACTTTTTCGTGGATTTCCAACAAACAAAAAAATGTTTGGGAAAAACATAAATTTTTTTTTAAAAATCTTAATAAATAATAATAATAATCTACAAATTAACATTAACATTTTCTCCAAAAGATCCAAACAATTCGCGGAGAACTTAACAGGTTGAGCAAACTGTACTGAAGCACCGGTGCACTGTCTCCTGCAACTGGAAGTAGATGCTCACGCTTCTTCCACTTCGGCACATGTTTTGACCACATCTGAAAATGTAGAGAACAGATATTGTTCTACAGGAATCTTCAATGGCTAAACTAGACAGCAGTGTAAAGAAGGCATAGATATGGCCAGAAATGCTGCCCAGAAGGCAAGGATATCACCTAAAAGACCAAGCCCTGAGAGCCCATAGAAGCAAACCCAATGATAATGCCTCCAAGTCCAAGCTTAAGTAAATTTGATGTTAGGTAACTTTTGTTTTTTTTATCAACAAACTTTTTTTTCGCTGTGGACTTTTACCAGTGTTTGTGACATTCTCTCTGGAGATGGTGAAGTAAAAATACCTAAGAAGGTCATTCATTGAATTTGAAAAGAAATTGTTTTCATTATAAACAAGATGGCAAGCCAGCCAGCCATACAAATGAGCTACATGGTCTGAGAGGGCATTTGTTTGGTTTAATGTGGAAACTTTCAGCTTCAGGTTGCCCCTTGACCCCCACAAGCACCCTCAAAGACATATTTTTATTGAAAATAGAAATTTGGCAGTACATTACCTATCATGCGCACCAAGCATGCATGGTACAAGTGGACATCATCATCATCATATGGAGATTTTATTTACTGCTACTTAACTAAGATTGAGATGGAAGCAGTTGGTCAATAGAGATCTTTTGAAGCCTGTCATTTGATTCTCATTTCATTTTCATTTACTAGAAATAACTGCGCGTGTTATTGTTGGCGGGTTCTTGCGCTATCATCTACTTCCAGTACTTCACAATAAATTATTTTCTGAGTCTCAAAATGGGTTTAGATCCCTATTTCCATATCTAAAATTGTTAAGTAAGGTCCAATCTAAAAAATCGAATCATTTTGGGCATCAATCCCATCATATAACTGATGTAATAAAGTAACTTTGTTGGAAAGCTTGTTTTAATAAAAGACACAGACCGTACGGTTCATGTAGTTGATGGCCTTTGCATACTGGTCAATAATGACTAATGTGCGTTAACTGTTAAAAATGTTACAGCAAGAAATTTCCAGAACGGTGAAACAACTTCAAAATCACAGGCTAGCAAAAGACCTTTGGAAACCATGGGTGTTGTGAGCACTTTTTAAAATATATGCATTACACAATGTTTTATGTTCATGTGGACTGCTCCAGATGCAGCAACTGCTTTGACTGCCCAATCTGTGGCCACACCCTGATGACAAGAGCCACAAGCCAAATGGTCGCCAACCCTGAAGACCCCGGCAAGTCCACGCCCAAAAAGATGTACTACATGGCTTGCAGCTTCTGTCGCTGGACCACTCGTGATGCTGGCATGCTGGACCAAAGTGTCTGTCAGTATCTTCCTTACATTTTCCCCTCATCATGATCATCACTCTTATTGTCATTATCATCCCTTAAAACCATCATTGTTATCTCATTGTCATCATCGCTGTTGTTGTTTTTGTCTAAATTTTTATTTACAGCGTTAGAATTTATCATGCGCCTAAGCACCATGGAGCCTTCATTCCTGTTTGGTCACCCAGATCTTATTTGACAGTAAAATCCTAAAAGAATGTTAACTCATTGAAGCTCACTTCGAATAGTCAATATGGCAATTAAAGATCAGAGGAAAACTTCAGAGTGACAGCAACAGAAATATTCCGTTTCACATCGCATTCTTTCTCCATTCGCTTTTGGTTGCGATGGGTCGGGAATAGTTTCCCCTTATGCATAAAAGATAGGCTTTCTGATTGGCCAGTAATTTATCAATGACCAATCATGGAGTTGGTTGCTATCTTGCGCGTGTAGAACAAAACATGAAGTTACTCTGAAACAAGCATGTCGAGTAAGGTTTTTTACAAGGTTTCAAAAAGCATTCTCCCAACCAAAAATGTGAGTTCTCAGATATTGAGCATTGAACCTTCGTTATTGTTTATATTGTTACTTCGACGTTTTAAAACATTTTTTCTGTTTCAAAAATAATAAACAAAAACACATTATTGGTTGTTTTTTGGTTTTGTTGTCATTTTGTAACTGTTTGGTTAGCTTTTACTGGCAGGAATCTTCTAGAAGGTCACTCGTGTATTTCAAGTTATTTGTCTTTGGCCACTCAAACATTATTTTGGGCACCAAAGTTTCAGGTAAGGCACCCAAAGGGCACTCTTGTAAAAAAGTTAGTTGCTAACCCTGGTCCTCTTCATCGCTTCATCATTATCATTGTCATTATGGCAATGAAAACCAATGGTCTGTATTTCAATTTGCTGCTGAGCCAGCTGCAAAGCTTTATTGGTTGTGAAATACGTTCACTGTTTTGTTGATAATATCCTATGCCAGTAATAGGATTACTTCCTAAATAGCTGTCAACATGTATTTTGTACCGCTTTTCAGGGGAAGCAACTCTCATTGACCTACTTTCGGTTTATTTAGGATAGCTGTCAACATGTATTGTGTACCGCACTTCAGGGGAAGCAACTCTACTTTCGGTTTATTTAGGAATAATGCCTATTCATTTAAATGTAAACTTTCATTTTTATACCAAACTGAATGTTCAAGCAGTTTTGTTGTGACTTATTTAGTTATTGTAAATATTATTTTGAACAGTTAAAAATATTACTTTTCTACCTAAATATATGTTAATGTTAAAACATATGTCAAATTCTGGTAGTATTTTTAATATTTTATTTATTTATTTTAAGTTGTTGTATTTTTTTATTTTTAAGTCAAAGTGCATGTATTCTTTATTCCACAAAAAGACAAATTCATGGGTCTCCGGTAAACACGAATAATTATACACACACAACATTCAACAACTATAGTTGAGATCTGAAAAATTAAATCGGCGTACCGAGTGCTTATTTATTTCGTTATTATTAAATTTTATTATTTATGTATGCATTTATTTATTTTATGTCCGCAAAAATTATTTATTTATTCATGTTATGTTTGCTAAGAAGATTTGACTATCACCGCAAGTGCAAATAATAAAGAGAATTAACGGACTTGTAACAGAAACTTCAGATGTTTCTTTGGAAATATTGACCTACTGACCTGATTAAAAAGAACTACATTCAAAGACTTTGTTTACTTTTGACAAAAATGGGTTTACACTGGTAAAGGGGGTTTACACTGGTCAGGGGGGTTTACACTGGTCAAGGGGGCTTAGACTGGTCAGGGGGTTTACACTGGTCAAGGGGGCTTTCGTTGCTCAAACCTACCGCTAGCGTTAGGCCAGCGCCTTCAGCAGCTATTGAGCTGGAAGTGCTATATGACCCTGTATCATCCAGCGCCTTCAGCAGCTATTGAGCTGGAAGTGCTATATGACCCTGTATCATCCAGCGCCTTCAGCAGCTATTGAGCTGGAGTTAGACCCTGTATCATCCAGCGCCTTCAGCAGCTATTGAGCTGGAAGTGCTATATGACCCTGTATCATCCAGCGCCTTCAGCAGCTATTGAGCTGGAGTTAGACCCTGTATCATCCAGCGCCTTCAGCAGCTATTGAGCTGGAAGTGCTATATGACCCTGTATCATCCAGCGCCTTCAGCAGCTATTGAGCTGGAGTTAGACCCTGTATCAGCCAGCACCTTCAGCAGCTATTGAGCTGGAAGTGCTATATGACCCTGTATCAGCCAGCCAGCACCTTCAGCAGCTATTGAGCTGGAAGTGCTATATGACCCTGTATCATCCAGCACCTTCAGCAGCTATTGAGCTGGAAGTGCTATATGACCCTGTATCATCCAGCGCCTTCAGCTGCTATTGAGCTGGAAGTGCTATATGACCCTGTATCAGCCAGCACCTTCAGCAGCTATTGAGCTGGAAGTGCTATATGACCCTGTATCATCCAGCGCCTTCAGCAGCTATTGAGCTGGAAGTGCTATATGACCCTGTATCATCCAGCGCCTTCAGCTGCTATTGAGCTGGAAGTGCTATATGACCCTGTATCACCCAACGCCTTCAGCAGCTATTGAGCTGGAAGTGCTATATGACCCTGTATCAGCCAGCGCCGTCAGCAGCTATTGAGCTGGAAGTGCTATATGACCCTGTATCATCCAGCGCCTTCAGCAGCTATTGAGCTTGAAGTGCTATATAAACACTTTAAAATAAAATATATACACAAAAAAAAGTATGTTTGGAAAAACGTTTGTTTACAATGTATTTCTTTATCTTTCAGCAAATGGAGGCTGGCAGGATGAAGAAAACCCGGATGCTAAACGGGTAAGGCCAGATTTAGATTTGTTGGAAAGTATTCCTACATAAAAGATAAATATGCAGAGCATTATGCCTTAACAATTTCATGCTCATAATGTAAAACACCTGAAACAGCCAACCTGAAGGGAGACAAAAAGTTTGTGTAAATTACAAGTAGCAAATTACTTTTTTTTTTAAATCTCAGAATTTATTTCAATTATCACAACCAAACTTAGTAAGAATGTGTATATCCACGACACCTCATAAATGATCAGTGAATGAATGACTTCACTTCAAGGTCAAGGTCACAGGGTACACAAATGTTAGTCAAAAAACGAAATTTTTTCATAAAATTTCACTTTTTTCTAAGCTATAAGTAGGTACTCCAAATGTCGCCATTACTGTGTCCGCCCTATGGGCCAAAAGGGTCACTTTCACTGCAGTTGTTCTCTTGATTGTTTTGCCTGATGTTGAATAAAAACATACCAAATAAATGCCTGAGCCTTTTATCTTTTATGCGTTTGTTTCTTTGAGTGAAAGATATCCAAGTTTCAAAGTACGAAACGTGTTTTGTGATGCACTGCCTCGGTTGTGTCAGACGCCATCTTCACAGGGCGCTCTCAACCCCACCTCGATACAAAATGAAATCTCAGTTAGGGAATTAGTCTCCAACAAAAAAATCGACCAATGAAAGAATCTGTACTATTTTGGCTTTCTTCCGGTGCAATTTTTTTTTTTATTCAGTGGGAAATTCATTTTGTGATCTGTTGTGGAACTTTTTGTTGCTTTTTTTAGATAGCTTCAACTGAATCGATCTGTTTAAAAAGTAGCTCGTTGGAAAGGCAAATCTTTTTTCTACAATAATATGTAATCAGTTTAGGATTTTTGAGTTCACACTAGCTGAGATTATTTAGAAATGGAGAGTGGTGTTGAGCGCGACAGCTACCAATGTACGTCGGTAATGGCGGAGTACGATGTAAACAAGGAGACTGAACCGCTTCAGTCGATCGTCAGTGTATCTTCTTGCACGTCGTCACAAGTCAATCTAAAGGCACTTGTTGGTAAGTTTAGCCTTTAAATACTTGTTAATAACATTTGTATTGTCGATAAATATATTTTTTCAAATGATAGGCCAATTGTTTAGCAATTATTTGAAGACCGGAAGTTGACATGTTGATTGATTGATTGATTGATTTATTATTGCTTTAGGTCCAGCGGACTCTTCCGAGCCAAATCAGGACCGGACAACCCCCGATCCGCATAAAAGATCTGTTGAAACAACCCCAGTGGGAAAATTGAATGCCCTCCACCGGCCAGTCACTTTACAATAAAGACATCCCACGCGAGGGACGGCTGAGGGTTGACCTCAACTACGCGAACTCCCCGATTACAAAAACAAAATAGAATACAAACATCATTATAAATCATCAACAAAAAACATACATATGAAATGCCTATAGTGCAAAATAGTACATTCATAGGAAGCCCTAGTGACCACCCGGCAGAAAGCGTCCAACATTCCCAAGCTGATCCAACAGACCTCATACACAAACAAGGAGTCTTGTCCAGGAAGAGTTTTCAAGAAAAAAGGTAGGTCATTGATCTAGCGAAGAAGAAGATAGTATAGCAGAGTGGTAGGACAGATCGGGAATGGGAAAGAGCAAATGAGGAAGACAGCGACAGTGGGAATTTAAAGCACTAAATTTCCAGAAAGTGGGGATACTATTTATACTGAAACCCCCGGCACTCCAACGGGGGGAACTGTTGCCGCAGTTAATTTGTCATGCCTACAAAGGCAAGACAGGTTTTCAACTGGGGCTTTCACTGTACCCTTTATAGGTTAGAACAATCTACAGTGGCAAGATTGCTCATGACCCCAAGGGGTACGGAAGTTGACAATCGAGAATCGATGTAGGTTGAATGGTATGGTAAAAAATATGTGAAATTAATTAAGATACACCTTTTCCACCAGATTTAACTGGTAACAAATTTTATCTGCATATATTAAAGATTCTTAGCATATATTCCATTGGGGTAAAATATGCACAGGGACTTAAGAAAAAACAATCTTGCTAAGTCACGTGACTTCAGCACTGTTTACTTTCGTTTTCATTTACAGCTAGTGAGCTAGAAACTTGTGGCAGTGGTTAGGCCTATATGTTTTAGGGCAATTTGTGTTGAAGCTATTTTTGTTATTGATTTTTTATTTGAGCTGTTCTGCAAGCATCCAAATCTCTCCCAATTACTTCAAGACCCAATGTTTTTAAACATAAATTAAATTGCAGCCAAATATAATTTTAACTTATCTTTTAGTTTTAGTACTTTTACTTAGCCAGGATTGAGGATATTTTTTTTGTGTACATTAATTTTACTGATATATGCGATAATTTAAAAAAAGCAATAGTGATTACATTTTACTTTGGTTTTATCTTTACTTTTATGCCATTGTTCATTTGTATGTTATTTAAATTTAAGTTTAACAGTTGTTTGATATGAAAAGCTATGTTGTATAGTTTTAATGTTTATGGTTGCCATTGTAAAGATTTATTATTATTATTATTATATTGATGATCCATAGTTCTTGTCATACTATTTTGATTTGCCCTTTCCTCTATTCACTCACCACCCCACTGCTTTTTTTCTTGAAGTTTTCTTTTTCTTTCTTTTTGTTTTATATTTTGCCTCCTGTGTCATATTAATGCAATGCTGTCCTTTTTTTTTTTTTTTTTTTTTTTTGGAGCTGATAAAACATAAAACAAACTGAAACTGAGTTTCCTGCCAACCAAGCGAGATGCTCCACCACGCCTACCATCAGACTTGTTGTGTACGAATCGACTACTCCTCCAGCTGGTCGCTCTCTCAGAAGAAGACTTGTTTCGTTGGCCAAAAAAAGAAGACATAGATTTTGATGTCAGCTTCCATTTTGTGTTTAGATGGGATTTTGAGTGCCTGCCAGTGACAAATGACTTTAGACTATGGCGTGTTCGTGATGTGGATGACATTAGTGCAGCGTACATGCAATTGTTAAAAAAGTAAAGTGATTTTAAAATGTTTTCTATGCTGTGAAGAGCATTTACATGGTATTTAATTAAATTTCTCTCAGCCTGCTGATTCCATCAGTATATTATACTTTTCTGTAGGTCAATTAGAAGCCGAGTTGTGAAATATTGGCGTTTTACAAATTCAGCATTGTCGTTTCATCGCATTTAAGACTTGTTTCGTTGGCCCAAAAAAGAGGACATAGATTTTGATGTCAGCTCCCATTTTGTGTTTAGATGGGATTTTGAGTGCCTGCCAGTGACAAATGACTTAAGAATATGGGGTGTTCGTGATGTGGATGATATTAGTGCAGCGTACATGCAATTGTTACAAAAATAAAGCAAATTTAAAATGTTTTCTAAGCTGTGAAAAGCATTTACAAGGTATTTAATTAAATTTCTCTCAGCCTTCTGATTCCATTGGTATATTATACTTTTCTGTAGGTCAATTAGAAGCAGAGTTGTGAAATATTGGCGTTTTACAAATTTAGCGTTGTCGTTTCATCGCATTTGTTATACAGTTTTTTGCATTTTTCATGATTTTAAAGGTGTGCTTGAAGAATAATTATGTTTCTTCATGGACTAAACATAAATTATTTTTGTTGCATGGAATATAGAAGCTCTAGAAAAATGATTTAGTGACCATTCACTTTCATATTTAATGTCTGGCAGTGGTCAGAAAATGTCAAAATATGCAATTTCAAGTTTGGGGAAAAAAAACAAACGTTAAATAAATAAACAAAAATTCATAGCTCGAAAACTAATGCACATACAGAAAAAGCAAATACACCATTGGAATCAGCATGACATTTCCTTTCATTTAAATGCATTTTCTTTTTAATAGTCAATGTTCTTAAAAAATGTTTGGAGTACCTACTATAAGTTATTAGTATTGAACTTATGATTCTTGGTTGCATGATAGATTTCCAATGAGGCACTACTATGCAAATTGGGTCAACTTCACTCACTCCAAGGTCGAGGTCACTGGAGCTGTTCAAAAGTCGGCTCACACAGTTTACCACAGGCACCCATTACCATTTACAGGCATGCCTGTACAGAATTTCCGTACTTTTTCCGGAAATTTGAAAAACTCGGCAAGCGCTACGGAAAATGCCGAATTCACGGTCCGGAAATATATAAAAACAACTTTGGGAAAAAAATAGAACTCGTTGGCCTGTGGTAATGAACCGCGTGACGTATTTCCAAAGACAGCCGAACCCGGTTTAATGCCGCAATGCGCAGTCGCAGTAAAGACATATGGCACCGAAGTTTCCGTTAGAGGCACCGAAGTTTGCCGAACCAGTTTTTGCGCAGTCGCAGCGAAGATCGGTGCTCGTGAGAAAGAATTCAAAACATGGGGTCCAAACGAATGGCTAAGCAAAGTGATTGCGAATCTGAATTTTCAAAGAAATGGCGCAAGGGGCAGACATATCTTGCCTCGTATTCGGAAAAGTGTCCTTTCATTATTCACAGACTCAGAACCAGTTTGGCATCTCCGCCATCAAGTTGCACATGGAAGGCCCACTTCTTATGAAGAATTACGAGGCTTTGGAGAAGAAAAAGAAGATTGTGGCAGCAAATCAATCTATCACTGGATTCTTCGCATAATATCAAAAAGGATGAGTGTAAAAACAATAGGTAGTAAAAGTAAATACAGAAATAGTAATACTGAAATTTGAAAAAGCAAATACTGAAACTTCAAATTGAGGGTAGGCATGCCTGCATTTATATTGACCTGTGCAAAACACTGTACCTTAATTTCTTATCTGTCGACAACATACAAAGTGCATCGTAAAGCATACCTAAATTAATTTGAAGGTACAGATATAAAACAGGACGGCCTGACTTAGGTTCACCGACAGATTAAAAACTAAGGTACAGTATTTTGCATTATTTGTTTTCAGCATACAAAGTGCATCGTCAAGCGTAACTAAAATGATTTGAGTAAAACAGTACTGCCTGATTTAGGTTCAGCGACAGATAAGAAAGTAAGGTAGTGTATTGTGCGTTGTTTATTTTCAGATCAATTCGTTGCTGGAGAACTATCGCAGTGTGGCACAGCGAGAGAAAGCGGAGAAGGAGAGGAAGAAGTATATCAAGAGAAGGAGTCACGTTGGCTTCCAGGTAAAGCACACTCAACATTATCACCATTTTTGTAAAAACATTTTTTATTGACTCGCATGCATAGTACTCAACACACACACAAAATGTTCCATCTGGACGAGATGAGTCCTAAATAGTCCAAAAATTACATTTAAAAAAAAAAATATATATATATATATACCTCTTAAATGATCAGTGAATGAATGACTTCACTTTAAGGTCAAGGTCACATAGTCAACAAATGTTAGTCAAAAAATTAAAAATTTTCACAAAATTTCACTTTAAAAAAAAAGTTATTGTTACACGTTGTCTTTTTATCAATAGTTGATTCGGCCCAGATGCTTGAATCTTGATAAGTGTAACTCAGATTCGTTTATCCACGCAACCTGTTCACTCAGCAACAAGGCAGGAGTCGTTGTATGAAGTTTTCCAACTTTATTTAGCATACATCAACAACTGCATACAAGATCGATTTCCGAAAATCACTTCAAAGATCATCATCAAAAATCTCCATAAATCAACCACTCTTTCACTAACCAAGCAGACAAAGTGCATCACTTATATAGCCTCTCAGCAATCGAGAAAAAGTTCGAACATTCCAGCATGACGCAATAACACCGGACCCAATCAAATTAAAACTTGTTACCGGAACTATGCACTGTCTTACGTCATATAACCTTATTTAGGATAGAAAAGTTGCTTAGCTATTACTACATTTATCGCGAAGCTTCGGTCGATAGTAAACAATTCTAGAAAATTCTCTATAATATCGAGTTATAAAAGCAGTCTTTGGTATGTCCTGTCGACGCATTGGGACTTGGCAATAACCCTTGCTGAAGTCAATCTTTGAGGAAAATTTTACTCCCCGATAATTGACGGAACAGGTCTGTTGTAGTAGGCACCAGCTCAGGGTCAAAGACAATCTTGTTAACCTTCCTGTAGTCAATGCATATTCTGTTGCTCCCGTCCTTCTTCTTCACGACCACGACAGGGGACGCGTAGGGGGAACTGAACTCCCTAATGATGTCCATCTTCAGCATCTCATCGATGTCTTTCTTCAAGGATTCATGGGCCTTGAAAGGGAAGGGTTTGGATCAAACAGAGATATTTGAAGTAAGGTGGACTTCATGGTTGACCAAAGTTGTAGAGCCTGGGACATCATGAAGTTATGGGGAAACTCGCCAATAAGGTCCTTGAGCTCCATCTTTTGACCTTCCATCAGGCTTGGTCTTAACATCATCGATTCCTTCTTTGCTGTGGAAGTCTCCAAGTTCCAATAGTTCCTCGCTGTCAAAGCTGTCGTCAATCTCAGTGGCTGTTGTTGCGTGTACAGTCTCTGATGACCTTTCCATGTACAGCTTA
This sequence comes from Oncomelania hupensis, assembly GCA_036898135.1. Lineage (NCBI taxonomy): Eukaryota > Metazoa > Mollusca > Gastropoda > Littorinimorpha > Pomatiopsidae > Oncomelania > Oncomelania hupensis. Next base: position 136,183,030 of record CM072512.1, read on the forward strand.
AGGAGGTTGGTGTGGTATATCTTGGAATGCTGGCCGACCTTCACCTTGTAGTTGTTGATCCCCATAACGGTCTGCATTTCGTACAGGCCTTTCCACTGCATCAGCAACTTATTGTGATCAGTAGGTAGCAGCATAAACACTTTTTTGCCAGGTTTGAACTTCCTGTTTACAGCTCTACGATCATAGTAGTGCTTTCCACAGTCCTGGGACTTCTTCAGGTTTTTTCTGACTATCTCGAGAGTCTGCTCTGGCTTCTCCCGTAGCTCAAACACGTACTGGTAGCTGTTCTTCACCTCTGTCGCTCTGGGGTGTCTACTTCTTTTGTCCACAGTTCTTTCAGGATGTGCATCGGTCTGGAACTATGCATCGTCTTATGTCATATAACCTTATTTAGGATAGAAAAGTCGCTTAGCTATTAATAGATTTATCGGGAAGCTTCAGTCGATAGTAAACAAGTAATTCTAGAAAATTCTCAATAATTTTGACCGGCGAAAATGTTAAACGTTATACAAAGCTTCTTCTAGCAACATCGCAAAATCAAATCAGAGGTAAATACGCTCTGATATTGCATGTTTTCTATCATGGATCTATCATGCACGTCTCAAACGTAACAGTTATTAATATTGAACTTAAGATTCTTTGATTCTTGGGAGACATCCATGAGACACACTTCCTATGCACATTTGGTCAACCTCAATCCAACGTCAAGGTCACTGGAGCTGTCCAAAGTAATTATACGTACTTTGAAGTGACATGGTCCTTAAACTATGAGATAAATAAAGTTTAAACTTGTATTTAGAGATGATAGATTGATCTTTCATATGTGTTCCGTTTTTGCATTGATCCTAAAGGTCAAATCATTTCAGGACTTGCAAAAACATACAAAAAATAGGTCATCTGGCTCTATTTAACCTATAGTATACAACAACTTCAGGTTATTTGATCATATTCCCCCATGGGGGTGCCGGGGTTTCTGAATAAATAGTATCCCAACTTTCTGGAAATTTAGTGCTTTAAATTCCCACTGTCGCTGTCTTTCTCCTTTCTTTCTCATTCCTACTCCATTCTATCAATCTACTATACTATCTTCTGCGCTAGACCAGTCACCTATCTTTTTTTTTTAAACTCTTCCGGAACAAAACTCCTCATTTGTGTGTGAGGTCTGTTGGATCAGCTTGGGAATATTGGACGCTTTCTTCCAAATGATCACTGGTACTTCCTATTATATTATTATTTAGCAATGTAAGCATTTTATATGTGTGCGCTTTGTTGATATTTTATAATGATGTTTGTATTTTATTTTGTTTTTGTAAACGGGGCTTCGATAAATTAGAGTGTAGTCTCAGCGCTCCCTGCGTGGGATTCCTTTATTGTAAAGTGACCTTGTATTTGTTTATTTATTTTACTTTATTTCATTTCTTTTGTTATTTATTAATATGGCTTTAAAAAATGTTTTATAATTGACAGATTTTTACTTAATTCATTTATTTCTATTGTTGAAATAGTGGTTACAGGTCACCATGCTTTGAGCCTGATTGGTAATTTGGGGAAAAGCGTTTGTATAGCATGCATTATTGTTAGTATTATTTATTTTGGAGGCTATTTAATACTATATAGTAATGCGAAAACGGACAAGCCATCTACAGGATACTATCACACGCTTTGTTTTCAATGGAACTCGAAGCACTGTGATCTGAAGAGATTAATTAAATAAATAAAATCACGTTCATGTGTGGTGTGAGATGGAGGAGGTGTGTGGGAAGTGTGGATGGAGCTGTGTGGTTGTGGGTACCAATAGGTCTGTGTGTTTATGTGTGCAAAGTGTGGGTCAATGTGCTGCGGAGTTTATGTGTGGGTACTGTCTCACTGTCTTGTACTGTTTCTGTAAAATAAAATTTAAAAAAACAACATGCTTTTGTTTTTATGTGTGGGTACTGCTGGGTTTATGTGTGGGTACTGCTGGGTTTATGTGTGGGTACTGCTGGGTTTATGTGTGGGTACAGCTGGGTTTATGTGTTGGTACTGCTGGGTTTATGTGTGGGTACTGCTGAATTCATGTGTGAGTACTGCTAGGTTTATGTGTGAGTACTGCTAGGTTTATGTGTGGGTACTGCTAGGTTTATGTGTGAGTACTGCTAGGTTTATGTGTGGGTAATGCTGGGTTTATGTGTAGGTATTGCTGGGTTTATGTGTAGGTACTGCTGGGTTTATATGTGGGTATTGCTGAGTAGTCACTGTCTTGTAGTGTTTCTGTAAAATAAAACCACATGGTGCTGTTGTTTCAGGATAAATACGGCCTGACTTCAGTGGCCATGAAATGGAAAATGCAACCTGCTATGTCAAACCTTAGGTTGGTATTGTAATGATGATAGTGATTGTTGTGATGATAATGCCGAGGATGATGATGGTGAGGGCTATGATGAGGATGATTGTGATGATATGATAGTGATGAGGATGATGATGTTGATTGCAGTCTGCAAAAGATTGCATTTGGTCCCTTCTACTCCATCCCAGTCCGTGGGGATTGTGATCCATTGCCCGGGCCAGCAGATGATGCACCAAAAGCAGAGTGTGAGTTCCTCCCTTGGCTTGAGTTTGATCCTGTATCAGCTAGTGCCTGGAGCAACTCTTTGAGCTCAAAGGGTATTTAATATGAAAGACACACTAATGTCAGCAACACAACTGCTGATGTAGGATATTGTGGCAAAACAGTGCTTTAGTGGGAAGTATTTGTTTCATTTGTTTTGTGTCTTGCAGCATAAAGGAGTCGGAGAAAGTTCCACTTCCCCCTGAACAGGCGGAGCCAGTGACGGAGTTTGATGCCCTTTCCCAGGACATCTTCACTGAACCCCTGCAGCTGGACAAAGGTGAGGTAAACACAGGGATCAGTTTGGAGAACAAATAAAGATGGAAACTAGATCTTTGTCCAATGCTTATTGTGGACTATTTTTGTTCATTTGCATGGCTTTACAAAGCCTGGAGAAAGGAGGCTGGATGGTGCTACAGAGATCCTTCTCTGGTCTGTTTGTGATTTATATTTAACGTTTTTTTGTAGCACTTTTCCAGCTCAAGAGCTGCTTAAGGCGCTGGCCAATAAAAGATCTAACTGGAGCAGGCTCTGATCCCACTTAAAAATAACCTTTGATATCACTAGCGGTAGTAGTAGTTGGATTTTAGGTAATATTTCCTCGATGATATGGGCAAAGTTGAGGTTGTGAAAGCATGGTAACCGCAGGACTGCACCACTCCAGTAACAAAGGAGAAAGCGATGCTAGTTTTATAATTTATTTTGAAATTTTATGTTGTTATAATTAATGTCATTGCTTTGGATTTGTATATGCAGATGGACAGAAAGTCTCTTTGAAATGTTTGAGCATCAGTAAACGATTGTGCTTTAGAGTCCACCTTGATGCCTTTAACAGGCAAATAAACAAATGAATGTATCCATTTATATTAATCAGTTGTTTTGAAAGAGGCTATTTTTGGGCTTATTGTGCCGTTGTTTTCAGATAGATCAGTACTCATTGTGAGTTTAAAAAGGATGTGAAGTATGTGATACATTTGGGTGTCAGTGTTTCAGAGCCCCTTTATCTGGAGACTGTCATTTGCAGTAACACGGCTACTGCTCTTCTTCTGCTACTGCTGCTGCTGCTTATTGTTACTTATGCGTGCTGAGCTGATGTGTGTTGATCCTTGTTTTGCAGTGACTCTTTTGAGCCAGCGACTGAACACACCAGAGTTTCAGCCCACAGTGACCCACAGCTTAATGTTACTTGTGCGTGCTGAGCTGATGTGTGTTGATCCTTGTTTTGCAGTGACTCTTTTGAGCCAGCGACTGAACACACCAGAGTTTCAGCCCACGGTGACCCACAGCTTGCGGCCCATTCACAAGCACCTTCTGGTCCGCAGATCCCTCAGGTGCAGGGTGAGTTGGCATCCAGTAATGTTTTATAATAACAGAAATAAATACATGAAAATGTTATAAACTGCATATCAGTATTACCAAGGTTAGTGCCCTGTGGCCAACCAATCACATTTGCTGTAGCGCAAAGGTCAAGGTCACTTTGTAGTAAAACATGTTGTGCTCAATATTTAAAAATACCTCTGAAGCTGTCGGGTCAGTTGGTCGGTCAAGTGCTCCTCCACATTTTTGTTTGGTTTTTTAAAACACAGATTTTGCCTGATATCAAGATCAACTCAACCCAACTTCATCCTTTGTACTGTAAAGTATGTTATATCATTTGTATTTGGACTTTCTCGAAGGTCAAGGTCATTATAGTTTCTAAACGCGCTTTGCGCTGTATCTCAACATAGGCTGAGCTGATTTAGATTTTTTTTGTTGTCTTGAGATAGTGGTCTATCATTCGGTGTTTACCTTTGGCTTCCTTAGGATAAAGCCCTGTCACAACACTGCCAACGACATTCATTACAACTTTTGAACATGTTTATTTTTTTGGCTATGTGTGTGAATGTGTGGAAAAAGTGTATGTGTACTTTCTCAAAGGTCAGGGTCATTGTGCTTCACCGTTGACTACACATTTTGCGCTGGATCTAAAAATGGACTGAGCTGATTTTCATAATTTTGTCCTAGCCCATTGTTCACATTATCGTTCCATGTTTTCTTTTTGCTTGGTTACAATAAAGCTGGCTCACAACTCACAACAAGAAAATAAACACTTTTAAAAATGCTTATTGTTCGGCCATGTGTGTGATTGTTTTGTTTGAGACGCGCACGATAGATCCCATCGTTTTGTTTTGCAAAGCATGCGGTAACAGTGTATTTACCTTTGATTAGATTTTGCGTAGTTGTTAGAAGAAGCTTTGTATAACGTTGATAATTTTCGTTGGTCGATATTATTGAAGAATTTTCTAGAACTACTTGTTTACTATCGATTGAAGCATGTAGATAAATCTACTGGTAGGTAAGAGATTCTTCTAACCTAAATAAAGTCATATGACGTAAGACGGTGCATAGTTCCGGTGATGAATTTTATTCTGATTGTCTGTAATTGCGTCACGCTGGAATGTTGGAACTTTCTCTAGCGTATAGAGAGACTATATAAGTGCGAATGAAAAAAGTGAAAAAGAGTGGAAAAAGCGATTCTTGTATGCAGTTGTTGATGTACGCTGAATAAAGTTGGAAAACTTCATACGGTACGACGACTCCTGCCTAGTTGCTGAGTGAACAGGTTGCGTGGATAAATGAATCTGAGTTACACTTATCAAGATTCAAGCATCGGGGCAGAATCAACAATTAATGAAAACAACAACAGTGTAACAGTGACTATCTAGAAATATGCTCCAATGGCTTGACATCTTGCTTTTTATTTTTTACTTTTCTTCACTTTGATATTTTTCAGGAATGTGAGCACAACTTGAGTAAACCTGACTTCAACCCTCTATCCATCAAGTTCAAGATTCAGCTGGTTGCTGTGTGAGTGATACTATCTGCACACCTGATTTTTGTGTACTGACATGCATAGCAATATGAATATGTATTCACATCTCCACCCACCTTTTTTTCCAGATTCTTTTGCCATTGCAAATCTGCTCCACATAAGTCCTAAATAACCCCCAAGTAATATTTTTTTTGTTAAAAAGACTGTCCATCCGTTGTCTGTGTGCAAAACTTGAAAGTGGCAGAATTTCTCACAATCTGTTGCATCTGCCGCAACCAACCTTGGTAGGGTGGTGTATACCCAAGGTCAAGGTCACTTTGAAGTGACCTTGACCATAAACTATGAGAGATAAAAAGTCCAATTAGAGACAATAGATTGACCTTTCATATTTGTTACATTTTGTGTCAGTCTTGAAGGTCAAGGTCATTTTAGGTCTTACAAAACCATACATTTGTTATTGTACAGCGGGAATAGCTCTCTCTCTCTCTCTCTCTCTCTCTCTCTCTCTCTCTCTCCTCTCTCTCTCTCTCTCTCTCTCTCTCTCTCTCTCTCTCTCTCTCTCTCTCTCTCTCTCTCTCTCTCTCTCTCTCTCTTCTCTCTCTCTCTCTCTCTCTCTCTCTCTCTCTCTCTCTCTCTCTCTCTCTCTCTCTCTCTCTCTCTCTCTCTCTCTCTCTCTCTCTCTCTCTCTCTCTCTCTCTCTCTCTCTCTCTCTCTCTCTCTCTCTCTCTCTCTCTCTCTCTCTCTCTCTCTCTCTCTCTCTCTCTCTCTCTCTCTCTCTCTCTCTCTCTCTCTCTCTCTCTCTCTCTCTCTCTCTCTCTCTCTCTCTCTCTCTCTCTCTCTCTCTCTCTCTCTCTCTCTCTCTCTCTCTCTCTCTCTCTCTCTCTCTCTCTCTCTCTCTCTCTCTCTCTCTCTCTCTCTCTCTCTCTCTCTCTCTCTCTCTCTCTCTCTCTCTCTCTCTCTCTCTCTCTCTCTCTCTCTCTCTCTCTCTCTCTCTCTCTCTCTCTCTCTCTCTCTCTCTCTCTCTCTCTCTCTCTCTCTCTCTCTCTCTCTCTCTCTCTCTCTCTCTCTCTCTCTCTCTCTCTCTCTCTCTCTCTCTCTCTCTCTCTCTCTCTCTCTCTCTCTCTCTCTCTCTCTCTCTCTCTCTCTCTCTCTCTCTCTCTCTCTCTCTCTCTCTCTCTCTCTCTCTCTCTCTCTCTCTCTCTCTCTCTCTCTCTCTCTCTCTCTCTCTCTCTCTCTCTCTCTCTCTCTCTCTCTCTCTCTCTCTCTCTCTCTCTCTCTCTCTCTCTCTCTCTCTCTCTCTCTCTCTCTCTCTCTCTCTCTCTCTCTCTCTCTCTCTCTCTCTCTCTCTCTCTCTCTCAGCAGCCAAACAACTGACAAGCGATAAAAAGGTCTAGTGAGGTAGTCTTTCTAATTGGTAATATTGCCACCATACCTACAGTACCATGACTGCTAATAACACGTACTTCCCTCAGTTGTAAAGAGAGACTAGTGGTCTGAGAAAGCGAGAGAAAGCAAATGTGATGATGGATGCTTGCTGTTTCAGGAATCATATTCCAGAGCTGAGGATCATGGCACCGGCCACCTTCACTATCAACAAGGTGTGTCAGGGACATTTTCATTTATATCATTTTAAGCACTGATAGCTAAACTTTATAGATTTACCAAAAAAAGCAGAAAGTCTCCCTCAAAGCACACAAAGCTTTCCAAATTGTGTGGAGGGTCAGTACAATTTGTTAAGGGCCAATATTGACATAGTCTTGTATTTGTGTGCAGAGAATATTGACATAGTCTTGTATTTGTGTGCAGAGAATATTGACATAGTCTTGTATTTGTGTGCAGAGAATATTGACATAGTCTTGTATTTGTGTGCAGAGAATATTGACATAGTCTTGTATTTGTGTGCAGAGAATATTGACATAGTCTTGTATTTGTGTGCAGAGAATATTGACATAGTCTTGTATTTGTGTGCAGAGAATATTGACATAGTCTTGTATTTGTGTGCAGAGAATATTGACATAGTCTTGTATTTGTGTGCAGAGAATATTGACATAGTCTTGTATTTGTGTGCAGAGAATATTGACATAGTCTTGTATTTGTGTGCAGAGAATATTGACATAGTCTTGTATTTGTGTGCAGAGAATATTGACATAGTCTTGTATTTGTGTGCAGAGAATATTGACATAGTCTTGTATTTGTGTGCAGAGAATATTGACATAGTCTTGTATTTGTGTGCAGAGAATATTGACATAGTCTTGTATTTGTGTGCAGAGAATATTGACATAGTCTTGTATTTGTGTGCAGAGAATATTGACATAGTCTTGTATTTGTGTGCAGAGAATATTGACATAGTCTTGTATTTGTGTGCAGAGAATATTGACATAGTCTTGTATTTGTGTGCAGAGAATATTGACATAGTCTTGTATTTGTGTGCAGAGAATATTGACATAGTCTTGTATTTGTGTGCAGAGAATATTGACATAGTCTTGTATTTGTGTGCAGAGAATATTGACATAGTCTTGTATTTGTGTGCAGAGAATATTGACATAGTCTTGTATTTGTGTGCAGAGAATATTGACATAGTCTTGTATTTGTGTGCAGAGAATATTGACATAGTCTTGTATTTGTGTGCAGAGAATTGAAGAATTGGGTAGCATGATTGTTCAGATTGAAATAAATAATAAGTAATGGACGATTTTGTCACTCTTCCCTTCCAATTATGAATGTAAGTGGGAAAATCTATGACCAGCGTACATGCTCACATCAATTTTGAACGGGTAACTCTGTGTGGCAGTCAAAAATGAGTGCATCATTGGTCTGAAATTGCTATCTATGTCAGATTTGATTTGTGTGCGTTCGTCTTGACACATTAGTGTGTATTTAATGATGACTGCACATTTGCAGGAGACTGTGGTGACTTTCACTCTCAGCAACCCCTCGGTGTTTACCACTGTGGTCAAACTGATGCCTATTGAAGGAGACACCGACCTGGACTTCATGACAGCCAAGGCAAGTTTGTTTTGTGTGGGGTTTTTTGTTTGTCAAATGAAGAGTTAAATATATGAAAGGTTGTACAAAGCCTGAAAATGGGCAGAGGGATGGCGAGAAGGGAGAATGGGAGGATTGAGGGAGGCGTTGGGGACTGGTTCAGAACAACAGTCGGCGTGTGTCAAGGATGCCTACTCTCTCCAACACTCTTCAACATCTTCTGGAGCGCATCATGTCAGATGCCCTTGCAGATTATGAAGGCACAGTCAGCAATCTCCAACCTCTGTTTTGAGGATGACATTGATGGATTGGCTGGAGAGGAACAAGAACTTGAACAGCTGGTACATAGGCTTGACACCACCTCCAGAGGCTTTGGAATGAAAATAAGTGCAAAGAACACCAAAATGATGACCAACAACACCAATGGCATCAACATGGATATCAAAGTTCAAGGCCAATCCCTCAACACAGTGAATAGTTTCACATATTTAGGAGCCGTTGTATCAGACAGTGGATCCCGACAGGAAGTCCTCTCCAGGATCGCACAAACAACTGCTGCCCTGATGAGGTTGAAGCCCATTTGGAAAGACAGGACCATCAGTCTATGCTCCAAGGTAATGCTGCTGCATTCCCTTGTCATCTCCATCTTCCTATACTTTGGGGACAGCAGACCTACAACAAAGAATACAAAGCATGGAGATGAGGTGCTACCGAAGACTTCTGAGCATTTTGTATACCCAGCACATCACCAACGATAAAGTTCGACAGACCATCACACAAGCCATTGGACAACACGATGACATGCTCACAGAGAACAAACGAAAACTTCAGTGGTATGGCCACGTCACCAGAGCATCAGTCCTTGCAAAGACCCTCCTTAAGGCACGGTGCAAGGAGGCAGAAGAAGAGAGAGAAGGAACAAGAGGTGGGAGGACAACATTTGAGAATGGACTAGCTTGACACTGAGCGAAGCCATGAGGGTTGCTGAGGACAGAGAAAGATGGCGTACGCTGGTTAAACAATCATCTGTGGTGCCCCAACGACTTCCGAGTTATAGGATAGGATAGGATAGGAAATACCCTTATTATTATTATTATTATTATTATTATTATTATTATTATTATTATTATTATTATTATTATTATTATTATTATTATTATTATGTGAATTGTTGTGATACAGTGCTTGCCAACACCAGGATGTAACTCCCACAGTCCAGGGCACCTTTGCTGCTTGACCAGCACAATGCAGTGCCCCAGGCATAAGAGCAGTCCAGTAGACAAAACATTGTCTAAGCTGTGGCCTACAAACTGTCTCCTGTATATTATCACCCACAAACTGTGGAGTCCTTGTTATCGCACACAATTATTCCTTATATCCACAGTAGTTTGTTATCTTGTTAGCAGTATACAGAAAATTATGACCTTAGGTCTAATATTTGATGTGCGTTTGTTGCAGATTGACCTTCCTAAGTGTGACCTTGTGCTGGCACACCATGATGACACTGCCGCTTATGATGACATCAGCAAGACGCCACAAGACTTCAAAGATGACCCAAGGTTTGGCTTACTGCACTTTAGACATTACAATACTATTAGTAGTAGTAGAAGTAGTAGTATTGATGATATATATTTTTTTTATTTTAACAACTTTATTATCACCGAGGTGTAATTCGGGCACTTTCATTTTCGAAAGTACAGCAGTCCCAAGTGAAGCAATTTACCCAAGGTACATGCTGAGTGTGCTCTTGTCACCGGCACTCACCCGTCTAGGACATGAGCGTCAGGATCTTTAAAGTGCGTTATGATGGAATGCATGCGACACAGACTAGATCTCGGTTTATACTCTCATCTGAATAACCCATGCTGACAGCATTAAAACGACCCAAGAATACATGGTTTTCGCTAGTAGTCCTTTAACTCTTAGCGTCCTATAAGGTTTACTGTACATTTGTATATCCTGTAAGGATTTCAAGTATATTGCAATAAATTGGGTTATGAATTTGAAAAAATTGCAAAAAATTTATTTATTGTCACATTAACTTCATATTTTAGGATATGTTTACAAAATGGTAATTCTATGTACCCAAAGAACCATTTTGACTTTAGTACTATTTTTACCTGTTGGAATCTTGTAATTAATTCATAATTACAGGTATTTTCTGGACTATGTTAATAAAACAACAAGACAGTGTGGATTGCATGAATGTGTGCACAGACAGTCAACACAGACAAGAAAACTAACTCACTCTGGTTGTCTACACCAAGTCCTTGTGCTCTTTCAGCAATAAGCTCATCAATAAGGTTACCAAACTCAGTAATACTATCGAAGCTATCCTCTGCCATCATGGCAAAAAATTTCGCAAACTCAAACCTCAAACAAAATCGTTAAAAAAGTACACAAAACCAAGTCAAACTTGCGAAAACGATAGCGGAAAACACACGGGAACCTTTCCGGAAGTTGACTAAACCTTCTCTCACGCACTGGAGAGTTCCTATTTCCTGTGATTTCATGACTAAAAGGTGCACTAATGAAGCGCGCATTACCGCGCTTCAGGATTACGGGCGAGGCACGCTGTTACGTTGAAACGCGAATGGTAGTACGTCGGAAGCGCGCACGATAGATCTAATCGTTTCGTTTTGCAAAGTATTCAGTGATGGAGTTTATTTACCTTTGATTTGAGTTTGCATTGTTGTTAGGAGAGGCTTTGTATAACGTTGATAATTTTTGTTGGTCGATATTGTTGTAGAATTCTCTGGATCCCCTTGTTTACTATCGATCGAAGTTTCTTGATGGACGTAGATAATGGCAAATATTCTGGGACGGGAAATAATTATGTATGACGTAAGACAGTAATGACGAAGTTAGAAGCGATTGGTTAAATTGCGTCAAACGAGATTGATCCAGGTTATTCGGGAGTATCAAGAGACTATTTAAGTGCCGCGCTGTTTCAAAAATAAGATAGTTATTGTTGCTGATAGTGAAGTTGGAAAGTAAATTTGAGAGTGGAAAGGCGATTGAACGATTGTATGCAGTTGTTGATGTGTGCTGAATAAAAGTAGAAAACTTCATACGTCGACTTTGTGACTTGTATGCTGTTTGAACGGGTTGCGTGGATAAACGAATCTGAGCTACACTCATCAGTACTTCAGCATTGGGGCTGAATCCATTACTGATAAAACACCAACATCGAATCGAGTGTAACACACGCATTACCGCGCTACAGGACGCTAAGAGTTAAAAGCACATGTTTTCCATCTCAGTTTAGAGACGTCATTTTGCAAACTACTAGCACAAAAGGGGACGTCAGATTGAACTCATTGGAGGCGGAACTTTTTTGCCATGTTTATTCCCTGAAAACGCACTATTTAAGCATATTTTTGAAAATTTAACCGTCTAATATATAAAAGACAATATAAAACTATACATTTTTGTAAAGATCATGTTCTTTCAAGAAATAAACAGTAAAAAATGCAATTTTTCACCCTTTGTAAGAAAATAGCACTCAAGTATCCACACTGTATGCGAAAATCCAAAAAGTGTTTGATATCCAGAATATATAGTACATTCACCACAAAACATGTCAATTTTGCACAAATTATACAAATTAATTTCAGAACATGTATCAAAATGTTTATGAATGATTCTTGTAGATCAGTACATATAAAATTGTCATTTTAGATTTGGCTGCAATTTTGTAATTGAGGTAAAACACGCGCTTCACGTTTACCCATGAAAATTATTCTATCCGCAAAAATACTGTTTTACAGTTAAATACTCTTTACATTTAAAGGGAGGTAACAAGCCAATTAGGAATTATTAGCCTTGCTCCCAATTGTACTCTCCCTTTAGTAGTTGGGTTGCTTATAACGGACTTTATCGATCTTCCTAAGTCATGCTCCGCTGACAACCATAAAAACTAACTTTGCATCCTGTGACGCGCTTCGCCGGCAGTGAGTTAAATCTGTCAGAAAGTGATGGGTCTGCTCTGCCCAAAAAAAAACTGCACTGGTATAGGTAATGATACATTTTCTGTAAGTCAACAGGTTGGACTTTTATATTGTGTCCCAATAAATGACCTAAATGTGTATTGTGTAAAGGTTTACAGTGTATTGTGTAAAGGTTTACAGTGTATTGTGTAAAGGTTTACAGTGTTTTGTGTAAAGGTTTACAGTGTTTTGTGTAAAGGTTTACAGGGCTTGGTAGAAAAAGAACGTATAACTCGGTGTTCCCAATCCAAATGATTACTTTCCTTTTGTAAATGTGTCCAGTGTTTAGAACGCTAACCTTATGTACAGTGTAAACGGTGGTCACTTTTTTCTTACTCCCCATGCACTCACAACAATCAAACCCCCATTAATATCATGTCAACAATTATCATTAATGTTTTCTAAAGCCAAATATAAGCGTTGAGATTCATTTTATTGAAACGGAAATACAATACAGCACAGGAGAGAGATATCAGTGCTACAATGCAGGGATACTGTTCAGGCATCTTTGGCACTGCCACTGTAATCCACTACAAAATAATCACAATGAGATCAAAACATGGAAAAAGGATCGACCATTACCACAGTGTGCAAGGCAGTATGTTAGTTGACAATTATCCATGAAGCATCTGATCTACTGGATTTATTCAGAGAAAGTCAGGCCTATCCTTATCAGGATCCGATGTGTTGGTCAGGCTGTCTTTTTGACACGGCAGGTAGGACAGGTATATCAGCCTTCAGGTTTGCTAAGGGTTAAGGGGATTTTCCCACCAAACTGCTGATTGAAGGATGTAATTTGCATGACTTGTGCGTCACAGGGTGGTGGTGTTCAGGAGAGCCAACAAACTGGGATTTGCAGCTAAAGTGATGCCGTTCTGCAAAGAGGGAGAAGTTAAGGTAAGTTCATTTCAAAATAACAAGAGCTATCGGGATTGGAGTTAGATTCTGCCCTACTTGTCGTCAGGCCCAACAAAAATTGCAAAGATTATGCCTTTCAAACCTTTGAACAACGTCTAGATTTAGACACACATGTTTAACCTAGAAGAGAAAGCATCTCTTTTTTCATTTCCTGTTGTCTGATTACTTAAAACAACCGCAATATGCCAAATGTCACCGAAACTGAAAGTACCCGTGACGCTAGCGGAATGGGACAGTTCAGGAATAGGTGGGCATGGTTTTGAATGGCAGAATGGGACAGTTCAGGAATAGGTGGGCATGGTTTTGAATGGCGGAATGGGACAGTTCAGGAATAGGTGGGCATGGTTTTGAATGGCAGAATGGGACGGTTCAGGGATAAGCAGGCCTGGTTTGGAATGACGGAATACGGTGGTATGGTAGCCTAAAGGTTAATAATGGAATTTGTGATGCAGTCAATCTAAAACATTTAAAATGTAAACATTCCATTTCCTTTCAGTCTCCTAATAGTGAAAATGTCCTTTGGAGTGGGGGCAAAACTTGCTATAAAATGATTCAAACAGTACAACACAACACAACTTTAGGACCTCAAAATAATGAACTTGCAAGCAGGCGATGTTGACTGTAGCCGAGTGTCAAAGATCTCTCAAGCATAGGCTGGTGTAGGAATATGCCCTCCACAGCTGACAATGCTCACATTGGGGCTGAATCAACTACTGATAAAAACCAACATTGAGTGTAACAGACTGTAGCCTTTTTTCAGAGGTCTCTCAAGCATAGGCAGTGTGTAGGAATATGCCCTCCACAGCTGACAATGCTCTATAACCTTAGCAGCAGCCCCATTGCAGCTGTTACTGTCACATATATGTACCAAGTGTCCATGTTACTGTGACATATATGTAGTGTCTGTGTTACTGTGACGTATATGTACCAAGTGTCCATGTTACTGTGACATATATGTACCAAGTGTCCATGTTACTGTGACATATATGTACAGAAGTGTCCATGTTACTGTGACATATATATGTACCAAGTGTCCATGTTACTGTGACATATATGTACAGAAGTGTCCATGTTACTGTGATATATATGTACCAAGTGTCCATGTTACTGTGACAACCGCAATGTGACAACGTCTGTGTGTATTGTACTGTATTGTGTAGTGGAAAGTGGCCTATTGCTGCTGTATCATGTGACAACGTTTCTGCGTATTGTACTGTATTGAAAGTGGCCTAATCCTGTTGTACTGTATTGTGTAGTGGAAAGTGGTCTGTTGCTGCTGTATCATGTGACAACGTCTGTGTGTACAGGTCAGCTTCATGATGCGTCACGAGTATCGCAACACGGCAGCTGTCATACAGAGCGATGACAAGGAACCCAAGCTGGAGTGGCTGGAACATCGTCTGTTTGTCAACCTTGGCCATATCCAGCACTGATGGCCATCATGCACATCACACATGGGAGGACAGTTAGACCTATGCTTCACAATCCATATTGTTTGTCAGTCAGACCGTTATGTAAAACAATTATTTATTATTCTATATTATTGTTTGATATTCGACTGTTACTCTAAAAGAGGAGAACTATGAGAGTGATGACGTTTATTCTGTGTCAGTATGATGTAGAGCAAAGTAGTTGCATGAATGGAATAAATTTTGAAGTGTAACGTCTACACACATACACCCCCCCCCCCACCCATTAATGGTGTCCCACGAAAGATTGGGTAGGGTTCTAAATCAACACTGAACCACCGGAGCAATCATACTGCTAAGATCAGGGCTTCCAATCTTCCGCCGTTCGGCGAATTTCCGCCATTTAAAAAAAATTTCAGCCGAAAAATTTTAAAGTTCCGCCGTAGAAAACTGCCGAGGTAAAAATTTCATAGGGGCTCCAAAATATCCGTAACACAGTCTCAGTTTGGTTGATCTGTAATTGGCTGGTTTCGAAGACTGGAAACGGATCATCGTTCTGTTTGCGAATAGGCAAAAATGGCGGGTCGAATTTTTGTTCAACGTGGCCAAAAGTTTGACGATGTTTCTTGCAAAAACAAGTGGAGATGGGACTGGATGGAGGTGGAGGTAGAAGAAGAAAAATTGAGTCAACATATCTGAAAGATTCCACGTGTCGGACACGCGTTTTGCGTCTTGTGCTCGAACGAAAAGTTTTTGCTTTTAAGATATGAAGCAATTAAGATCGTTAAAATGTGGTAAATTCCATATTTGCCTTAATTATTCTCTATTCATGTGAGACCTTACATCAAACCTTTTGTAAATCACTTATTTTCTTTCTTCTACTTCACTCTCACTAATAAAATTGTTTCTTTTATAGCAGACAGTGTTTGGGGTCGTGCGCTCGTGACCTCGTCACTCGGTCATTTTCCTCCTTTTTTATCTCAGACCATTGGAAGCCCTGTAAGATGGACAGTGAAAAATGTCCACTTTAATTTTGCCCACCACGATGGGGTGTCGGATAGTGCAGTGGTTGGAGCACTCGCTACTGTGTCGAAAGTGAAGCACCGTCCGGTGCGGTTAGCACTTGGATGGGTGACCGCTAAGGTGTGAAGCGACAAACAACAACGCCCCCAGTTGACTCAACTGTGATTGAGTACCTACTCTCTTGAGGGTGGGGAAGGGTAAAGCAGCGAGGGAGAGAGTTGGGCATCACCCTCATTACGCTGGCCCAAGATAAGTGTGATCTCCAACATCACGCTCCCCTACGGCCACAAGGCTATGGGACTACCTTTACCTTTACCTTTTTTTTTTTTACCACCACGATGGGATTGGATCCTGGGTCCTGAATTTGCCAGGCCAACGCTGTACCACTGAGCTAGGGGTGGTGGGCAGATGACATGTGAACGTGAGGGTCATGGCATAGTTCTGGTGTCATCCGACCCGCACCACCAACTTCCCTTGGTCTGTTGGGACATTAGTTTAGGTTTTGCTTGCGGGCACTTTCTTTTCTTGCAAATGAATGAAAACTTGAACAGAGTGCGTGTGTGTCTGTACTCTGTGCTTACTATTGCTTGCAGGGGTGGTAGGGTCTGTTTGGGGAATACAAGTGTATTTCTGTATCTAGTGGAGAGGAGGAGAGGAGGGTGAAGGGGGGGGGGATGGAAGGAGTGCGTGTAAGAGAGTGTATGGGTGAGTGTGTATGGCCACAAGTTGGAGAGAGGATGTATGTGCTTTTGAGTGCGGTAATACTAGCTTTGCTTTGCTTATTTCAGTGTTTCATTTGCCTATGATATTTATGAGTGAATTGTTCTGGCGAATTAGTACTTTTTGTAATTGCAGTCATTCTGTTTACTTTTTTAAATTTATGTTGTGATGTGTGCACGTGTATGTCAGTGATTTGTGCGAATATTTGCTCATTATGTTAATTATTATAATGTAACATCGCTCCCATTGTTAATGACTGAACTGTTCTTTATAACTTCTTTTTTTAAATATAGTAATTGTTGAGATTTGTGGGGCTGTTTGGTGTTGTTGTACATAACGTTTATTTAAAGATATTTACAATTTGCTTTTTTGTTGCTCCATCTGCAGGATTACTGTTACAATATTTCCATCTTGCTGGTCAACAATAGGATGACAATAACATGATGGGGTGCACATGCAAGCATTCCCAGTGTAATAAGTCACCAAGTACATAGCAGCTGACATTTTGAATGGTCGGACACCAAGTTTAGATTACATTTTTCCCTAAAATATTAGACACTGGCACACAAAATGTACAAATATATGAGCAAAATAATAATCTCTTTGCGTGGATGAGACATTGTATACGTGTTTGAGCTATTTTGATCTTGAGCTTAGATGTACTTGAATGACGATTCTGTTAATGTAATCTTATGCTTGTGTGTAATGTTAATATTATCCTATCCTATCATTTTAATCTTATGCTTACATGTTATGTTAATCTGTTTTGCCTTGGGTGATTGTTTCTTCCATATTTTAAACATGTGTAGCAGTAGTAGTAGTGGTGCTGAATTGAATTGACATGAATGGATCTTTGAATTTTTGTTGTTGACACAATCCTAGTGTAGTAAATAACCATGATTTTCAGACTGTTACACTCACATACACACACAACCTCCACACTCACTCCCGTATAATATATAACCATTATTACAAACAGCAGAGGTTGACAATGAAAGGCCAATAGAAGAAATCGTATACACATTACCTTACCTTGAACACTCTGAAGAACAATCTCAGCATGCACAATAGGTCCTGTTCACCCCCCCCCCCCCCACCCCACCCCGCCCCCCTCATCACCTCACTCTCCCTCCTCCCCCTCCCTTCCCTGACCTGGCCAATGCTGCGTTAGCAGCTGCTGTGCTTTCACTGAGAAGGAGGGCAAAAAAAAAAACAACTCCCTCATAAATGACCAATAAAATATTTTTAAAAAATAAAATTAACAATTAAAATTTCATTGCTGTTCTTGTACTTATTGTAAAGGCTGAAGCACTGAAGTCTTGGTTCTACAGGAAAATACAATGTGCTAGGCTAGGCGTACCCATAGTAAAAGAAACAAAGCAGATGTAGGAGGTGAGGGGTTGAATACAGGAAATTTGTTGCAGCTTACTGTCCGTAATGTACGGTAGTATTGTTTATTGTATGATGGTTGTAGGTAATGGTGCTTTGAATGTAGTCTTGTTAACCCTTGTAGTGCCAGGCATTGGCTTTGGCTGCCTGTGGCAGGCCACACTCAATTTTGCCAAGAAACAAGTATTATTGGTCTGGCAAGTACATGGCATGCAGGCTAGAAGCCTTTGAGCCCTCTGAATGAGAGGCTGGCCCAGGCTTTGCGTGGTAACAATTGTGAGTACATTTTGAACTTCCACAGTAGTGGAGTACACACCCCTGTTGTACAAATATTGACACTGTCAGACGTGCAATGTTCATGTGCTGTGACACTGTCAGAGGTGCAATGTTCTTGTGCTGTGACACTGTCAGAGGTGCAATGTTCTTGTGCTGTGACACTGTCAGAGGTGCAATGTTCTTGTGCTGTGACACTGTCAGAGGTGCAATGTTCTTGTGCTGTGACACTGTCAGCGGTGCAATGTTCTTGTGCTGTGACACTGTCAGCGGTGCAATGTTCTTGTGCTGTGACACTGTCAGCAGTGAGACTTGACACCACACAGCAGCAGCAGAGCTCAATATAGGCAGGCCTACTGCTACTAGCTGTGACTGTGGGGTTACTATGTAGTACAGGCACACACAGGTGGTTGGATAAGAAAATATTATTTGTGCAATATCTTGTGTAGATAAGAGAAGAGATTCCAGTAAACCACCTATAAAAGTTGACGCACTGTTTGTTGTTCTTACATCATCATTATCACCCAGTCCTCATCCTTCTTCTTTTCTTCTTCGCTTTCACTTTCTCTTCCTAATTTTCTCCTTGTTGTTGTTGTTGTTGTTGTTGTTGTTCTACTTCTTCTTCTTCTTCTTCTTCTTCTTCTTCTTCTTCTTCTTCTTCTTCTTCTTCTTCTTCTTCTCTTTCTTATCCCCCATGGGGTTGCCGAGGGTTTCTATCCCCACTTTGTGGAAATTTAGTGCTTTAAATTACCACTGTTTCTGTCATTCTTACAGAGATGCCAACACTCACGGTTTCGCCGTATTATTTTCCGGTGGCAAATAGTCTTTTTACGAATTTACGCTGAAGTTATTTTTCTTACGGCGAAAATAATTTTTACAAGAATATATATTTGCAGCTGATGATTATGGCAAAAGGACTTACACGTTTCAGACTGATTACACTTAGGCAATGTCACAGTATAAAATAATGCAGCATATTATGTAACGACCTTATAAGGTAATAAATCTGTTTAATAGCTTCAATTATTGCTTGCTTTAGTTTAACTTATTGCATATCGCAGTTCACAACCTTGTTAGCTGCGCTGAATCAGCAGCAGCAGACAAAACAATGCAAAGAAATCAATGAGATGTACCTTTTTTTTTTAAATTTTATGTCGATACACAACCTCAAAGTGATTTATTTTTATTAACTCTAACATTGTGCAGTACATGATTCTGATTTGTAGCAGGTTGATGTTCTGGAAATTTAGTGCTTTAAATTCCCACTGTCGCTGTCTTCCTCATTTACTCTTTCCCATTCCTGCTCTGTCCTATCACTCTGCTATACTATCTTCTTCTTCGCTAGATCAATGACCTACCTTTTTTCTTGAAAACTCTTCCTGGACAAGACTCCTTGTTTGTGTATGAGGTCTGTTGGATCAGCTTGGGAGTGTTGGACGCTTTCTACCGGGTGGTCACTAGGGCTTCCTATGATGTTAGTATTTAGCAATATAGGCATTTTATATGTATATGTTTTGTTAATAATTTATAATGATGTTTGTATTCTATTTTGTTTTTGTAACCGGGGGTTCGAGTAGTTGGGGTAAAGCCTCAGCCGCCCCCTGCGTGGGATGTCTTTATTGTAAAGTGACTGGCCGGTGGAGGGCATTCAATTTTCCCACTAGGGTTGTTTCAGCAGATCTTTTATGCGGATCGGGGGTTGTCCGGTCCTGATTTGGCTCGGAAGAGTCCGCTGGACCTAAAGCAACAATCAATCAATCAATCAAAAATATCGACTATCCTTCTGACTTCAGTCGGGGTCAAGTTTTACCACAGATTATTATAGAATTCTTTTGCGGAGCTCAGTCATCTTTGATTTTTCCGATATGATTTTTAATAAGAAATCTCAATCCTGGACCTTTGCTCCCTCTTGTCTACTGACAAAATTTTAAATCTACTGACAATTTATAAATTTCTCACTGACAGATTTTTCTGCAGGTTGGCATCTCTGTTATTATTTGTTCTTTGTTGTTCCTAATCCGTTCTGTCAATCCACTACCTTATATCTTGTTTGCTAGACCAGTCAACTACTGTTTTTCTTACATTCTTTTCTTACATAATGTTGGGGTGCCGGGGGTTTCAGTATACATAGTATCCCCACTTTCTGGATATTTAGTGCTTTAAATTCCCACTGTCACTGTTTTTCTCATTTGCTCTTTCTTATTCCTGCTCTGTTCTATCAATCTGCTATACTATCTTCTTCTTCGCTAGACCAGTCATCTACCTTTTTTCTTGAAAACTCTTCCGGGACAAGACTCCTTATTTGTGTATGAGGTCTGTTGGATCAGCTTGGGAATATTGGATGCTTTCTGCCAGGTGGTCACTAGGGCTTCCTATGATGTTATTATTTAGCAATGTAGGCATTTTATATGTATGTGTTTTGTTGATAATTTATAATGATGTTTGTATTCTATTTTGTTTTTGTAAACGGGGGTTCGATGAATTAGAGTACAGCCTCAGCGTCCCCTGCGTGGGATGTCTTTATTGTAAAGTGACTGGCTGGTGGAGGGCTTTCAGTTTTACCACTAGGGTTGTTTCAGCAGATCTTTTATGCGGATCAGGGGTTGTCCAGTCCTGATTTGGCTCGGAAGAGTCTGCTAGACCTAAAGCAATAATCATGTAATGTAATGTACTGTTTTTCTTGAAAACTCTCCCACCTCATTTGTGTATGGGGTCTGTTGGGTCAGTTTGGGAATATATAATGATGTTTATATTCTATTTTGTTTTTGTAAACGGGGGTTCAATAAATGGGAGTACAATATCAGTGTCCCCTACATGGAATGCCTTTATGTTCAAGTGACCCCTTGGAGTCATGAGCAATCTTGCCACTGTAGATTGTTCTAACCTATAAAGGGAAAAGTGAAAGCCCCAGTTGAAAACCTGTCTTGCCTTTGTAGGCATGACTGATTCACTGCGGCAACAGTCCCCCCGTTGGAGTGCCGGGGGTTTCAGTATAAATAGTATCCCCACTTTCTGGAAATTTAGTGCTTTAAATTCCCACTGTCGCTGTCTTCCTCATTTGCTCTTTCCCATTCCTGATCTGTCCTATCACTCTGCTATACTATCTTCTTCTTCGCTAGATCAATGACCTACCTTTTTTCTTGAAAACTCTTCCTGGACAAGACTCATTGTTTGTGTATGGGGTCTGTTGGATCAGCTTGGAAGTGTTGGACGCTTTCTGCCGGGTGGTCACTAGGGCTTCCTATGATGTTATTATTTAGCACTATAGGCATTTTATATGTATGTGTTTTGTTGATGATTTATAATGATGTTTGTATTCTATTTTGTTTTTGTAACCGGGGGTTCGAGTAGTTGGAGTAAAGCCTCAGACGTCCCCTGCGTGGGATGTCTTTATTGTAAAGTGACTGGCCGGTGGAGGGCATTCAATTTTCCCACTAGGGTTGTTTCGGCAGATCTTTTATGCGGATTGGGGGTTGTCCGGTCCTGATTTGGCTCGGAAGAGTCCGCTGGACCTAAAGCAACAATCAATCAATCAATCAATCAATCAATGTTCAAGTGATCGGCTGGTGGAGTGTCTTTACCATCAGAGTTGTTTCAGCAGATCTTTTATACGGATCAGGGATGAGTCCTCTTTTAACCAAGATGTGATCCTAATTTGGCTCTTTGCAGTCCTCTGGACCCTATAAACAATGGCTAACTCACTAATGGGTCCTTTTGGGGTGCTGAGAATACAAAAATTTACATATCAAACAAAATTCCGTAAACAAATAATAACAATACATTTCTTTTAAGCAGTCAACTTTGGCGCTCATATTTTTAATGAATGGAAAAACGCTGGAAGAAGCGGATTCCTTTAAATATCTTTGCTCCATGTTTATAACAAAAGATGCAAGTCGTCAACAGAAAAGACCAGGCTGGCGGTGGCTGTTTCAACAATGGGAGGAGGACTGAAGGTCTGGAATAGCAGGGAAATGTGCTTTTGCATAAAGATAAAACTCTTCAGGGCTTTGGTGCTGTCTGTTCTGCTTTACGGTTGCGAGAATGCTGCAAATCCCGTGGTACGAACGCAAGATCAACAAGTCTTTCAGGAATGCGGTCACTGTGGTTGTGGGCCCTCAGGAATGCGGTCACTCTGCTTGTGGGCCCTCAGGAACGCGGTCACTCTGCTTGTGGGCCCTCAGGAACCACTCCTTGCCATTGCGAAAAGGAGAACGTTGGCGCAGTTTGGTCACATCACGAGACACGACACTGTTGCAATAACCAGTATGGCGCAGTTTGGTCACATCACGAGACACGACACTGTTGCAATAACCAGTATGCTAGGAACAATGGAAGGAGGCTGGCACAGAGAAAGGCAAATAAAGAACTGGAGAGATGATGTCAAAACATGGATGTCACTGGAATGTCACGCCTTCTAACAACAGCAACAGACAGACTGAAGTGGCGAAAACTCCGCCACAGCATCCCTCAATTAAGTATCCCCAAAAGCCTGACGGTGAGGAACTACATGTAGATAGATTGCAGCTAATACTTGGACGAGTATTTGAAACGGGGTAAAATACTCCTGTAAATGTGAATCACAGCCAAGATTGTTTCCCTTGTTCTGTCTACCCTCTGATAGGTGTGTGCGTGTGTATGAGAGAACACAAACTACATAAAATAATACACCAGAAGTTGTTGGTATGTACTTGAGTAGGCATATTAGCACAATTGTACCTCGGTTATATGATTTCGACGGGATCAAAGACGTAGATGTTATGATATGGAACTGTCGGAGTATATCGACTAATATTGACCAGATCGTCCAGTACCTTCGCTCCTTGCCACGCACGCCATCGATGCTGTGTCTACAGTCGCTTAATGTTAGAAAAACGGACCTGCCTGCCTTGACAAATTATCATTATCCACCTTTAAGCTGGGTGGATGGCGAGAAAGTGAAAACAGCGACATCTATCTTGAAATCACTGCGAGTCTCTCCATAGCCTATACCAGCTCATATCCTAGCAGTGGGATGCGAAATCAATCTGACAAATAATGATTGAAGATAATAAATACTTACTTTCCAGTCATAGTGAAACAGAAAGTAACAACTGGTTGGTCCTTGGCGATTTTAGGTGGGAATGGGCTGGGTCGGTGCCATCGGGAAGTGGACAGCTACTGGCGGACCACCTGATAGAAAGGAACCTAATATACGACCGATCAATAACTAGATTCCCTGATCACTATAAGCACAAACCAACAGCAATCGACTTAATCAATGATCAGCGATAACCTGTTTGCCTCCACAGAATGGGAAGTACACGATGATACACTAGGGTCAGATCATCTGCCTATCTTGATTAGTATCAGAGACGTGAAAGTAATAATAATAATAATAACGGATTTTTATATAGCGGGTACTCCAGCCCCTGACCAGACTCACCACGCTTTACATAGTTATTACATATAAATACACGCACATGATAAAACATCGCTTTTTGCTACAATACACCAAAAGACGGAACAATAAAGGTACAAACTATTTACAACTATGTACACAAATTACAAAAAAGACAGAAATAGACTATTTACAACTATGTACACAAATGACAAAAAAGACAGTAGGCCTAACCAGCAGCCATAACAAAGAAAAAAAATACAATTATAAAAAGCAGACTGGGGTCAATTTTTGAACAAGTTAGAAGCAGCCGAATATGGTCTCCTCACTGATCTATCATGGATCAATATTATGAGGCTCTCAGAGCGACAATTCTACAAGCAGCGGATAGCGCAGAACCAAAGTCGAAAAAGTCCGTGAAAACAAAACTATCCCCCTAACCCTTGGTGGAACCAACAGTGTAAGGACGCAGTTAAGAGAAAACGTAAAGCATTCACAAAATATAAAAGGAACCCATCAGAAAGTAACTACGGTGACTTAAAAGAGACCAGAATCCATGTAGTAAAGTTAAATATAGCATTGTCAGTTAAAGAGAGGCAAGTTATAACTGAAAAGGAAGTTTAAAAGAAATGTCATTTTAATCTCCTATTTGAGCAACATAATGGAATTCCCAAGTCTGTAGTGTCGATGGCTTATATAATATATCTAAATTCTATAAGAACTAAATATTGTAAAACTATCAAATGTGTATGTAATGAAATGTTTTCTTTGAAACATGTTTTATTTCAATGCAATTGATTGCGTGATAGTTTACCTAACAATATGACAGCTTTGGATAATATTAGTTTTGCTGTATGTATTAGTCTAGCGAAAACGTTTATTGGTTCTTCAATTGGTCAGTAACTATGATAACTGTTGTTGTTGTTGTTGTTTTTGTTGTAGTTGTTTTGTCTTATCATTTCGGTGAAAAAACATTAAAACAAACAAACAGCATATATTTTAAAATAAATAGTGTGAATAAAAAGAGAGTAAAGGGGGAGAGTTAAGATTTAAAAAAAAAAATAGCGTATATTTTCTGAGAAAAGAGAGGAGAGAGATAATGTGGGTTAGAACAGCCAGTTCCTCCCTCTCTACACTCTCTCTAAGCAAAGTTCCAGAGACCAGTGGGTTAACTCCCTTTTAGGAGTCCCGGAGAAAGGGAAACAACTCGGTGACGTGACTGCACACCCGCACGAGGGATGGAACTGCTTTAGCAATTTTCATTGATTCGTCTGTGTGCTTCTTCTTCTTTTTTTCCTGCTGCTGCTGGCTGTTTTTGTTGTTGTTTGTTGTCGTTGTTGTTGTTCTTCTTCTTCTCTCTCACCACTCTCTCTCTCCCTCCCCCTTCTCTCTCTCTCTCTCTCTCTCTCTCTCTCTCACTCTATCTCTCTCTCTCTCTCTTAATATAATTGTTTTCCCTTTTTGTCATGCCCTCTTCGTTCACTTCACCTAATGTCTTATTGAGGTATGGGCCATATTGGCTATGCCAAAGGGGGTGGGGGGATTGGTTAGGGGTGGGATGTATGGGCAGAGGGGGAGAGACCTACCGGATAGGTGGGCTGGGGATGAACAAAAGGAGAGAGGGGTGGGCAGAGGTGTGGGTTTGGAAGAGATAAGAACTGAAATATTCCTGTACAAGAACAAATGGCAATGTCGACCCAACCATTAACAGAGCTCATTAAGATGCAAGAAGATGGGTAACAGCGGTACGCTCAAGACTTGTGCTGTCGCTAAGTACACATGCTTTGGTACCTGGCTCTCAGTATAACCGTAGAGGATAGCCTTTAACACTTGACAGAGCCTTTAACACTTGACAGAGCCTACAACACTTGACAGAACCTACAACACTTGACAGAGACAGAGAGAAGTTGAAGTGAAGTTTTTAAAAAAGCGTCATGGGAAAAAGGTTTTGGGCATGACCTCATCTCACAACTTGACCTTTAATTTTATCAACATTAACAATAACAGTCACTATAAAGTTAATCATTGAAACATGTTTTCACAAATGAATACATCAAACTATTGGCATTCACTCTGTCTTGCACTCAGATGTACACTGTTAGACAGAGTGAGTGAGAGAGAGAGTGAGAGAGAGTGAGAGAGAGAGAGAGAGAGAGATTTTGTATTTCATGGCTCTTGTATAGCTCTGTTACAGCTGTAGAGCTGCTGTGGGCGCTGGCCGATAGCGGATCAAACTTAAGCCGCCCCAGGCGTCCACTTGCAACCTGTGGGCGACAGGGGATGGGGAGAAAGGACCTAGTGCCTGCTGGGTGTATTTGTGTAGCCGGTTCTCACCCGTCTAGAACATGAGCGTCGGGGTCTTTAAAGTCCGTGAGATGGAATGCATACGCGCGCAGACTAGACCTCGGTTTATACTCTCATCCCAAGGAGTAGGAGTACAGTGTCTCAGTTTTTTTTTTTTTTAAACTCAAAGCCGTCAACGGTCTTTGAACCACTGCCTGTACATTCGAGTACACTGTGTACACCACTGAGCCGAGAGAGAGAGAGAGAGAGAGAGAGAGAGAGAGAGAGAGAGAGAGAGAGAGAGAGAGAGAGAGAGAGAGAGGGAGACATAAAGAGATGGGGATAGAGAGAGGATAATCTTTAAACCTTGACGTTTGTTCGTACAAAGGCTTGTATTATTCTGCTGACGACATTGTAGCAAATAAAAATTGACATAGAAAGCTTACTTTTTCTTTCTAGAATGCACGAAGTTCCAAAACAATTCAAGCTATGTTGAATTTTGTGAAGATTAAATTTGAAATCGTCCCTGACAAAGGAATTAGGGTGAAGGTTTGGAGAGATGTGTGACCTTGTGACAGTGAAGGACACACGGTGGTCGCTGGCTGTTGATGTCAATGGTGAGAACCGATTTCTCCTTGATAACCACAACTTGTCTGTCTTCTTGTCAAAATGGCGGCCAGAGTCGCTACGTTCATTACCCGTCACGCACGATTGTATAGAGGTCGCTTCTCGTCCTCCTCCTCCTCTTCCTTCTTCTTCTTCTTCTTCTTCTTCTTCTTCTTCTTCTTCTTCTTCTTCTTCTTCTTCTTCTTCTTCTTCTTCTTCTTCTTCTTCTTCTCATTCTTCTTCTCCTTCTTCTTCTTCTTCTCCTTCTCCTCTTCTTCTTCTTCTTCTTCTTCTTCTTCTCTTCTTCTTCTTCTTCTTCTTCTTCTTCTTCTTCTTCTCCTTCTCCTTCTTCTTCTCCTTCTCCTTCTTCTTCTTCTTCTTCTTCTTCTTCTTCTTCTTCTCCTTCTCCTTCTTCTTCTCCTTCTTCTTCTTCTTCTCCTTCTCCTCCTTCTTCTTCTTCTTCTTCTTCTTCTTCTTCTTCTTCTTCTTCTTCTTCTTCTCTTCTCTCTTCTTCTTCTTCTTCTTCTTCTTCTTCTTCTTCTTCTTCTTCTTCTTCTTCTTCTTCTTCTTCTTCTTCTTCTTCTTCTTCGAGCAATTCATATCTGTTCCACTGTTGACATGGTTAGCGTGAATTACTTGTTTATCAGTAAAATTACAAGCAGCTCAAAGATTTCATTTAATTGATTTTTTCTTTTCCGCACTGGCGAAATTAATAGCCCCCAGTTCAATGTATTAAGGGCAATTAGATTAGTAATCATTGTGTTGTAGACTGCATGGCAACAGTGTTGGTTAATGTCTGTCAGCCACGATTGTCTGGCTAATTGCTGTTAGTTAGTTGGCTATTCTTGAAGCTGGAATAATTGGAATAATCACAGATTGCTGTAGACAGCAGTTTACTCAGGAAGTGCATGTCTTTGTGTGCACCACCCACTCAATCAATCAATCTTTAATTTAATGTCTGCTCACACATTTAGGTGATATTAGACCATTAAAATTAAACTGCTGGAACACATTAACTATTTCACACATTTAGGGGATATTAGACCATTACAATTAAACTGCTGGAACACATTAACTATGTCACACATTTAGGTGATATTAGACCATTAAAATTAAACTGCTGGAACACATTAACTATTTCACACATTTAGGTGATATTAGACCATTAAAATTAAACTGCTGAACACATTAACTATGTCACACATTTAGGTGATATTAGACCATTAAAATTAAACTGCTGAACACATTAACTATTTCACACATTTAGGTGATATTAGACCATTAAAATTAAACTGCTGAACACATTAACTATGTCACACATTTAGGTGATATTAGACCATTAAAATTAAACTGCTGGAACACATTAACTATTTCACACATTTAGGTGATATTAGACCATTAAAATTAAACTGCTGAACACATTAACTATGTCACACATTTAGGTGATATTAGACCATTAAAATTAAACTGCTGAACACATTAACTATTTCACACATTTAGGTGATATTAGACCATTAAAATATTAAACTGCTGAACACATTAACTATGTCACACATTTAGGTGATATTAGACCATTAAAATTAAACTGCTGAACACATTAACTATTTCACACATTTAGGTGATATTAGACCATTAAAATTAAACTGCTGAACACATTAACTATTTCACACATTTAGGTGATATTAGACCATTAAAATTAAACTGCTGAACACATTAACTATTTCACACATTTAGGTGATATTAGACCATTAAAATTAAACTGCTGAAATACATTAACTATTTCACACATGCACACACACCCACACCCACACACACACGCACACACACCCATACCCACACACACACGCACACACACCCACACCCGCACACACACACTCCTATCATAGTGTTGTGTAAAAGTCTACCAATAGGAGAGTTACCAATAACATTTCCCACCCCTTTAGCCACGTCAAACACTTTATTGTAATTACATGCGTTGCTTTAGTTTCGGTTGTTTTGCTGTTGTTGACGGTGTTGAGTTTCTGTACATTGTTAAGGAGACAACAAAGTGGTGTGTATTGTCAAAAGTGCTACAGAACAATTCTGGGCATTTCCTATACCCAGACATCACCAACAAAAAGGTCCGACAGAAATCACACAAGCTATTGGACAACACGACGACATGCTCACAGTGGTGAAGAAACGGAAACTCCGATGGTGTCGCCACGTCAAAGACGCAAAGACAATCCTGCATGGCACGGTGCAAGGAGGAAGAAGAAGAGGGAGACAGAAAATGAGAGCGAGGCCATGAGGGTTGCTGAGGACAGAGAAAGTGGAGTACGCTGGTTAAACGATCATCTGTGATACCTCAGCGACCTTTTGAGTTACGAAATAGGATAGAGTAGGATAGGATTTTCAAAGATTGGAATTGTCTAAGGTGTTTTCTAACAACTGCTCCGTTCAGTCATAAGTTTGTTGTTTCGCGATGACAAGTTTAGACTTCAAACGAGTTCAGCTTTTCTCAAGTCATTTCCTGTTCCCCATCGCACAAAGGGTTTAAATATTGTCAAACCAACCTAAACACGCAACATCTGGGTATTATGTCATTAGGTATTATGTCAGTAGGTGATACGTCAGTGGGTATTATGTCAGTAGGTATTGTAATCGGATATTAATAATTACTCTCAAACATGTAAAAATATTTTAAAACTGTTACCTCACCCGTTTTAATACCATGCGGTCAGTCAGTTAGTCAGTTCAATTCCGCCATTCGCCAAGTTACTCTATTTGTATAGCGTTTATGTCCCTGTTGCACGGTCGTCCTCAAGGTTCACAGGACCTAAACTTGTTTCTTCTTCTTCTTCTTCTTCTTCTTCTTCTTCTTCTTCTTCTTCTTCTTCTTCTTCTTCTTCTTCTTATTATTATTATTATTATTATTATTATTATTATTATTATTATTATTATTATTATTATTATTATTATTATGGAATGGAAATAAGTGCAGAGAAGACCAAAATGATGACTAACAACACCAATGGCATCAACACGGACATCAAAGTCCAAGGCCAATCCCTCAGCATAGCTTCAAATACTTAGGAGCCATTGTATCAGACAATGGGTCCCGACAGGAAGTCCTCTCCAGGATCGCACAAACAACTGCTGCCTGGCGAGGTTGAAGCCAATTTGGAAAGACAGGACCGTCAGTCTACATTCCAAGGTAAGGCTGCTGCGCTCCCTTGTCATCTCCATCTTCCTATACGCTTGCGAAACATGGTCCCTCACAGCAGATCTCCAACGAAGAATACAAAGCATGGAGATGAGGTGCTACAGAAGACTTCCGGGCATTTCCTATACCCAGCACATCACCAATGACGAAGTCCGACAGACCATCACACAAGCCAATGGACAACACGATGACATGTTCACAGTTGTGAAGAGACGGAAATTCCGATGGTAGGGCCACGTCGCCAGAGCAGCAGGCCTTGCAAAGACTATTCTGCAATGCACGGTGCAAGAAAGTAGAAGAAGAGGTAGACAGAAAAAGAGGTGAGGACAGAGCTAGAAAGATGGAGTGCGCTGGTTAAACGATCATCTGTAGTGCCCCAACGACCTTCGAGTTACGGGATAGAATAGAATAGACTAACGAACTGACACAATTCTATACCAACTTAAACCGATAGATAGACAAATAGATTAAATAAATAAATAAATAAATAACTACGGGAGAGGAAGTTTTAGAGTAGAAAAGCAGCTAGGGCTGGAAAGACGGGAGGTGTCAAGAGAGACAAGCCTATCAGGGAGATCAGAAACATCACACATAACAGGCTAGAACCACGCTGGGGTCCACCCATAAACTGTGTAGGGGGTCCTGTAATTAGCTCCCAAGTAGATGACTGTCGACGGTCCATGATGGTGTGATCGGTGGTCCTGACGCTGACGGGGTGTTAGTGATGAAGACAGTGGTGGTAGTGATGGTGATGATGATGACAATGATAGTGATGGTGATGATGATGATGACAGTAATAGTGATGGTGATGATGATGACAGTGATAGCGATAGGGATGGAGTGGGAGATGGAAGGGGATGGGTGCGGGGTTGGACAGGTGATGGAGCATGTCTGTGTTTTACTTTACAACTGTCGTTTTTTTTATATATTTTGCTACTTCGTTTGGGTGGCCCAGTAGTGTGACGGTGTGGACACGCTGTATAAAATGTTGGTGGAGCAACGTGGAATAATTGAACGGGTGACCATGCTGGCAGACAGCCACAAACAATCAATCCCAGCTGTGAATGGGTATCTGGCTCCGTGTAGAACCGGGGAAGGTAAAGCAGCGAGGGAGAAGAGATGGGCCCTGCCCTTATGAAGCTGGCCCAGAGAAAGGGGATGTCCCAGCACGTCTATCTCTCCAAAACGGCCAAAAGGTTTGAAAAACCATTTTACCTTCTTTTGGAAGTCCAAACTGACGTTGTAGGTCAAAGTAGCGAGGTCGTTGAAGAGAGTGTGGCTTGTAATGTGGAGGTCACACTGTTCAACCGCCCATAACAGTCAGTCTTAACAGTCAATGACCAAAGGACAGTCAGTCTTAACAGTCAGTGACCCAAGGAAAGTCAGTCTTAACAGTCAGTGACCCAAGGACAGTCAGTCTTAACAGTCAGTGACCAAAGGACAGTCAGTCTTAACAGTCAGTGACCAAAGGACAGTGGGACAGGTAGGAAGAAAGGGGGGCAATTAGGGCCAGGACCACTCACAACAAAACAAAACAAAAACACGTCGTTGTTGCTACTTCCATTTATGTGTGATGTTGGCGCCGCTGCTGCTGCTGTTGTTGTTGTAATAGGAACATGGAAACAATCTTATAAAAGTCTTGTTAAACTGCTTGATTATGATAAGTTTTGCGAGTTGTTGTTTTTGTTGTAGTTTTCTTTCTAAGAAAGCCAGCGTAGGTTTAGTTATCGTCTTCTGGACTCCGGGGAAAAAAGAAGGAAGAGTGTAATAGGGTTCATTATTGTACTGTAACAAATGAGACGTAAACATGATGTCTTTGTCTGGCCAAAGCTTGTGGGGTGGCTGACCCTGGCCGTAATTTTGTTCGGCCAATGACCGGATTTGATGAAGAAAAACTTTGGTCAATTGTTACGAACAATACCGTCCGCTGTTACATTGTTTCACAGTTGGAACTCCAGGACACGACGTCGTAAGTAGGGCAGGTAACCCCATTTGCGGACCGTTTTGTCTATGTTATAGTTTGTGTTGATTACTCCATCGTGACAGTCCACATGTTTGCCAGTTTGACATCTAGTCAAACATCAGACCATTTGTTTTTAATATGTCTACATGTGTTTCATTTTGCGGCAGTTCTCTTTTTTTTGATTAAAAAAACAACAACCACAGAGGGTTGAAGGTACAAAGGTTGAGTGTCGGCAATGGCGGACAGGACATTGGCATTTGCGGTCGGTTTCTTTCATTTATGGGACGATCTCAGTCCTAATGTAGTAAATAAACGTTTCGGACGACAGTCCACGAGCCAGTGAGCATCAATACACACAAATGCTGTATAGTGCAATGTACTCTGAAAACTACACACACAATGTGGGCCGATCGCATAAAACAAGTTTGGCCATCAATCTGTTATGAGGGCTGGAAAGCACAGGTGTCCGCAATTGGGTGCTGACCGTAAATGGGGAGACGTAACCTGGTTAACCTTAGAAACAATATTTCACAATATTAAAATCGCACTTCAGTGTTTCATGACTGATTTAAAATGTCATGGAAAATGATGTCACTCTTCGGCCTCTTCAATGTTTTACATTGGCATTTTGTATACGACACTTGCCTGCAGTCAAATTGGATCAGTCCTCTTGTTAATCGTCGTGTTCAAATTGTTTGCCCTTGTAAGCCTTCAAAACAAAGGATTCAGCACACGGTAAAGCGATAAACACAGGAAAGTCACGGAAAAGCGGCAAAGTCCGGACAATGGTCCAGCGCACCACTTTCTCTTTTCCAGCGTGTACGGTGGTGGTTGTGATGATTGTGTGTGTGGGAGGGTGTGTGTGCGTGTGTGTGTGTGTGCCTGTGTGTGTATGTGTATGTGTGTATGTGTGCATCAAATAACAGACAATTGCTGTGATAACGCTGTGCACAGTGTGCGAGGGATTGTAGTCGGGGGTTTGGAGTGGAGGATTGGAGTGGCGGGCCCTGGGAGGATTTGATGGTAAGGTGTGGGGTGGGGTGGGTGGAGAAAAGACCATAATCAGCACACACCATCTCTTCTCTACGTTGTGATCCGGTTCTCGCTATGCTAAGGTATATCTCTTCTCTGTGAGAGTGATGATGATGATGACGATAAGGTAAGGTACGCTATGCTAAGATACGCTAAGCTAAGATACAATAAGCTAAGATACGATAAGCTAAGATACAGTAAATTACAATACTAAATTATGTCATATCACGACACATTTATATATATGGTGTGCAGCAGAAGAACAAGAACACTCAACAGTCCACAAATGCACAAAACAAACGTAATAATAACATAACAATGTATTTTGTATAGCGCAAACCCAAACTTAAAGCTTGCTCTAAGCGCTCGCACACATACACACGCATACGCTCAATGATACCTATTTAAACGTCTTCTTCTCGAAGCTTCTTTAAAGCGGCCAACATCGTTTTGTTGATGGTTCTTTCGCTATTGGGTGCTTACGGTGCATGCAGCGCTTGTGTCGAGATCGGGCTACGCTAGGTAATGGTGTCCTCAAAGTGGCGGTGGCAATACGAACAGTGGGAAACAGTGGGAATGTGGGTGGTGGCAATACGAAAAGCGGGAAACAGTGGGAATGTGGGTGGTGGCAATACGAAAAGCGGGAAACAGTGGGAATGTGGGTGGTGGCAATACGAACAGTGGGAATGTGGGTGGTGGCAATACGAACAGTGCGAAACAGTGGAAATGTGGGTGGTGGCAATACAAACAGTGGGAATGTGGGTGGTGGCAATACGAACAGTGGGAATGTGGGTGGTGGCAATACGAACAGTGGGAATGTGGGTGATGGCAATACGAACAGTGGGAAACAGTGGGAATGTGGGTGGTGGCAATACGAACAGTGGGAATGTGGGTGGTGGCAATACGAACAGTGCGAAACAGTGGAAATGTGGGTGGTGGCAATACAAACAGTGGGAATGTGGGTGGTGGCAATACGAACAGTGGAAATGTGGGTGGTGGCAATACGAACAGTGGGAATGTGGGTGATGGCAATACGAACAGTGGGAAACAGTGGGAATGTGGGTGGTGGCAATACGAACAGTGGGAATGTGGGTGGTGGCAATACGAACAGTGGGAATGTGGGTGGTGGCAATACAAACAGTGGAAAACAGGGGGAATGTGGGTGGTGGCAATACGAACAGTGGGAATGTGGGTGGTGGCAATACGAACAGTGGGAATGTGGGTGGTGGCAATACGAACAGTGGGAATGTGGGTGGTGGCAATACGAACAGTGGGAATGTGGGTGGTGGCAATACAAACAGTGGGAATGTGGGTGGTGGCAATACAAACAGTGGAAAACAGTGGGAATGTGGGTGGTGGCAATACAAACAGTGGTAATGTGGGTGGTGGCAATACGAACAGTGGGAAACAGTGGGAATGTGGGTGGTGGCAATACAAACAGTGGAAAACAGTGGGAATGTGGGTGGTGGCAATACGATCAGTGGGAATGTGGGTGAAGGCAATACGAACAGTGGGAATGTGGGTGGTGGCAATACAAACAGTGGAAAACAGTGGGAATGTGGGTGGTGGCAATACGAACAGTGGGAATGTGGGTCGTGGCAATACGAACAGTGGGAATGTGGGTGGTGGCAATACAAACAGTGGGAAACAGTGGGAATGTGGGTGGTGGCAATACGAACAGTGACAAACAGTGGGAATGTGGGTGGTGGCAATACAAACAATGGAAAACAGTGGGAATGTGGGTGGTGGCAATACGAACAGTGGGAATGTGGGTGGTGGCAATACGAACAGTGGGAAACAGTGGGAATGAGGGTGGTGGCAATACGAACAGTGGGAATGTGGGTGGTGGCAATACGAAAAGTGGGAATGTGGGTGGTGGCAATACGAACAGTGGGAATGTGGGTGGTGGCAATACAAACAGTGGGAATGTGGGTGGTGGCAATACGAACAGTGGGAATGTGGGTGGTGGCAATACGAACAGTGGGAATGTGGGTGATGGCAATACGAACAGTGGGAAACAGTGGGAATGTGGGTGGTGGCAATACGAACAGTGGGAATGTGGGTGGTGGCAAAACGAACAGTGCGAAACAGTGGAAATGTGGGTGGTGGCAATACAAACAGTGGGAATGTGGGTGGTGGCAATACGAACAGTGGGAATGTGGGTGATGGCAATACGAACAGTGGGAAACAGTGGGAATGTGGGTGGTGGCAATACGAACAGTGGGAATGTGGGTGGTGGCAATACGAACAGTGGGAATGTGGGTGGTGGCAATACAAACAGTGGAAAACAGTGGGAATGTGGGTGGTGGCAATACGAACAGTGGAAAACAGTGGGAATGTGGGTGGTGGCAATACGAACAGTGGGAATGTGGGTGGTGGCAATACGAACAGTGGGAATGTGGGTGGTGGCAATACGAACAGTGGGAATGTGGGTGGTGGCAATACGAACAGTGGGAATGTGGGTGGTGGCAATACAAACAGTGGGAATGTGGGTGGTGGCAATACAAACAGTGGAAAACAGTGGGAATGTGGGTGGTGGCAATACAAACAGTGGGAATGTGGGTGGTGGCAATACGAACAGTGGGAAACAGTGGGAATGTGGGTGGTGGCAATACAAACAGTGGAAAACAGTGGGAATGTGGGTGGTGGCAATACGATCAGTGGGAATGTGGGTGAAGGCAATACGAACAGTGGGAATGTGGGTGGTGGCAATACAAACAGTGGAAAACAGTGGGAATGTGGGTGGTGGCAATACGAACAGTGGGAATGTGGGTCGTGGCAATACGAACAGTGGGAATGTGGGTGGTGGCAATACAAAGAGTGGGAAACAGTGGGAATGTGGGTGGTGGCAATACGAACAGTGGCAAACAGTGGGAATGTGGGTGGTGGCAATACAAACAATGGAAAACAGTGGGAATGTGGGTGGTGGCAATACGAACAGTGGGAATGTGGGTGGTGGAATTACGAACAGTGGGAAACAGTGGGAATGAGGGTGGTGGCAATACGAACAGTGGGAATGTGGGTGGTGGCAATACGAAAAGTGGGAATGTGGGTGGTGGCAATACGAACAGTGGGAATGTGGGTGGTGGCAATACAAACAGTGGGAATGTGGGTGGTGGCAATACAAACAGTGGGAATGTGGGTCGTGGCAATACAAACACTGGGAATGTGGGTGGTGGCAGTGTTGGAGGGAAGCGGGCTAAGAGGGGCGGGGGTGGATGTTCATGTTACAGTTGAGGGACCAATCTGGACTTGAAGATGTCCAGGGACTCAGCCGTTACAACTTCCTCAGGAAGTTGGTTCCAGTCTGGTATTGTCCTAGGGGAGAAAAACATCTGTCTATATTGTGTCCTGCAGTGTGGGGTTTCATAGCTGCAGGAGTTGTTTTTTTCCGGGAGATCTTTCTGCGGCTTGTTGGTTTTGGCAGGTAGCTGGAGATGATGGAGATGAGGCCATTATGGTATTTGAACAGCATGGAGTTGATGGAGGTGAGGCCATTATGGTATTTGAACAGCATGGAGTTGATGGAGATGAGGCCATTATGGTATTTGAACAGCATGGAGTTGATGGAGATGAGGCCATTATGGTATTTGAACAGCATGGAGTTGATGGAGGTGAGGCCATTATGGTATTTGAACAGCATGGAGTTGATGGAGATGAGGCCATTATGGTATTTGAACAGCATGGAGTTGATGGAGATGAGGCCATTATGGCATTTGAAAAGCATGGAACTGATGGAGATGAGGCCATGATGATATTTGAACATCATGGAACTGATGGAGATGAGGCCATTATGCTATTTGAACAGCATGGTGTTGATGGAGATGAGGCCATTATGGTATTTGAACAGCATGGAACTGATGGAGGTGAGGCCATTATGGTATTTGAACAGCATGGAGTTGATGGAGGTGAGGCCATTATGGTATTTGAACAGCATGGAACTGATGGAGGTGAGGCCATTATGGTATTTGAACAGCATGGAGTTGATGGAGATGAGGCCATTATGGTATTTGAACAGCATGGAACTGATGGAGATGAGGCCATGATGATATTTGAACATCATGGAACTGATGGAGATGAGGCCATTATGCTATTTGAACAGCATGGAACTGATGGAGATGAGGCCATTATGGTATTTGAACAGCATGGAGTTGATGGAGATGAGGCCATGATGATATTTGAACATCATGGAACTGATGGAGATGAGGCCATTATGGTATTTGAACAGCATGGAGTTGATGGAGATGAGGCCATTATGGTATTTGAACAGCATGGAACTGATGGAGATGAGGCCATGATGATATTTGAACATCATGGAACTGATGGAGATGAGGCCATTATGCTATTTGAACAGCATGGAGTTGATGGAGATGAGGCCATTATGGTATTTGAACAGCATGGAGTTGATGGAGATGAGGCCATTATGGTATTTGAAAAGCATGGAACTGATGGAGATGAGGCCATGATGATATTTGAACATCATGGAACTGATGGAGATGAGGCCATTATGCTATTTGAACAGCATGGAGTTGATGGAGATGAGGCCATTATGGTATTTGAACAGCATGGAACTGATGGAGATGAGGCCATGATGATATTTGAACATCATGGAACTGATGGAGATGAGGCCATTATGGTATTTGAACAGCAGGGAGTTGATGGAGATGAGGCCATTATGGTATTTGAACAGCATGGAACTGATGGAGATGAGGCCATGATGATATTTGAACATCATGGAACTGATGGAGATGAGGCCATTATGCTATTTGAACAGCATGGAGTTGATGGAGATGAGGCCATTATGGTATTTGAACAGCATGGAGTTGATGGAGATGAGGCCATTATGGTATTTGAACAGCATGGAGTTGATGGAGGTGAGGCCATTATGGTATTTGAACAGCATGGAGTTGATGGAGGTGAGGCCATTATGGTATTTGAACAGCATGGAGTTGATGGAGATGAGGCCATTATGGTATTTGAACAGCATGGAGTTGATGGAGGTGAGGCCATTATGGTATTTGAACATCATGGAGTTGATGGAGATGAGGCCATGATAGTATTTGAACATCAGGGAACTGATGGAGATGAGGCCATGATGATATTTGAACATCATAGCGTTAAGGGGAGATGAGGTCATGATGCTATTTGAACATCATGGAGTTGATGGAGATGAGGCCATGATGATATTTAAACATCATGGAGTTGATGAAGATGTGGCCATGATGATAATTTGAACATCATCTCCAAGCGAGCTTTCTTCCTTCGCTGCTGTAATGACGGTCAGTCGAGGGATTCAATGATAGAGTCAACGCAGGGTGTGTGACGATGGCGGTTTGAGACCTATCTTGCTGCTCTGCGTTGCACCTTCTCGATGGCTTGGGGGTCTCACTTGAGGTGCAGAGGTCTCACGTTGTCGCTGCATACAGTTTTTGAACTTCAGGATCAAGGCCAGGTTTCTTCAAAAGAGGGTTGGACTAGAGCATGTTTGAAGACAGAAGGAACTGAACCATCCGAGAGGTAAGTGTCAATGATAGTTGTAATGGTAGGAATGACTCGTCCAGGCACTCGAGGAATATGTCGGCAGGAATGGAGCCAAGTTGGGATGATCTTGTGAGCATAGAGAGAACAATCCTCCTCTCTTGTGCATCAGAAACATTTAAAGCATTATAACACGTGCTTGCAGCCCACATAAAAATATTAAAAAACCGCCCCCACACACCTTCGCATACACACACAAACACACACACACATGTACACACACGCACACATAGACACACACAACCGCGCGCGCACCGTTTGGCAAATCAATCAAATCAGTCATAAGAGAACAGTTGATACAAAAAATATACCATGCAAAACAATAGCACATCCATCACATTCACGTCTTTGAAACAAGAACTAATGTCTCCTCTTTTCAAGCATGTTGCACATCACAAGCATAAAAAAGCACATCACAAGCATAAAAACCACATCACAAGCATAAAAAGTACCCTCAAGCCTAGTTCTTTAGCTTCACAGTGCATCACAGATAGGGCTTACGCAAATATGCATGCATTGAAAACAGTGCTCGATGAAGCCAGCAAATAAAAGTAAAGCAAATAAGACGGTTTAAAAAAATAAAAAAGAAGAGAAATGAACTCCTAGTTAAAGTGTATATTACCCCATTGCAACTGCCCACGTGACTTTGTATTTAGACACCTCTCAGACATTATTCTACGCGTCTACTCTATAGATGTGTTGCATTTAGTGGCTTTCAAACGTCCTTCTTTCCACAAGCAGTTATTACTGTTAATAAAGAGCAATCTTCCTCCCGCCAGCTGTGCTGCCGTTGACGACGCCGGTGTAACGTGCTAAAATGACTTCCCACCACTTTTACACCCAGGAGTAGTTTCATTCCAGCCTAGATTAACTTCCCGGGAGTTAGTTTGGTTATGGCCCGTAATACGGGAGTTAAAAGAGAAAAGTTCCAGAAAAATCCCCTCCCCACACAACATGAGAGTTAAACTGGGACTAGTCCAAAACAGGCCACAAAGGGGTTTAACTGGGACAGAGACAGAACAGCTCCCACCCCAACTCACCTACAGGGAAGTAAAACTGGGACAAGTCCAGAACATACCCCAAACACCTATAAAAAAAGAGAGTTAAGCTGGGATAGGTCGCTAGCCCCTATAAAACACGACAAGGGAGTAAAACTGGGGTAAGTCAAGAACATACCCCAAACACCTATTTAAAAAAAAAAGAGAGTTAAGCTGGGATAGGTCGCTAGC
The DNA here is from genome assembly GCA_036898135.1 of Oncomelania hupensis. Classification (NCBI taxonomy): domain Eukaryota; kingdom Metazoa; phylum Mollusca; class Gastropoda; order Littorinimorpha; family Pomatiopsidae; genus Oncomelania; species Oncomelania hupensis. Next base: position 136,222,368 of record CM072512.1, read on the forward strand.
CCCAATAAACAGGCAAGTAAAACTGGGACAGCTCCAGGTCAGCCCCAAGCACACTAAATACACAAAAGCTAAACTTGGGAGTTAAACTGGGACAAATCCAGAACAACCCTTGACTTTCTTACAAAACGTAACACGGGAGTTTAACTGGGGCATTGCCAGAACAGACCCCTCCACTCTCCTCCAACCGCCCATAACACTACAGGGGAGTTGAAGAGGGAACACTACAGGGGAGTTGAAGAGGGAACACTACAGGGGAGTTGAAGAGGGAACACTACAGGGGAGTTGAAGAGGGAACACTACAGGGGAGTTGAAGAGGGAACACTACAGGGGAGTTGAAGAGGGAACACTACATGGGAGTTGAAGAGGGAACACTACAGGGGAGTTGAAGAGGGAACACTACATGGGAGTTGAAGAGAAAACACTACATGGGAGTTGAAGAGAGAACACTACAGGGGAGTTGAAGAGGGAACACTACAGGGGAGTTGAAGAGGGAACACTACAGGGGAGTTGAAGAGGGAACACTACAAGGGAGTTGAAGAGGGAACACTACAAAGGAGTTGAAGAGGGAACACTACAGGGGAGATGAAGAGGGAACACTACAAAGGAGTTGAAGAGGGAACACTACAGGGGAGTTGAAGAGGGCCAGATCCAGAACAGCCTCCAAACACACCTATAAATCACTACAAGGGAGTTAAACTGGGACAGATTTAGAGCAACAAACACACACATACACTGTAACGAAAGGGGTTATATCAAGAATTGCGTGTATGCGTGCGTGAATATTCTGCGTGTTCTCCCGTCTCACACTCCCTAACTCTCAAGAATTCTTTTGTCATCACACCCCATTTCTATTACCAGAAAAATAAACAATAATCAATACAGCTCATACGAGTACATACAACCCAATCAGTAATAAGGAAAGTATATATATATATATATAGTTTTGTACTCACGTACTTTGTAGAAATAATCCGTGAATTAAATATACCATTCACAAATCACACACATAAAGTTCCAAGGAAATAATCCGGGAAATTGTACACTGATCTCACAAACCCACAAATAATTCTCAGTCAGAAAATCCAACTGTCACCAGTCACAATAAACCAATATCGATCTGGTCACCGTCGACAGAGAGAGTTATCAAGAGTCTCATGGAGGACAGAATTCGCTGTCTGTCTCTTGTTTCCTTTTAGTCCTCTGTCTCTGTCTATATCTATACACTATCTTCCTTCTCCTTATCCTTGGCCTTTCTATCTATCTATCTATCCTGGGTTCTCTCCCCTCTCTATCGTCGCCGTCGCTGCTGCTGTTGTGGCCGCTGTTGCTGCTGCTGCTGAGGTAGCAATGGTTGCTACTGCTGCTGATGTAGCAGTGGTTGCTGCTGCTGATGATGTAGCAGTGGTTGCTGCTGCTGCTGATGTAGCAGTGGTTGCTGCTCTCGTCTTCTTCCTCGTCTTCTTCTTTGGCTTCTTCTCTGGCCCCTTCGTCTCCTCCGTCTTCTTCTCCCTTTTCTTCGCCTTCCTCGTCTTCTTCTTTGGCTCTTCTCTGGCCTCTTCTTCTTCTCCTTCTTCTTCTCCTTCCTCTTCTCCCTCTTCTTCGCCTTCTCGTCTTCTTTGGCTCTTCTCTTGTGATATCCTCTTCTTCTTCTTTTTCTTCTTCTTCTTCTTCTTCTTCTTCTTCTTCTTCTTCTTCTTCTTCTTCTTCTTCTTCTTCTTCTTCTTCTTCTTCTTCTTCTTCTTCTTCTTCTTCACGACTTCTTCTCCTTCTCCTTTACTTCTTCTTTCTCATTCTCTTTCTCTTTCTCTTCTTCTTCTGCTTACTCTCATTCTTCTTCTTCTTCTTCTTCTTCTTCTTCTTCTACTTCTTCTTCTTCTTCTTCTTCTTCTTCTTCTTCTTCTTCTTCTTCTTCTTCTTCTTCTTCTTCTTCTTCTTTCTCTCTCTTTGCCTCGAGGCCCCTCAGCCGGAGACTTCTGAAAACATACAAGTTTTTCCCCACTAAATATCTTGATACATAGACTTCTCTGTATTACCACATATACCTTTCTCTCTCTCTGTGACAGGACCAGACCAGCAACATATAATTCAAATCTCATTTGTGTAGAACACAGTTCACACATACGTTAAAATTGTAAAACTAATTATAACAACTTATTATTACATTCTTGCCGCTAATTACTTTCATTCACAAAAATAAATACAATGCTATACATTGCGAGTTGAGGTTTCAACCTCAAATCAAATACTAATCCAATTTCAATTCGTTACTCAAAATATACAACGATCCACTATCTCCATTACCTCCCTAATCCATCCTTCATACTAATATCAAAAATTATCTAGTCTTACTTTTATTCCACCACAAGTAGAATATAATCATGGTTAAATATTCTTACGTTTCATAATACAATATTTCAATGATAAACCAATAAATATATACCTGCAGACGCAGCTGCCAGAAGTACAAACACAATCACTTCGTGGTACATACAAAAGAAGAATGCAAACATTTTTCCTTGAATACATGTAATTGGTGAACCGTCACATGACTAGCTCAACCAATCAGCATTCAGTTTTCAATAAAAAATATTAACATCTATGTCTTCACACAGGAAGATACTACAACACACAAAAACGTCATCGGACCGAAATAGTATAAAACCGGTCCGTGACAATACCCCCTTCCTGCAAAAAGAAAACGCCCGAGTTTTCTGAATTTTATCAGAAAGAAAAAATTACTACAATTATGTCCATCTCAACTGTACAACAAGCGAAAAAGACAACTGGTAATTAGCACATATTGTATTAAGAAATCACCCAACGCGCAATAGACATACAAAATATGTAGTTCAAGTCCCAGCATGTTACCTTGATACAGCGAAATACAAAAATCAATAAAGTACATAACAGATCATTTTACAGTAAACCAATAGATTTCCAGTGTTACATATACAACAGCAGAATTATATGCAAAGCATTTTCATTTTCCACAGATTTTATGGAATACACTGATCATAGTGTCTGGTTTTGGCTACAACTGTTTTGATGTATTCTTGAGCTAGTTTGCAAGATTCTAAGATCTTGTTTTTGATGTGTTTGAGCGGAATAGTGTCAGGGTAATGTGTTACCATATCAATGATGCTGAGTATGCATCCGTGACCTTCCTCAGACGGCGGAGAAATCGGTTCTACCAAATCGACTGTAACCCGTTTGAATGTTTCTGAAACAGTCGGCATCTTTTCTAAAGGAACCGGTGGCATTTGACCTTGATCATTGATGAGTGTGGAAGCACCCGAAAAAGGGTCGGACACACCTGGTAAATTCCCTACTATCAAATCAGCCACTGGTTGATCAATGACACAACACAAAACAGTGCCAGAGAAAAATGGAGTGTCAACAGGCACTTTGGCCAACGGAAATTCCTCTATATTTCCACCGAACGACAAACATTTACACTCTTTGCCAGTGTACTGGCCGTCCGAAACCAGTCTCTTGCGAACGCCACAGATAGTAGCCCCTGTGTCTCTGAGTACACTTGCTTGGAGGCCATTTACGGTACCTGATACTAGCTTGGGCTGACCACAGTTTTCGTCACCAACTGAGCAAATGACTTCCGCGACTAAAGCTGACTGAGTGTTAACTGGAGGGTCCTGGTAGTTCTGCGAACCACTTTCAGTATCTTGAGTCTCTGGGTATCCATTGCCACTAGCATAAGGACACCATGCAGCTATGTGACCTACGCCCCCACAACACCAGCAAACTATGTCCTGTCTATTCTGTCTTTTGTTGAGAGGAGGACTACCTGAGAAACGAGAACCAGGTCTAGAATAAGTATTTCCACGTCCACGAGGACCCTGATTGTTTTGAGCGCTCTGTTGGGTATTTATATTTTGATGTGCAAAGCCCCTATTCGGAATGGGACCTGCGGGTTGGTAGTTTCCACGTGGAGAGCCACGAAATCCCGATCCCCTGAAATTATTCCATCTTTGACCAGTCCCACGAAATTGATTCTGAGTGGGCACATTCTGAGAAATCGACGCGGATGCAAAAATCGAGTCATCTGACTTCCGTGCCAGTTTCTTTTCCGGATGAGCCATGCGAAATGCTTCAGCACTGTCTATCAAAGCCGCGAATTTTGTCAAATTTCTTTCCTTCAAAAACACGGCGAGATCTCTCGAAACAGAAGCAATAAACTGCTCACACAAAATCAGATTCCATAGTCCATCAAAAGTCTTTTCACAATCTGATAGTTGGATCCATCTTTCCAACAAGTGAGAAAATCGCTTTGAAAAAGTGACAAAACTTTCTCCCACTTCAGGCCTAACTGATCTGAATTTTTCTCTGAATCCATCTGCAGTGCACTGAAATTTCTTAAGAAGTTCTTGCTTAAGATCATCATATGAAACTGTACCGGTAGCAGACAAAGAATGATACACAGCTAACGCCGGGCCTTGTAGCAATGCAGTTAAGTAAACAACCCATTTACTGCTATCATAATTGAGAGCCTTAGCATGTGCCTCAAACCGGTACAAAAAAGAATCAATGTCATCCCTGTCCTCTTTGAAAACAGGTAGTTGGGGCAACTTCGGGAATGACAGGTTAGAACCTCGGGGGGTCCTAGGGGTAGTGTTCTCGCTCTGCAATTCAGCCTGTTTTATCTGAAGTTCAATTTCTTTTTCCTTTAGCTTAAGGCTTTCTTTATCCAGTTCCAACTGATAATCCATTTTCAATTTCCTTTCCTCTCGTTCTAATCTTTTTTCCTCCCTTTCCTGCTCTACCTGCCATTTTTTAGCATCCTGTTCTAACTGCAATTTCTTTGCATCCTGTTCTAACTGCAATCGTTTTTCCTCTCTTTCCTGCTCTAATCTTTTAGCATCCTGTTCTAACTGAAATCGTTTTTCCTCCCTTTTAGCCTCTTGTTCTTGTTTAACCTTTTCCTGCTCTCTTTCTTTGGCCCTATCATGTCTCTGAAAACACTGCTCAATGTACTGCTGCAGCTTTTCGTCAGCAAAACCTAACTTCTGGGCTTGAGTCAAAAATGAATTAAATAGAGTATCATATTCCTCAGCAGAAGCCATGATCAGCTGAATTCAAAAGAAAATAAATTACTAAAAGTAAGAAAATGCAAGTGACAATTCAGCGAATAACTTTAAGTTATACAAGTCAAAATTATTTTCCCAAGTTTCACAAGGCTAGAATTATTACCAAAAATTCAAAAGCAAATTCAAGTTTGACAAAAGAAAATAATTCAAAATCGAAGCAAGCGAAGTTTGTCAGATGAAAACCATTTCGAAATCAATGCAAGTTCAAGTTTGACAAAATAAAATTATTTCAAAATCGAAGCAAGCTAAGTGTGACAAAAGAAAATTATTTCAAAATGAAAACAAGTTCAAGTCCAATAAAACAGCAATATCGTAAAAAAAAAAAAAGAGAATGTTTAGATTATATTCAGTCTAAGTACAAGCAAGCATCAGAAAACCATACTAAATGCAACAATTAATAACTGTAACAACTACCCATATTCAAATCCAAATTATGACAGGTGAAAGTTTATAAGTAATTGCTTTGAAATGAAAACAAAACAAAACAAAACAAATAATAATAATAATGAAACACTATACTAAATAAACAAACAACGACAACAACATCACAACACAACAAAGAGAGAACTAAAATTCTAAACTAATATCGGTACAATAGAATACAAGAAATCAATAGAAAAACAAAACTAAGTTCTACTTCCGCTAGAAAACACCGGAAGTTCCGTTAAAATGCCAAAAATAAATCCTAAACACCTACAACAACTAAAATAGGGATGTGACAACTATAACTATACAAGACAGGATCCTAAGAAGTATAGAAAGAAAAATAAAACAATACTGAATAGCTGAACTAGAATTAGAAATATAAATACAACAGGAAGAAAAATGAATCTAAGCCCTTTCTGATCCCAGAACTATACAAAGAATCAGACCCGTAAGGAAAGAATCGGAGACGGGGTATAATCTATATAAATATAACAACATACTACCCAAAAAGAAATGAAACAACAATTTAACAAGTCAGTTACCCAGTACACACTCCTAGCACACCAAAGTTAACTGCCCAAAATTTATACAAAACCCTCCTACTGTTCAACTTATTCTTATACTTATTCAATTAACTCCCACAATGTACTCCAAATAAGATACAACAACTAAATAATATAATCTAACTCCCACTATCTAACTACGGGTTTCAGGGTCACCACTGTAACGAAAGGGGTTATATCAAGAATTGCGTGTATGCGTGCGTGAATATTCTGCGTGTTCTCCCGTCTCACACTCCCTAACTCTCAAGAATTCTTTTGTCATCACACCCCATTTCTATTACCAGAAAAATAAACAATAATCAATACAGCTCATACGAGTACATACAACCCAATCAGTAATAAGGAAAGTATATATATATATATAGTTTTGTACTCACGTACTTTGTAGAAATAATCCGTGAATTAAATATACCATTCACAAATCACACACATAAAGTTCCAAGGAAATAATCCGGGAAATTGTACACTGATCTCACAAACCCACAAATAATTCTCAGTCAGAAAATCCAACTGTCACCAGTCACAATAAACCAATATCGATCTGGTCACCGTCGACAGAGAGAGTTATCAAGAGTCTCATGGAGGACAGAATTCGCTGTCTGTCTCTTGTTTCCTTTTAGTCCTCTGTCTCTGTCTATATCTATACACTATCTTCCTTCTCCTTATCCTTGGCCTTTCTATCTATCTATCCTGGGTTCTCTCCCCTCTCTATCGTCGCCGTCGCTGCTGCTGTTGTGGCCGCTGTTGCTGCTGCTGCTGAGGTAGCAATGGTTGCTACTGCTGCTGATGTAGCAGTGGTTGCTGCTGCTGATGATGTAGCAGTGGTTGCTGCTGCTGCTGATGTAGCAGTGGTTGCTGCTCTCGTCTTCTTCCTCGTCTTCTTCTTTGGCTTCTTCTCTGGCCCCTTCGTCTCCTCCGTCTTCTTCTCCCTTTTCTTCGCCTTCCTCGTCTTCTTCTTTGGCTCTTCTCTGGCCTCTTCTTCTTCTCCTTCTTCTTCTCCTTCCTCTTCTCCCTCTTCTTCGCCTTCTCGTCTTCTTTGGCTCTTCTCTTGTGATATCCTCTTCTTCTTTTTTTTCTTCTTCTTCTTCTTCTTCTTCTTCTTCTTCTTCTTCTTCTTCTTCTTCTTCTTCTTCTTCTTCTTCTTCTTCTTCTTCTTCTTCACGACTTCTTCTCCTTCTCCTTTACTTCTTCTTTCTCATTCTCTTTCTCTTTCTCTTCTTCTTCTGCTTACTCTCATTCTTCTTCTTCTTCTTCTTCTTCTTCTTCTTCTTCTTCTTCTTCTTCTTCTTTCTCTCTCTTTGCCTCGAGGCCCCTCAGCCGGAGACTTCTGAAAACATACAAGTTTTTCCCCACTAAATATCTTGATACATAGACTTCTCTGTATTACCACATATACCTTTCTCTCTCTCTGTGACAGGACCAGACCAGCAACATATAATTCAAATCTCATATGTGTAGAACACAGTTCACACATACGTTAAAATTGTAAAACTAATTATAACAACTTATTATTACATTCTTGCCGCTAATTACTTTCATTCACAAAAATAAATACAATGCTATACATTGCGAGTTGAGGTTTCAACCTCAAATCAAATACTAATCCAATTTCAATTCGTTACTCAAAATATACAACGATCCACTATCTCCATTACCTCCCTAATCCATCCTTCATACTAATATCAAAAATTATCTACTCTTACTTTCATTCCACCACAAGTAGAATATAATCATGGTTAAATATTCTTACGTTTCATAATACAATATTTCAATGATAAACCAATAAATATATACCTGCAGACGCAGCTGCCAGAAGTACAAACACAATCACTCCGTGGTACATACAAAAGAAGAATGCAAACATTTTTCCTTGAATACATGTAATTGGTGAACCGTCACATGACTAGCTCAACCAATCAGCATTCAGTTTTCAATAAAAAATATTAACATCTATGTCTTCACACAGGAAGATACTACAACACACAAAAACGTCATCGGACCGAAATAGTATAAAACCGGTCCGTGACATACACACACACTATAAAATAATATAGGGGATTTAATCTGGGGCAGTACCGAACAGCCACCACCCCCCACTCCTCCCATACCTGTATAAAAACTAAGTGGAGTAAATTGAGAGAGGTCAACATCCCCACACACACACACCTCTATAAAACGTTACAGAGAAATTGAACTGGGACAGGTTTAGAATAGCCTCCCACGCACATCTAAGAATATAGTAAAAAGGGAGTTCAACTGGGATGAAAGGGAGTTAAACTGGGCCAGGTCAACAAAAGCCCCCGCCCCCCCCCCACACTCCCCTCCCAGGCACACATCCCCAATTACACAGACCTATACAACACTACAAGAGAGTTACAATTGGACAGGTGAAGAACACTCCACAACATGTACCTTTAGTACTTTTATAAAACACTCTAAGGGAGTTAAACTAAGGCAGGTCCAAAATAGCCCCCTCCCCACACTCATTCCTATAGAAAACTCTGCAGGAGAGTTGAAATGGGACAGTCCCAGAACATGCTTCTGTCCACGCCATACCTATAAAACACTACAGGGGAGTTAAAATGGGACAGATCCAAAACAGGCTCTCCCCCTCACACATACTTATAAAACACTACAGAGGAGTTAACCCATTTGCTACCACGATCCCATATATGGGATCACGTGAATCCGATGTGCTGTCATCACTAATGTTTGGGTTTTCCTGTTCACAATTGTTTTGACAGCTGAAGGGAGACTAGCAGATAAGTTCTAATGTAAATAGGAAGTGACTGGCCTTTAACACTTGACTTTCTGTCACTTTGAAATTGACACCCCCCAGATTTCTACAGCAGCATGGCAACACAGAAAAGGTAAGCTATAATAGCATGTTACCAGTTAGGATTTTTATAACACCTTATGAAGCAAAGTTACAGTTCTGCCTATTATCTAAAATCAAGTCTCTCAGTTTTTTTGTAAAGCTTTTAGTTTTGAAGTAGCTAAAGGTCAAAGTTCGATCCCAAATATGGGATCGCGGGAGCAAGAGGGTAGGGGTTTTTCACTTGTAGTACTCTAGTGTTTTATGTATGTTATCTCATGTACTCATAATTGCGTGGCTCAAAGTTAGCTCTAATGTTATTTATAGGTTCTTACAATGCTAGGGAACATAAGCAACATTCTAAAACATTCTCTGCTGCTGTCTTTTTACCAAAATTTACCTAATATTTGTCCTGTGTGTTTTTTCAGGATGTAAATGAAGTTTTGTCCATCTTGGCCCCGATGTCCACAATGAAGCTATCTCTGCTGCAATGTCTAGAAATCGATTTGATGAGCTCATGAGATATCTTTATCTCAGTGATAATGCCAACCTAGACGCTGGTGACAAGTTCAGCAAAATCCGAATTCTCGTCAGCTTGCTCAACGAGAATTTTCTGAAGTTCTTCACTATCATGAAGACCCAGAACTTGAGTATTGATGAGTCAATGATCCCATACTTCGGCAAGCATGGAGCTAAACAATTCATCAGAGGCAAGCCTATTCGTTTTGGCTTCAAGATGTGGGTCTTGGTTAAACCACTGGGCTATGTGGTCCAGTTTGATTCTTACCAAGGAGCTCGAGGACGACAAACTGAGTATCCTGAACTTGAAATGGGGGGTTCCGTGGTGGTAGACCTCATTTCATAGCTTCAAGAAGAAGGCAGCGATTCCTACCACCTCACGTTTGACAACCTATTTACCTCCCTGGCCCTTGTCGAATGCCTGACCAAGAAGATCGCGTGCACTGGAACACTTCACTCAAACCGCACTGGAGATTGTCCTCTCAAGACTATGAAGGAGATGGAGAAAACCCGGAGAGGCACCTTCGACTATTCTACTGACATCAAAAATGGAACTGTGGTTGTCAGTTGGAATTACAACAATGTTGTCAATGCCTTCTCCAACTTCGTTGGTGTAAACCAATACAGTCAGCAAAGCGTTGGTCAAAAGCAGATGGGAGACGTGTCAACATTGGCCAGCCTAACATCATAAGGCACTACAACCGCACCATGGCTGGAATAGATCTTATGGATCAGAATTTTGAGAAATATCGGACGACGATCAGATCAAAGAAGTGGTGGTGACCAATATTTGCATACTGTGTGGACCTGTGTGTCCAACAAGCCTGGTACCTCCGGAGGCTCTCGAGTGATGTAGTGAACAGGACCAACGACCTCCTGGCCACTCGTCGTTCAATTGCTCGATCACTCCTTGCCGGAACCAGAGCTCCTGCTTTTACTCAAGGATGCCCCAGAGGGTTCCCCGAGTTTGACAAGCGTGTCCCAGACAACATCCGATTGGACCGACTTGACCACCTGGTGCAGCCCTCACCGACCCAGCTCAAGTGTGCCTATTGTGGCATGAAGACGAAGCACATATGCATGAAATGTCGGTGTACATGACAGATGCCTTGCCAGGTTTCATTCTCAGTGAAATGACACAATGATGCTGATGACAGGACTGAAATACATTCTACTCTGATGTTATTGCATGTTGTCTCTTCATACAAACCATTCGTGTTTGGAATAATCTATGTTCCTTTTACAAATGTTTAGATTGCATTTAGTAGACTTTCAGCATTTGTTTCATATTTCTTTGATGATGGCACTTCACTGTGCTGGCACTTTGTGACAGTGTTTTTACTTCTATCACACATGTATTTTTTTTTCTTTTGTAAAATTATCTGTATTTATCTAGGTTGTAGCTGTTTGTGTACCAAGTTGGAATATTTCTTTGAAAATGATTCATTTGAGGCTGCACTGGCTTACTTTCGCACTATTTCTGGGAGATTTCGGTATTTAGTCTTTTGTAATTTTTAACTTTTTATTATGGCAAAACCTTTTTCTTTCACAGAGGACTTGTGATATTTGAAACAGATAAAAATAAAGTTCAAATAAATACATCTGTTTGCGTGCCTTCTTGATGTGCCCATAAGTGAAAACCCCTACCCTCTCGCTCCCACGATCCCATATTTGGGATCGCCACAAACACTCTCATAAAACCACTTTTTTCACATATTTCCTCAAAATAACTATCAGATATGTTGTTTGTATGCTAAATGCTACACGTTCACATAACTTTCATCAAAAAATAAAATTTGGGTGCAAATGGGAACTAAGCCAGGTCAAGAACAGCCTCCCCTTACAAACAGCTATAACGCTCTAAATGGGAGTTAAACTGGAACAGATCCAGAACAGCCCCCTCTCCTCCCCCACACCTATAAAACAATGAAACTGCAACAGGTTCAGCACTCCCACCCTCACACAAACACACACACACACACACACACACACACCGATAAAATACTAAAGGGGAGTTAAATTTGACAGGTCCAGAACAGTCTGCCCTCACATATACTTATAAACCAATACAGTGCAGTTAAACTGGGACAGGTTCTGAACAGTCTGCCCTCACACATACTTTTTTTTCTGCAGTTTATTATCCCTTTTTATCGGGAAACTCTGGGCCGCCTCCCCCGGCCGGGGAAGGCGTAGTCGCAGCCAGTGGCGCGCCCAAACCCTTCCTACCTAACATTATTTGTGATTTTTTTGAAATTTTTGCTGAGGGAGCAAACCGGAGTACCCGGAGAAAACCCCCGAGACGTTGCCCGAGTCGAAAGTAAATAATATTCGGAGAAACAACTTATAAACCAATACAGGGGAGATAAACTGGGACAGGTCCAGAACAGTCTGCCCTCACACATACTTATAAACCAATACAGGGGAGATAAACTGGGACAGGTTCTGAACAGTCTGCCCTCACACATACTTATAAACCAATAGAGGGGAGATAAACTGGGACAGGTTCCCCCAGCCCTTCCCCCCTTCCCCCTATCCCTTCCCCCTCCCTCCCGCCTCCCCACGTTTTGTTTTTAGGGGCGATCATTCTACTTGCGTGCTTTACTCAGTTTTTGTCCCCCTTTATAGAACAAAAACAAGGCCAGCAATCTGCACGGCGCATCACCTGGCTAGTGAAGAAGGATAATTTTCGCTGCTTCCGGCGTAACCGGAAGTGCGTGCCGGGCCTCAGGTGTCATGCGATCTCACTGCATGATTGCGCTTTCATCTGCGACTGGCACTGGCGAAATGAAGCCTTCACAGTGGCTGCAGGTTGTATCCCCCTACATTTCCCCACCACACGGTCAGCTGGGCACTGACTCTCTCCTCGTCTACCGCCATCAGCAAAACTTCGCTCCACCTGGTCCCCTTTACTCCCAAACCTCACCTGCACCCAACCTTCCCTCTCCCCTCTCTCTTTTAACACGCAAACAGATACACGCGCATTTCAGTCACACACACACACATGCACACACACACACACACCCACACACGTGCGCAAACACACGCACATACACACACATACACACACTCACCGGTATTTGTAGTGGCGCCGCTGCTCTATAATCAGCATCTGAAGCTGGCCACAGCGTCGCTGGGCAAGCATCACTGTAATTTGTTGTGGCTACAACTAGAGATTACGCCAACTGAGCCCACAGACACTTCGCACCCTGCTTTTCAGGTCGTCGGTTCTGTCTTCTTGTCTCTGTACCACCCTTAATGTCTCTCTCAACTTCAGATTTTTCATTGAAAGTAATGTCATTGATAACATGTATTTAAACTTTCACTAACATAGACATTCATATGCATAAACATTCACACACGCGCACACACACACACACACACACACACACACGTTTATGTACTTAATCAAAATATAGTTCTTATGTGACGTCAGTATGTAGGATAATTAATATATTACAGGCCATTCGATATAGCGCATTACCAGCTCTATGCGCTTGAACATAATGTAAGATATTTGTTTTGAATAAGTGTATGATTGTATAAAATATCTCTCTGTATCTCTGTCTCTCTGAAGGTAAGACTGCTGCGCTCCCTTGTCATCTCCATCTTCCTATATTTGCTTGCGAAACATGGACCCTCACAGCATATCTACTGCGAAGAATACAAAACATGGAGATGAGGTGCTACAAAAACTTCTGGGCGTTTCCTATACCCAACACATCACCAGTGACGAAGTCCGAAAGACCATCACACAAGCCATTGGACAACACGATGACCTGCTCACCTTGGTGAAAAAACGAAAACTCCAATGGTATGGCCACGTCACCAGATCATCAGGTCTTGCAAAGACCATCCTGCAAGTCACAGTGCAAAGAGGTAGAAGAAGAGGAAGACCGAAAAAGAGGTGGGAGGACAACATTCGAGAAAGTACCAGGCTCTGAATGAAAGGAAAATTATGACTGTTGTGCTTGGAGTTATCATTCTTGGAAAACCCGGAAGCGGGAGAAAGGCGGGGGGGGGGGGGAAGAAGGGAGGGGGGGGGGTGCGAAGTAGATAGTGTTTGGACACAGTTTCGGAGGACTTAACTTTCTAGTCGATGTGTGGTGTTGTTGTCTCTTCTTCTTGGTAGTTGACTACGGAGCTAGTGGAGCCCAATGCCCTCGCTGCTCAAGGGTGCAGGCTACGTGTCAGGGTTGCCTCTCTGTGGAGTTTGTTCCCAGTCGTGGACCAAGATGCCTGCTCGTCTGCAAAATATGAGACGACTTTCTGCAACTCCTTGTTTACAAAGGTTGTGCAGAGCGTCTCACTGTTAGCAGAAATAGCCCTCAGTGAGATCATCTCCACTTATACAGGTAGGAGACGAACAGTTTTCTAAGTCCGAGGTCCACTGGAATCTCCAACATAATTCCTATACATATATACATATATCATGGCTAGAATAAACACAGGGAGAAGTACTTAACAATATACATATTCTCCGGTACAGCCACTGGTCTGCAATAATACACAAAGGAGAAACAACAGTGGGACAGTGGGGGCTACCTCGTGGTGCGGAAACCGGTCGCGTGTCCGCCACGTGGTCAGCAAAGTTTTACTAACAATCACAATTCTAAAACATGGCAAAACTTCACAAACATAATACAGCAATCATATCAATGAATCGCGATGAAACAAAAGATTGATCATTGTAACGAAAGGGGTTATTTCAAGAATTGCGTGTATGCGTGCGTGAATGATTTGCGTGTTCGCCCGTCTCACACTTCCTAACTCTCAAAACTTCTTTTGCTGTCACACCCCCTTCTATTACTAGAAAACAACAAGAATCAACAAAAGTTTACATAAGTACATATAACTCCATCAATAATATGAAAAAAACGTTTAAGTAGTTTTGTACTCACGTACTTTGTAGAACAATCCGTGAATTAAATATACCACTCACAAATCACACACATAAAGTTCCAAGGAGATAATCCGAGAGATTGTACACTGATCTCACAAACCCACAAGTAATATTCCAGAAAAGACAATCCAAGAAAACCAGTCACAAAACCACCGATGAGGTTCCAGTCCCCGTCAACAGAGAGAGTTACCAAGAGTCTCATGGGGGACAGACTTCGCTGTCTGTCTTTCGTTTCCTTTTAATCCTCTGTCTGTCTATATCTATACACTGTCTTCCTTTCCTTATCCTTGGCCTTTCTATCTATCTATCCCTGGGGTTTCTCCCCTGTCTATCGTTGCTGTCGCTGCTGCTGTTGTGGCCGCTGCCGCCGTTGCTGCTGCTACTGCTGGGGTAGCGGTTGCTGCTGCTGCTGCTGCTGCTGATGATGATGATGTGGTAGCGGTTGCTACTGCTGCTGACGTGGTAGCGGTTACTACTAGTGTGGCAGTGGTTGCTGCTGCTGATGATGCAGCAGTGGTTGCTACTGATGATGATGCAGCAGTGGTTGCTACTGCCGCTGATGTAGCAGTGGTTGCTGCTGATGATGTAGCAGTGGTTGCTACTGCTGATGATGTGGCAGGGGTTGCATGATGTAGCAGTGGTTGCTTCTCTCGTCTTCTTCTTCGTCTTCTTCTTTGGCTTCTTCTCTGGCCCCTTCTCGATACTTCCACCCTTCTTCTTCATGACTTCTTCTTCTTCTTCTCGTCTTCGTCTCCTTCTTCTTCTTCCTCTTCTCGTCTTCGTCTTCTTCTTCTTCTCCTTCTTTTCTTCTTCTTCTTCTTCTTCTTCTTCTTCTTCTTCTTCTTCTTCTTCTCCTTCTTTTCTTCTTCTTTTTCTTCTTCTTCTTCTTCTTCTTCTTTTTCTTCTTCTTCTTCTTCTTCTTCTTCTTCTTCTTCTTCTTCTTCTTCTTCTTCTTCTTCTTCTTCTTCTTCTTCTCTCCTTCTTTCTTCTTCCTTCTTCTCCTTCTCTTCTGTCTTCCTTCTTCTCCCTTCTTTCTTCTTCCTTCTTCTCCTTCTCTACTGTCTTCCTTCTTCTCCCTTCTTCTTTCTCTTTCGCCTCGAGGCCCCTCAGCCGGAGACTTCTGCAGACGCAGCTGCCAGAAGTACAAACACAACCACACCGTGGTACATACAAAAGAAGAATGCAAACTTTTTTTTTTGAATACATGTAATTGGTGAACCGTCACATGACTAGCTCAACCAATCAGAAATTAGTAATCAATAAAAAAAATATTATAATTTATATCTTCTCACAGGAAGATACTACAAACAGTCATCGGACCGAAATATTATAAACCCGGTCCGTGACAATACCCCCTTCCTGCAAAAAGAAAACGCCCGAGTTTTCTGAATTTTATCAGAAAGAAAAAATTACTACAATCATGTCCACCTATACTGTACAAGAAGCAAAAAGAGAAAACTGGTCATTAGCACTTATCTTAATCATAAACACTATTGTATTAAGCAATCACCCAAAGCGCAATAGACGTACCAGATATGTAGTTCAAGTCCAAGCACGTTACCGTGATACAGTGAAATCAAAAATCAATAAGGTACATAACAGATCATATTACAGTATTCCAATAGAATTCCAGTATTAAATATACAATGGCAGAAATATACACAAAGCATGTTCATTTTCCACAGATTTTATGGAATACCCTGATGATAGTGTCTGGTTTTGGCTACAACTGTTTTGATGTATTCTTGAGCTAGTTTGCAAGATTCTAAGATCTTGTTTTTGACGTGCTTAAGCGGAGTAGTTTCAGGGTAACGTGTTACCATATCAATGATACCGAGTATGCATCTGTGACCTTCCCCAGACGGCGGAGAAATCGGTTCTACTAAATCAACTGTAGCCCGTTTGAGTGGTTCTGAAACAGTCGGCATCTTTTCTAAAGGAACCGGTGGAATGCAATGTTTCTTTTCTTGAACACTAGTAGTAACATAACGAGTATGACCTTGATCTTTGATGAGTGTGGAAGCACCCGAAAAAGGGTCGGACACACCTGGTAAATTCCCTACTATCAAATCGGCCACTGGTTGATCAATGACACAACACAACACAGTGCCAGAGAAAAATGGAGTGTCAACAGGCACTTTAGCCAACGGAAATTCTTCTATATTCCCACCGAATGACAAACATTTACACTCTTTGCCAGTGTACTGGCTGTCCGAAACCAGTCTCTTCCGAACGCCACAGATAGTAGCACCCGTATCTCTGAGCACACTTGCTTTGAGGCCATTTACGGTACCTGATACTAGCTTGGGCTGACCACAGTTTTCATCGCCAACTGAGCAGATCACTTCCGCGACTAAGGCTGACTGAGTGTTAACTGGAGGGTCCTGATATTTCTGCGAACCACTTTCAGTGTCTTGAGTCTCTGGGTATCCATTGCCACTAGCATAAGGACACCATGCAGCTATGTGACCTACGCCCCCACAACAATAGCAAACTATGTCCTGTCTATTCTGTCTTTTGTTGAGAGGAGGACTACCTAAAAAACGAGAACCAGGTCTAGAATACGTGTTTCCACGTCCACGAGGAGCCTGATTGTTCTGAGCGCCCTGTTGAGTATTCATGTTCTGATTTACAAAACCCCTATTTGGATTAGGACCTGCGGGTTGGTAGTTTCCACGTGGAGAGCCACGAAAGCCCGATCCCCGGAAATTATTTCATCTTTGACCCGTCCCACGAAATTGATTCTGAGTGGGCACATTCTGAGAAATAGACGCGGATGCAAAAATTGAGTCATCTGACTTCCGTGCCAATTTCTTTTCCGGGTGAGCCATGCGAAATGCTTCAGCACTGTCTATCAAAGCCGCGAATTTTGTCAAATTTCTTTCCTTCAAAAACACGGCGAGATCTCTCGAAACAGAAGCAATAAACTGCTCACACAAAATCAGATTCCATAGTCCATCAAAAGTCTTTTCACAATTTGATAGTTGGATCCATCTTTCCAACAAGTGTGAAAATCGCTTTGAAAAAGTTACAAAACTTTCTCCCACTTCAGGCCTAACTGATCTGAATATTTCCCTGAATCCATCTGCAGTGCACTGAAATTTCTTAAGAAGCTCTTGCTTAAGATCATCATATGAAACTGCACCAACAGCAGACAAAGAATGATACACAGCTAAAGCCGGGCCTTGTAGCAATGCAGTTAAGTAAACCACCCATTTACTGCTATCGTAATTGAGAGCTTTAGCATGCGCCTCAAACCGGTACAAAAAAGAATCAATGTCATCCCTATCTTCTTTGAAGACAGGTAGTTGGGGCAACTTTGGAAATGACGGGTTAGAACCTCGGGGGGTCCTAGGGGTAGTGGTCTCGCTCTGCAATTCAGCTTGCTTCAACTGAAGTTCAATTTCTTTTCCCTTTATCTTAAGGCTTTCCCTATCAAGTTCCATCTGATAATCCATCTTCAATTTCCTTTCCTCTCTTTCCAGTTCCTCTCTTTTAGCTTCCCTATCCTGTTTAACCTTTTCCCGTTCCAGTTCCAGTTCCTGTTTAACCTTTTCCTGTTCTAACTGAAATCGTTTTTCCTCTCTTTCCTGTTCTAACTGCAATTTTTTAGCATCCTGTTCTAACTGCAATCTTTTAGCATCCTGTTCTAACTGCAATCTTTTAGCATCCTGTTCCTGTTTAACCTTTTCCTGTTCTCTTTCTTTGGCCCTATCATGTCTCTGAAAACACTGCTCAATGTACTGCTGCAGCTTTTCGTCAGTAAACCTAACTTTTGGGCTTGAGTCAAAAATGAATTAAACAGAGTATCGTATTCTTCAGCAGAAGCCATGATCAGTTGAATTCAAAAGAAAATAAATTACTAAAAGTAAGACAATGCGAGTGACAGTCAACGACTAACTTTATGTTATACAAGTCAAGATTATTTTCCCAAGTTTCACAAGGCCAGAATTATTACAAAAATCAAAAGCAAATTCAGATTTGACAAGAGAAAACAGTTCAAAATCGAAGCAAGCGAAGTTTGTCAGATGAAAAGTATTTCGGAATCAATGCAAGTTTAAGTTAACACAAGGAAATTATTTCGAAATGAAAACAAGTTCAAGTCCAACAAACAGCATACCATAAAAGAAAAGAAAAGAAAAAAAAACAATGTTTAGATTATATTCAGTCTAAGTACAAGCAAGCATCAGAAAACCATACTAAATGCAACAATTAATAACTGTAACAACTACCCATATTTAAATCCAAATTATGACAGGTGAAAGTTTATAAGTAATTGCTTTGAAACGAAAACAAAACAAAACAAAACAAATAATAATAATAATGAAACACTATACTAAATAAACAAACAACGACAACAACATCACAACACACAAAGAGAGAACTAAATTCTAAACTAATATCGGTACAATAGAATACAAGAAATCAAAAGAAAAAACAACTAAGTTCCACTTCGGCTAGAAACACCGGAAGTTCCGTTAAAATGCCAAAAATAAATCCTAAACACCTACAACAACTAAAATAGGGATGTGACAACTATAACTATACAAGACAGGATCCTAATAAGTATATAAAGAAAAACAAAACAGTACTGAATAGCTGAACTAGAATTAGCAATATATATATATACAACAGGAAGAAAAATGAATCTAAGCCCTTTCTGATCCCAGAACTATACAAAGAATCAGACCCGTAAGGAAAGAATCGGAGACGGGGTATAATCTATACAAACACTAGCATCCTACCCAAAAAGAAATGAAAACAACAATTTAACAAGTCAGTTACACAGTACACACTTACTCCTAGCACACCAAAGTTAGTGTCCCAAAATTTATACAAAACCCTTCTACTGTTCAACTTATACTTATTCAATTAACTCCCACAATATAAACTCCAAATAAGATAGATAACAAACAAATAATCTAAACTCCCACTAACTAACTACGGGTTTCAGGGTCACCACTGTAACGAAAGGGGTTATTTCAAGAATTGCGTGTATGCGTGCGTGAATGATTTGCGTGTTCGCCCGTCTCACACTTCCTAACTCTCAAAACTTCTTTTGCTGTCACACCCCCTTCTATTACTAGAAAATAACAAGAATCAACAAAAGTTTACATAAGTACATATAACTCCATCAATAATATGAAAAAAACGTTTAAGTAGTTTTGTACTCACGTACTTTGTAGAACAATCCGTGAATTAAATATACCACTCACAAATCACACACACAAACCCACAAGTAATATTCCAGAAAAGACAATCCAAGAAAACCAGTCACAAAACCACCGATGAGGTTCCAGTCCCCGTCAACAGAGAGAGTTACCAAGAGTCTCATGGGGGACAGACTTCGCTGTCTGTCTTTCGTTTCCTTTTAATCCTCTGTCTGTCTATATCTATACACTGTCTTCCTTTCCTTATCCTTGGCCTTTCTATCTATCTATCCCTGGGGTTTCTCCCCTGTCTATCGTTGCTGTCGCTGCTGCTGTTGTGGCCGCTGCCGCCGTTGCTGCTGCTACTGCTGGGGTAGCGGTTGCTGCTGCTGCTGCTGATGATGATGATGTGGTAGCGGTTGCTACTGCTGCTGACGTGGTAGCGGTTACTACTAGTGTGGCAGTGGTTGCTGCTGATGATGATGCAGCAGTGGTTGCTACTGATGATGATGCAGCAGTGGTTGCTACTGCCGCTGATGTAGCAGTGGTTGCTGCTGATGATGTAGCAGTGGTTGCTACTGCTGATGATGTGGCAGGGGTTGCATGATGTAGCAGTGATTGCTTCTCTCGTCTTCTTCTTCGTCTTCTTCTTTGGCTTCTTCTCTGGCCCCTTCTCGATACTTCCACCCTTCTTCTTCACGACTTCTTCTTCTTCTTCTCGTCTTCGTCTCCTTCTTCTTCTTCCTCTTCTCGTCTTCGTCTTCTTCTTCTTCTTCTTCTCTTCTTTTCTTCTTCTTCTTCTTCTTCTTCTTCTTCTTCTTCTTCTTCTTTCTTCTTCTTCTTCTTCTTCTTTCTTCTTCCTTCTTCTTCTTCCTTCTTCTCCCTTCTTCTTTCTCTTTCGCCTCGAGGCCCCTCAGCCGGAGACTTCTGCAGACGCAGCTGCCAGAAGTACAAACACAACCACACCGTGGTACATACAAAAGAAGAATGCAAACATTTTTTTTGAATATATGTAATTGGTGAACCGTCACATGACTAGCTCAACCAATCAGAAATTAGTAATCAATTAAAAAAATATTATAATTTATATTTTCTCACAGGAAGATACTACAAACAGTCATCGGACCGAAATATTATAAACCCGGTCCGTGACAATCATTTACCTTCTTGACAATGTCAGGCTCTGGCTATACTGTTGATGAATGCTTTTCATCCGTCACCTGCCGAGTCTTCCGCTAGAGAGATCTATCAACGTGCGTCTTGCTACGATGATGTTCGGACAAAGACCAACTCCTCTCGCTGGGGTCGGCTATCGTGCGAGACTACGAGAATAGTAACGCCACGTAGTGGGGGTTGCAGGTGATTAGTCAGCTGGGTGACGTCACGGCTTATCTTAGTGAAACTGTAGCCTACACATGTGTAGAACCACCTACTTCGGTCGTCTGCTAGTCAGCGACGTAACTTACATAGGTCAAAGCAAACTGAACGTGTAGGCATGAAGCTTTAGTGCTGGGTTAGAACTAGCCTCTCGCGACAGCACGGAGGACGACGGTGTGGAAAGTCCGACGTGAAGTATGATAATAAATGATGTTGTTCGAGCTTCCATGCATCAGGAAGCAACAGTTCTATAAAAAAAATATAATTTTACTGTGGACAAGTCCACCGGAGAAGTATTACTATAGATACTTATTCTATTAAAGTGATATTGAAAGTAAAAAGATACTTCGGTGTTACGTTGAAACGCGCATGATGGTGCGTGTGAAATGTGCACGATATTATGTGTGAAGCGCGCGCAATAGATCTGTTCGTTTTATTTTGCAAAGCATGCAATAATAGAGTGTATTTACCTTTGATTTGAGTGTGCATTGTTGTTAGAAGAAGCTTTGTATACCGTTGATAATTTTCGTTAGTCGATATTATTGGAGAATTCTCTAGATCTGCGTGTTTACTGTCGATAGAAACTTCCCGGTAATTGTAGAAGTTTGAGAACGTTCCTGGAATGTGAAGAAAGATGTATGACGTAAGACAGTGATGACGAAGTATAGAGCGATTGGTTAAATTGCGTCATTTGCGATTGTTCCATGATGTTCAGGAGAAGAGAGAGGCTATATAATTATGTGCCGCACTGTTTTGAGAGAGTAGTGTGTTGTTGATAGTGAGTTGGAAAGTAAAAAGTTGAGAGTGGAAAAGCGATTGTATGCAGTTGTTGATGTGTGCTGAATAAAAGTGGAAAACTTCATACGAAGACTTTGCCTTGTTGCTGCTGAGTGAGCAGGCTGCGTGGATAAACGAATCAGTTACACCTATCAGGATTTCAAGCATCGGGGCTGAATCAGATACTGATAGAAAAACGCCAACATCAAACGAGTGTAACATTCGGAGCCTGTGCTGTGCCTGCCATACTATCCTATCCTATCCTATCCTATCCCGTAACTCGGAGGTCGTAGGGGCACCACAGATGATCGTTTTACTAGCGTACTCCATCTTTCCCTGTCCTCAGCAACCCTGTTTATTTCGCTCAATGTCAACCCAGTCCATTCTCGAATGTTGTCCTCCCACCTCTTTTTTGGTCTCCCTCTTCTTCTACCTCCTTGCACTGTGCCTTGCAGAATGGTCTTTGCAAGACCTGATGATCTGGTGACGTGGCCATGCCATCGAAGTTTCGGTTTTTTCACCACTGTGAGCAGGTCATCGTGTTGTCCAATGGTGTGATGTTTTTTCGGACTTCGTCGTGGGTGATGTGCTGGGTATAGGAAATGCCAAAAAGTCTTCTGTAGCACCTCATCTCAATGCTTTGTATTCTTCGTTGTAGATCTGCTGTGAGGGTCCATGTTTCGCAAGCATATAGGAAGATGGAGATAACAAGGGAGCGCAGCAGTCTTATCTTGGAATGTGAACTGATGGTCCTGTCTTTCCAAATTGGCTTCAACCTCGCCAGGGCAGCAGTTGTTTGTGGATCCTGGAGAGGACCCATTGTCTGATACAATGGCTCCTAAATATTTGAAGCTATGCACTATTTTATTTGAATATTTCTTACAATCACAGTGAATATATTTATTGCTCACTCACTGTTTTTTTTGTCTAAAGGCTTTCATACAAATGGGGTCTGCAATCACCTATCCTATCCTATCCTATCCTATCCTATCCTATTCTAACCAGCGTACTCCATCTTTCTCTGTCGTCAGCAACCCTCATGTCTTCGCTCAGTGTCAAACCAGTCCATTCTCGAATGTTGTCCTCCGACCTTTTTTTCTGTCTCCCTCTTTTTTGCCTCCTTGTACCGTACCTTGCAGGATGGTCTTTGCAAGGCCTGATGATCTGGTGAGGTGGTCATACCATCGGAGTTTCCCTTTCTTCACCACTGTGAGCAGGTCATCGTGTTGTCCAATGGCTTGTGTGATGGTCTGTCGGACTTCGTCGTTGGGTATGTGCTGGGTATAAAAAAAATGCCCAGAAGTCTTCTGTAGAACCTCATCTCCATGCTTTGTATTCTTCGTTGTAGATATGCTGTGATGTAGTTTAGTGTGTGCTGAAGTCCTAACAGTGTTATATGACGGTCAGACAGTGATCGTATAACATGCAGTATTGATTGTGGCAGACAACACATGTACAGCCCGAAGTACGGTACTATTGATTGTCACCGCCACGACTCTCTCCGGGCAGACGCCACAAACAGACAACTTCCACACGCAGACAACCCAGACAGAATGGCGATTTCCCGCAGACGTGAAGGGATGAAAACACAACGATTATATATACAACTTTCAAGCTATTTATTCATTCATACCACACACTCATACACATACAACATTTACACATGAAACGAGAAAAATGGTGATGGAACAATCAATGGGTCGATGAACAATGAAATGGAATGTCAGATGAACGAGGGTTGCTAATCAACCACGTCTAAATATCGACTGTGCACTGCAAATGTCCGAACACAGGGGGGGTCGAGTATCAAGAGGGGGACAATAAAGAATAAGCCGACCTGATAGTAGGGCGTCCCCGTTGATGTCTCCGAAAAGTAGCTGCCCCTCCTCGTGACTGTCACCGGACTGTCGCTGTGGAATCCAGGCGTAGTGGTGTCGCCACTCCCTCCCACCGCTGACGATGATGATGATGATGATGATGACGCTGTAGTTGCGGCAGCCCTGCCACCGTCGACGCCTCCCAGCCTAACTCCTCCAGTCGGCTAACACTGTGACGTCGAGGCCAGGTTCCATTCACAGACGTCACAACCACCGCGGAAAAGGTGGGGTTGTGGAACAATGAAGATGTACACACCAACACAGACGAGGACGAACGGGTGGTGATGATGATGCTGGGTCCACACGACCAAATGTCGTCGTCGTTGTCGCGCGACGCTGGTTAACGTTACTCTGTGTCGAGCTGATGAATTCGACGAACTTCGAAGACCCTCGAACAACGAACTTTCGAACCTGCAACATGCTTGTGCTATTGTTAATGTCATGTCCACCCGATTCTGTCCCCCTCCCTCCTCACACTCTTCCCCCCTACTACACTAACTAATTCCTGTATCTTGAGGAAGCGCCACTGCTGTCCACTTCACTTCCCTTGACTACTATTACTGTCTCTTGTAATCAAACACATAATTCAAAACTAAATGACATTATGAATGCATGAAATGAACAATGCTGCAAATGAATACATGTAAACATCAACACATTATCCATCTTGAGCAACCGCAACCTCAACAACAGCAACCACTTCCATCCTACCTTCATCACGCTTCACCCCCTTCTCCTCCCTCATTCTCCCTCCTTCTTCCGTCGCACTCTTCCTTTGCAACCATCCTTCCCCCAGCCTCACGCACAGCTATCGTTCAACACCCCAACAGCCGGCCCTCGGTCATTAGCACAGTAAAGGAAGATCACCATCACACTTACCCACACGGCTCGAATGTAAAGTACCTGTAGCTAGCCCTTTCCACTGCTCGCTTACACAGTACTCCAAGTAAGGTATCCAGTGCGTAGTAATTCCTGTTAGTGGACCACCTCTACACTAACTTACCACAACACACAAACTTAGATATTTGCTCTACACTTCCTTGAGCCTGTTACCTCAACTGTAACATTTCCCACTAGGTTTTCTTTTAGAACCAGTTATCATTTACGTTAACAACTGTCCCAACCTTACTTCCAGAACAATATACCCAGAGACACAAGACCACAGATCTTCTCCGTTACTCTGCAAAACGTGTTCTGACTACAGTGAACACATTCCAAAACTGGCTGGCCGAACTATGCTGTTCAAAATCACGCTTTCCACGCATACGACAGCGCGCAGTTACTACCCCAACTCATTAACTCTCCACCCACACTTTCTACCCGGTTTCATCACAGGCTGCCCTGTGACATTGATAAATAAAGTCACTTATACAGCGCACTTCTATCTGTGGTTACACTTGTACAGCGCACTTCTATCTGTGGTTATACTTGTACAGCGCACTTCTATCTGTGGTTATACTTGTACAGCGCACTTCTATCTGTGGTTACACTTGTACAGCGCACTTCTATCTGTGGTTATACTTGTACAGCGCACTTCTATCTGTGGTTATACTTGTACAGCGCACTTCTATCTGTGGTTATACTTGTACAGCGCACTTCTATCTGCAGTTACACTTAGACACCGCACTTCTATCTGTGGTTACACTTGTACAGCGCACTTCTATCTGTGGTTATACTTGTACAGCGCACTTCTATCTGTGGTTATACTTGTACAGCGCACTTCTATCTGTGGTTATACTTGTACAGCGCACTTCTATCTGTGGTTATACTTGTACAGCGCACTTCTATCTGTGGTTATACTTGTACAGCGCACTTCTATCTGCGGTTATACTTGTACAGCGCACTTCTATCTGTGGTTACACTTGTACAGCGCACTTCTATCTGTGGTTACACTTGGACACCGCACTTCTATCTGCGGTTACACTTGTACAGCGCACTTCTATCTGCGGTTACACTTGTACAGCGCACTTCTATCTGCAGTTACACTTAGACACCGCACTTCTATCTGTGGTTACACTTGGACACCGCACTTCTATCTGTGGTTACACTTGGACACCGCACTTCTATCTGCGGTTACACTTGGACAGCTCACTTCTATCTGTGGTTACACTTGGACACTGCACTTCTATTTGTGGTTACACTTGGACAGCTCACTTCTATCGGTGGTTACACTTGGACAAAGCTACAAAGAGGGGAGAGGTGGGAGCGGGAATGTGAGAGAGGATGGCGGGAATGGAGTGTGGAGGAGGGGAGGGAATGCGGAGGCAGGGCTGACAATGGTGGGTGTAAAAACGCACCTTCACTCCTTCACTGCTGGGCTGTTTGGAAAACTCGTCACAGGCCTGTTGCCAGTGCAGTGTTTGTGAGTACAGGACCATCATAATCCCAGTTCCCAGGGCAGTGTTTGTGAGCACAGGACCATCATAATCCCAGTTCCCAGTGCAGTGTTTGTGAGCACAGCACCATCATAATCCCAGTTCCCAGTGCAGTGTTTGTGAGCACAGCACCATCATAATCCCAGTTCCCAGTGCAGCGTTTGTGAGCACAGCACCATCATAATCCCAGTTCCCAGTGCAGTGTTTGTGAGCACAGCACCATCATAATCCCAGTTCCCAGTGCAGTGTTTGTGAGTACAGCACCATCATAATCCCAGTTCCCAGTGCAGTGTTTGTGAGTACAGCACCATCATAATCCCAGTTCCCAGGGCAGTGTTTGTGAGCACAGCACCATCATAATCCCAGTTCCCAGGGCAGTGTTTGTGAGCACAGCACCATCATAATCCCAGTTCCCAGTGCAGTGTTTGTGAGTACAGCACCATCATAATCCCAGTTCCCAGGGCAGTGTTTGTGAGTACAGCACCATCATAATCCCAGTTCCCAGTGCAGTGTTTGTGAGTACAGCACCATCATAATCCCAGTTCCCAGTGCAGTGTTTGTGTGCACAGCACCATCATAATCCCAGTTCCCAGTGCAGTGTTTGTGTGCACAGCACCATCATAATCCCAGTTCCCAGTGCAGTGTTTGTGAGTACAGCACCATCATAATCCCAGTTCCCAGTGCAGTGTTTGTGAGCACAGGACCATCATAATCCCAGTTCCCAGGGCAGTGTTTATGAACACAGGACCATCATAATCCCAGTTCCTAGGGCAGTGTTTCTGAGCACAGGACCATCATAATCCCAGTTCCCAGTGCAGTGTTTGTGAGCACAGCACCATCATAATCCCAGTTCCCAGTGCAGTGTTTGTGAGTACAGCACCATCGTAATCCCAGTTCCTAGGGCAGTGTTTATGAACACAGGACCATCATAATCCCAGTTCCCAGTGCAGTGTTTGTGAGTACAGCACCATCGTAATCCCAGTTCCCAGTGCAGTGTTTGTGAGCACAGCACCATCATAATCCCAGTTCCCAGTGCAGTGTTTGTGAGTACAGCACCATCATAATCCCAGTTCCCAGGGCCTCACGAAGCTCACACAAGACGCACATTTCAGTGGATGAAACCAAATATTGACTACACTGATGCGTGTCGGGTGAAGTTTTGATCTTCCTCTTTTTCTTCTTCAGGATACTGTGGATACTCAGTTCCAACAAAAGCGCCTCAGCTTTGTGATGCGTACGGCAGGCTCATGTTTAAAAGCAGTATACTTAGAGAAATTGGCGGTTTATAAGTTAAAACTGTCTACATGTACTGGATCAGAGATTTAGTTTAAATTTAAATAGCTCACAACGGAGGTTCTGGATTCTGGGAGTGTGGAGGCAATGATGACATCTTCCTTGAGTGAGTTTGACACCGTGGCTGCTGAGAGGGATATGGGTGGAGATAGCCTTCTTCAGCATGGAGCATATTGCTGGTCTGAGGCCTCTGCCTACACGGGGCTTTGGCAGGGTTAAGTGACTGAAGTGATAGGCCTAGCATGCCCAGTGAGGCGTGGTGAGGTCTTAAATGAAGCAAGCGCACTCACAGCGATTGAAGGAACGGACAGGAGCAGAAACGGTCGCCACTCTCATCCTGACGCAAATTGTCAGACATTGAACTTTCCGCTGAGGTAGGAGAGAGACAGAAAAGGGGGAAGATGAGGGAGGGGGATGGAGAGAGAGAGGAAGAGAGGGAAAGAAAGAGAGAGATTGAGATACAGGTGTGGAGGGGGAATAAGATGCCATGGCGACAACTACTGTGATTGTAGTTTTGTTTTAAAAATCAACTGGTGTCCGTCTTTGTTGACGCACGTTTTCAGATTAAAAAAAAAATCAAACCTTAGGATGAAATCATAGAGAAAAAGAGCTTACATATATACAGCTCAACCCTGTCTTCAGTATAACGCAAACATAACAACCACGTTTCTAACTTACGGTGTATCCTGACGCTGATGAGACCAATTGTAATAATAATTATTATTTATTTTTTTAGTGCAAAACCAAACTTAAAGCTTGCTCTGAGCGCTCGCACGCATACACACGCACGCACACACACACACGCACACGCA
The DNA here is from genome assembly GCA_036898135.1 of Oncomelania hupensis. Classification (NCBI taxonomy): domain Eukaryota; kingdom Metazoa; phylum Mollusca; class Gastropoda; order Littorinimorpha; family Pomatiopsidae; genus Oncomelania; species Oncomelania hupensis. The sequence continues at coordinate 136,250,354 of CM072512.1, forward strand.
CACACACCCACACGCACACACACACGCGCGCACACACACACACACACACACACACACACACGTACGCTCGCAAGGATACATATGTAAACAATGTGATAAAAACATTATGAGATAAAACAGTTTCAACATCGTAAGAAACAATACAAACATCACATCTAACAAAGATAAATATTTGAACAATACGGTACAACATTATGAGATACAACACGTTAAACATCGTCACAAATAATAACAAGCATAACATCTAAGCATAAAAGGCATGTTTAAAGAAAGACACACATACATATATACACGCGCGACACACACACACACACACACACACACACACACACATACACACGCAAAGATGAAATCAGCCTTAAGAATAAATAATTAACCAATTATAAAAATACCTCAAAGTAAACAAGTACCACTTAGTGACACCGGAAAAATAAGTAATGACAGTAATAAAAACAATATTCAAAAGCCCTAAATAATGTCTTTTATAAACCAGAGTAACATTTAACTAAAACTATTTTTTTTAAAAACATACAGTGCCAAATACATTAAACAATAAAAGACCTGTTCAGGAAGTAAAGCATTTAAACCAAGAACATTACACAAAAGACACTGGTGGAACACATACATACATACATACATACATACATACATACATACATGTACACACACACACGTGCACACCTACACACACACACACACACCAATATTCAATTACTCACACACTGACTGTTCTGGATCTAAATGTATTTGGTAAAGAGGTAGGTTTTGAGGTTTTCACTGCATACGATAAGAGACTGGGAGAGCCAGGGGTTGGAGAGCAGAGAGTTCCAAAGAGTTGGAGCAAACACAGATAAAAATCTCCTGCCAAAGGACTCAAGCGAATACCTAGGAATTGATATGAGAGCTGCAGAGTGATCGAGAAGGTTGGTATGGACAGAGAAGTTGTGAAAGATACGAAAGACAAGAATCAGTGTGCAGACAGTGAAAGCAAAGAGAAGCAACTTTGTAATCGATACCTGCCTTTACAGGCAACCAGTGTAAGACTTTTAGAGCGGAAGTTGAACTAGAATGACGAGGTTGACTACGGACGGGGCGAGCAGCATTGTTCTGAATGCGCTGAAGTCTGGAAAATGTACTATCAGAAAGGCCAGCCAAAAGTGAGTTACTGTAATCAAGTCGAGAAATATGAAACAGACAGCAAGCTTGTTGGTGGCATCTGTAGTCAGATACTGGCGTAATATACTAAGTCCTGTACAGCCAGGGGATAACTAGCTTAGGCACATAGATATATCACAATTGATTTAGCTATGATGGTGAAAAGAAGAAGTAGGATGATGATGATGATGATGATGATGATGATGATGATGATGATGATGATGATGATGATGATGATGATGATGATGATGATGATGATAATGATGATGATGATGATTTTTTCAAAAAAGGTTTTGTTGACTTGGTTATCAAGGTAATTATCGGATGAACATCCCTTAACAGGGTAACGAACTGACTGTGTAGAATCTAATTCCAGATGTCTGAAATGTGATTATTGCTGTGGATCGGTCATTTATTTTTCACGGCGCAATGTTGATATGGCTCTGGCACCAGCAATTGATTAGCTTCCTTTGTTCCTATTGCCCTCTCCAAAACACCATACTCATCTCTCTCCAAAACACCATACTTATCTCTCTCCAAAACACCATACTCATCTCTCTCCAAAACACCATACTTATCTCTCTCCAAAACACCATACTTATCTCTCTCCAACACACCATACTCATCTCTCTCCAAAACACCATACTCATCTCTCTCCAAAACACCATACTCATCTCTCTCCAAAACACCATACTCATCTCTCTCCAAAACATCATACTCATCTCTCTCCAAAACACCATACTCATCTCTCTGTCTGTATAACTGTACGTGTACCGCTCTCTACAAAACACCATACTCATCTCTCTCCAAAACACCATACTCATCTCTCTGTCTGTTTAACTGTACGTGTACCGCCCTCTCCAAAACACCATACTCATCTCTCTGTCTGTTTAACTGTACGTGTACCGCCCTCTCCAAAACACCATACTCATCTCTCTGTCTGTATAACTGTACATGTACCGCTGTCTCCAAAACACCATACTCATCTCTCTGTGTGTATAACTGTACAATTACCGCTCTCTCCAAAACACCATACTCATCTCTCTGTCTGTATAACTGTACGTGTACCGCTCTCTCTAAAACACCATACTCATCTCTCTGTCTGTATAACTGTACGTGTACCGCTCTCTCCAAAACACCATACTCATCTCTGTCCAAAACACCATATTCATCTCTCTCCAAAACACCATACTCATCTCTCTGTATGTATAACTGTACGTGTACCGCTCAATGCATGCGCGCGTGTAAGTTAAGTGTGTTTGTGTGTGTTCTCGTGTGTGTATATGTGTGTGCGTACATGCATGCATGCCTGTGTGTGTCCGAGAGTGCGCGTGTATTTGTGTGTTTGTATGCGTGTGTGAGTATGTGTGAGCGCGCGCGGTAAAAGCGTGCGTGTGTATGTGGGTGTGCTTTGAGAGAGCTCTTGTGTGTGTGTGTGTGTGTGTTGTTGTTGTTGTTGTTGTTGTTGTTGTTGTTGTTGTTGTTGTTGTTGTATAACGACAGAAATGAGAAACGGAATTTACTTTTTCAGTCAAAAATGGGGTAATTTGCTCGTTCCTCATTTGTCTCGCGTTCCCAATTTGTTTCGAAGTACGCGGGGGTGCTTTTTTAGTGCATGGGAGTGCAGTTGTAGTGCATGAGAGTGTTTTAAGTACAGAGGAGTGCACTATCCGGGACGGAGAAAATGCAGTCCATTTCGGAACAAATTTGCAAGAAATTTCGACCTATTTCGTCCCCTATATGAGACGAACTAGGTGTCAACTTTCTCGAAAAGGGGTAGGGTAAGGGCTAGTTGCAGCGCTGCAACTAGCCCTTACCCTAACCCTTTTCTCTTCAAAAATGCTTTTTTTCTGTCAAAAATGTGCTATCCGATTCCTACATTCTAAAACTACCTCGTTTGTCACCGCGCACAAGAAGGTGTGTGTGTGTATGTGTGTGTGTGTGTGTGTGTGTATGTGTGTGTGTGTGTGTGTGTGTGTGGGTGTGTGCGTGCTTGCATGCATGCATGTGTGTGTCCGAGAGTGCGTGTATGTGTGTGTGTGTGTGTGTGTGTGCGCGCGCGCGGGAAAACAAAAAGAGAAAGAAGTTTTTCTTTGGTCCTTTTGCATTGATGACGTTGCATGTTGAACCGGTTGTGGAGCGAGTAAAATCTAAAGGAAGAAAAACAAGCCAAAGCTGGAGATGACAGACAGACAGACACACAGGCAGTAAACGTCTGTAAAACGTAGCTAGGAGTTGACAGACAGACAGACAGACACACAGACAGACAAACAGTAAACGTCTGTAAAACGTAGCTAGGAGATGACAGACAGACAGACACACAGTCAGACAAACAGTAAACGTCTGTAAAACGTAGCTAGGAGATGACAGACAGACACACAGACAGACAAACAGTAAACGTCTGTAAAACGTAGATAAGAGTTGTCTGGCCTATAAATATGGAACTGTAATGTAATCATGGGTAGGCCTACTGTCCTCTGGTGTAATGTAATCATGGGTAGGCCTACTGTCCTCTGGTGTAATGTAATCATGGGTAGGCCTACTGTCCTCTGGTGGAATGTAATATTGGGTAGGCCTACTGTCCTCTGGTGTAATGTAATCATGGGTAGGCCTACTGTCCTCTGGTGTAATGTAATATTGGGTAGGCCTACTGTCCTCTGGTGTAATGTAATCATGGGTAGGCCTACTGTCCTCTGGTGGAATGTAATATTGGGTAGGTCTACTGTCCTCTGGTGGAATGTAATCATGGATAGGCCTACTGTCCTCTGGTGGAATGTAATATTGGGTAGGTCTACTGTCCTCTGGTGGAATGTAATCATGGGTAGGTCTACTGTCCTCTGGTGGAATGTAATCATGGGTAGGCCTACTGTCCTCTGGTGGAATGTAATATTGGGTAGGCCTACTGTCCTCTGGTGTAATGTAATCATGGGTAGGCCTACTGTCCTCTGGTGGAATGTAATCATGGGTAGGCCTACTGTCCTCTGGTGGAATGTAATATTGGGTAGGCCTACTGTCCTCCGGTGGAATGTAATATTGGGTAGGCCTACTGTCCTCTGGTGGAATGTAATATTGGGTAGGCCTACTGTCCTCTGGTGTAATGTAATCATGGGTAGGCCTACTGTCCTCTGGTGGAATGTAATATTGGGTAGGCCTACTGTCCTCTGGTGTAATGTAATCATGGGTAGGCCTACTGTCCTCTGGTGGAATGTAATCATGGGTAGGCCTACTGTCCTCTGGTGTAATGTAATCATGGGTAGGCCTACTGTCCTCTGGTGGAATGTAATATTGGGTAGGCCTACTGTCCTCTGGTGGAATGTAATATTGGGTAGGCCTACTGTCCTCTGGTGGAATGTAATCATGGGTAGGCCTACTGTCCTCTGGTGGAATGTAATCATGGGTAGGCCTACTGTCCTCTGGTGGAATGTAATATTGGGTAGGCCTACTGTCCTCTGGTGGAATGTAATCATGGGTAGGTCTACTGTCCTCTGGTGGAATGTAATATTGGGTAGGCCTACTGTCCTCTGGTGTAATGTAATCATGGGTAGGCCTACTGTCCTCTGGTGGAATGTAATATTGGGTAGGCCTACTGTCCTCTGGTGTAATGTAATATTGGGTAGGACTACTGTCCTCTAGTGTAATGTAATCATGGGTAGGCCTACTGTCCTCTGGTGTAATGTAATATTGGGTAGACCTACTGTCCTCTGGTGTAATGTAATCATGGGTAGGCCTACTGTCCTCCGGTGGAATGTAATCATGGGTAGGCCTACTGTCCTCTGGTGTAATGTAATATTGGGTAGGCCTACTGTCCTCTGGTGTAATGTAATATTGGGTAGGCCTACTGTCCTCTGGTGTAATGTAATATTGGGTAGGCCTACTGTCCTCCAGTGGAATGTAATCATGGGTAGGCCTACTGTCCTCTGGTGGAATGTAATCATGGGTAGGCCTACTGTCCTCTGGTGGAATGTAATCATGGGTAGGCCTACTGTCCTCCACTGGAATGGGGGCATCATAACAAAGAGTTATTCCCCCTTCTCCGCTGCTGGTGGTTAGAGTGTGCCATAGACACAGATGGTGTGCCATAGACACAGATGGTGTGCCATAGACACAGATGGTGTGCCATAGACACAGATGGTGTGCCATAGACACAGAGGGTGTGCCATAGACACAGATGGTGTGCCATAGACACAGATGATGTGCCATAGACACAGATGGTGTGCCATAGACACAGATGCTGTGTCATAGACACAGAGGGTGTGCAATAGACACAGATGGTGTGCCATAGACACAGATGGTGTGCCATAGACACAGATGGTGTGCCATAGACACAGAGGGTGTGCCATAGACACAGATGGTGTGCCATAGACACAGAGGGTGTGCCATAGACACAGATGGTGTGCCATAGACACAGATGATGTGCCATAGACACAGATGGTGTGCCATAGACACAGATGCTGTGTCATAGACACAGAGGGTGTGTCATAGACACAGATGGTGTGCCATAGACACAGATGGTGTGCCATAGACACAGAGGGTGTGCCATAGACACAGAGGATGTGCCATAGACACAGATGGTGTGTCATAGACACAGATGGTGTGCCATAGACACAGATGGTGTGCCATAGACACAGAATGGTGTGCCATAGATACAGATGGTGTGCCATAGATACAGATGGTGTGCCATAGAAACAGATGGTGTGCCATAGATACAGATGATGTGTCATAGACACAGATGGTGTGCCATAGATACAGATGGTGTGCCATAGACACAGATGGTGTGCCATAGACACAGATGGTGTGCCATAGATACAAATGGTGTGCCATAGATACAGATGGTGTGCCATAGACACAGATGGTGTGCCATAGACACAGATGGTGTGCCATAGACACAGATGGTGTGCCATAGATACAGATGGTGTGCCATAGATACAGATGGTGTGCCATAGACACAGATGGTGTGCCATAGACACAGATGGTGTGCCATAGACACAGATGGTGTGCCATAGACACAGATGATGTGCCATAGACACAGATGGTGTGCCATAGACACAGATGGTGTGCCATAGACACAGATGGTGTGCCATAGACACAGATGGTGTGCCAAGGACACAGATGTTGTGCCATAGACACAGATGATGTGCCATAGATACAGATGGTGTGCCATAGACACAGAATGGTGTGCCATTGACACAGATGGTGTGCCATAGACACAGATGGTGTGCCATTGACACAGAATGGTGTGCCATTGACACAGATGGTGTGCCATAGACACAGATGGTGTGCCATTGACACAGATGGCCATGTCGCTGGGTTCTCAGCTCAGCTGGTCTTGCTGGAAATCAAATGACTGATTCCCAATAGCATAAGAAGGCGCCTGGATGAAGCCATCTGGGGAAGAAATCACAACATCATCTTTATGCGAAAGACGTGTCCACAAATTGGCTGTCTGACAAAACTGCATGCGTTTAAAGGAACGAGCCAGGGCACTGAAAGCGCTCAGCTAAGCTTATTGCTCGCGTGGCTGGTACTTTAAAAGTGCTGTTGCTGGCTCCATCACCACAAGTAACAATGTTTGCAGTTTTATTGTCTACCTATTCCTATCCTATCCTATCTCGTAACTCGAAGGTCGTTGGAGCACCACAGCTGATCGTTTAACCAGAGTACTCCATCTATCTCTGTCCTCAGCAACCCTCATGGTTTCGCTCAGTGTCAAGCCAGTCCATTCTCGAATGCTGTCCTCCCACATCTTTCTCTTTCTCTTCTTCTGCCTACTTGCACCGCGCCTTGCAGGATGGTCTTTGCAAGGCCTGATGCTCTGGTGACGTGGCCATACTATCAGAGTTACCGTTTCTTCACCACTGTGAGCATGTCACCTTTTTGTCCAATGGCTTGTGTAATGGTCTGTCGGACTTCATAATTGGTGATGTGCTGAGTATAGGAAATGCCCAGGAGTCTTCTGTAGCACCTCATCTCTATGATTTGTATTCTTCGTTGTAGATCTGCTGTGAGGGTCTATGTTTCGCAAGTGTATAGGAAGACGGAGATGACAAGGAGCGCAGCAGCCTTACCTTGGAGTGTAGACTGATGGTCCTGTCTTTCCAAATGGGCTTCAACCTTGTCAGGGCAGCTGTTGTTTGTGCGATCCTGGAGAGGACTTTGTGTCGGGACCCATTGACTGATAAAATGGTTCCTAAATATTTGAAGCTATGCACTGTGTTGAGAGATTGGCCTTGGACTTTGATGTCCGTGTTGATGCCATTGGTGTTGTTGGTCATCATTTTGGTCTTCTCTGAACTTATTTCCGTTCCATAGGCTCCGGGGGTGGTGTCGAGCCTCTTTATCAGCTGTTCAAGTTCTTGTTCCCCTCCAGCCAATCCACCAATGATGTTGAAGAGTATTGGAGAGTAGGCATCCTTGACGCACACCGATTGTTGTTCTGAACCAGTTTCCGATGGCGCTGTTGTGGAGGACTGCACTGGTAGCCTTGTCATACAGCCTCCTCATTATATCGTAACTACGCATTATTAACTTAGTCACGTGGCTTAGCGTGGTCATAACGATATAGCGAGCTCAAATCAATAATAGCCTTTAAAATAATGATTAGAAATTTTTGTGACATTGTTCACGTTGGCTAGAGACATTGAAGTGTTATCATTTGTCAAAAAGGTAGCTATCATTTAAGCTTGGCCTTTGTCTACTTTTTGTTTGCTTGTCTGGCCAATACAATTTTGTTCAAACCAATAATGGCGTGGTCGTAACTAGCTGGAAATTGCATCGCCTTGGTGCAGAAAGCTAGACAGAAGACACAGTAGAGCGGCGTGTTCATAACCAGATGATAACAACTGAACTCAATCAATAGTTCTGTGGTGTTAACAAGCTGGAAACCGCATCGCCGTGGAAGCAAAGACGAGATAGAACACAGCAGCAGCAGCAGCCTCTTATAGCGACGCGAGCGGCCTCATCACAGTGCCCTCTTCCGCAACGGCGCTCGCCAGACGAACACGACACCTGCCGCCACTTTCTACACACGCCGACACTATGTCGCACAGTCAGTGTCCGTCATCCAGGCGTGACGCACGGTTCCTATTGGTTCTGTCATTGAACCAGCCCACAGTGTGTGTTGACAGTGCCGTGTGAGGTCGTCACCAACTTCTTATTCCTTCTGTTGTACCTGTTGAGGTGAATTTGTTCTTATATAGTAAGTGATCGACAGTTGTCTGGGTCTGTGAAAGTAAAGTGTTTTTTTAATAATGGCAATATACAGTCCTCCAGCTTTTACACGCTCAAGTAAAATTCCTGGTCCACCTCTATTATAGCGATGGTCAACAGTTTTTTTTTTGGATTAACTTGTGAAAGTAAAATTGTTCTAAACTAGCAGTGATATATCCTACTGTTTGTTTACCTGTGTGATCACGTCATCCTATCCTATCCTGATCCCGCAACTCGAAAAGTCGTTGGGGCACCACAGGTGATTGTTTAAACAGAGTACTCCATCTTTCTCTGTCCTCAGTAGCCTTCATGGCTTCACTCAGTGTCACGTTCACGTTATGTTTACCTTTTTAATCATCTACTATTAACCTGTGTGATCATTTTCTATGCACATGTGTGATTGTTTCCTTTTTAATCATCTACTATTAACCTGTGTGATCATTTTCTATGCACATGTGTGATTATTTCCTTTTTAATCATCTACTATTAACCTGTGTGATCATTTTCTATGCACATGTGTGATTATTTCATTTGTAGTCATTTACTATTAACCTGTGAGTATTTCCTGTTTATCTGTTTAATCATCTGTTAATCTGTGTGATTATTTACCTGTGTGATGCTTACTGATTATCATTGTGATCCTTTCCTTTCCTTGAGTTTACTTGAGTGATCGTATCGTAACGTGACATAATCGTATCGTAAAGTGTTGGATCGTTTGGTGTCATGTCGTATTGTATTGCGTTGCATTGTATTGCATTGTAAATACTTAAATGCTAGCTGTAAAGAGCTTCAGCAGGATCCTATCTGTAAATATAGAATTCAAACTCAAACAGTGGAATTCACTCAGTCAAACAGTAGAATACATTTAGTCACACAAACAGTGGAATTCACAGTCAAACAGTAGAATACATTCAGTCACACAAACAGTGGAATACACAGTCAAACAATACGTACATTCAAATAGCTGTATGCATATAGTCAAACAGGGGTACGCATTCAGTTTTACTGTCAAACAGTGGAATACACACAGCGGGATATATACTACTCAAAATAATTGAAGGGCCACTCTCATATTTCATTTAATTTAATTATGTTTTGCTGCTATCAATACTATCGCTTATATTGCTTATTTCAAAACTTATCCTGTACAGTAACATTCAAAACAATCTTATTCCGACAAGTAATAACATGTGTGAGTTTTGAACTTTCTGCACTGAGTTGAAAAACAAACCCAATTTTTAAAATAAAATTACTGTAATTTACTGTTGTCTTGCTAATAAAGCAAAATGTTCAACATTAAAAAGTGATTTGCACGCGAAAGGCTAGCATTTTCTGAGTTCAGTTCAACACTCGGCGCGTTTTTCTGGGTATAAATGGCAGCGCTTTTGCTGCTTTTCTAACCATGCCCCCTGATTTAAAGAGAGACCCATATGTCCAAGTGGCCCTTGTATTATTTTGAGTAGTATATATATAAAACAGTGGAATATATATATACAGCCAGACAGCGGAATACATATATTTAAAGCGGAATTTAGTTTTGCGCTTTTCTAGCTCAGGAGTTGCTCAAGGGGCCGGCCAATCCTATCCTATCCTATCCCGTAACTCGAAGGTCGTTGGGGCACCACAGATGATCGTTTAACCAGCGTACTCCATCTTTCTCTGTCATCAACAACCCTCATGGCTTCGCCCAATGTCAAGCCATTCTCGAATTCGAATGTTGTCCTCCCACCTTTTTTTCTGTCTCTCCCTTCTTCTGCCTCCTTGCACCGTGTCTTGCAGGATGGTCTTTGCAAGGCCTGATGCTTTGGTGACGTGGCCATACCATCGGAGTTTCCGTTTCTTCACCACTGTGAGCGTGTCATCGTTTTGTCCAATGGCTTGTGTGATGGTCTGTCGGTTGCTGGTGATGTGCTGGGTATAGGAAATGCCCAGAAGTCTTCTGTAGCACCTCATCTCCATTCTTTGTATTCTTCGTTGTAGATCTGCTGCGAGGGTCCATGTTTCGCAAGCGTATAGGAAGATAGAGATGACAAGGGGGCGCAGCAGCTCTCTGACTGAATATAAAACCGCAGAAGGCACCAACTTTTGTGCTGCCTTGAGCACGTCGTGTGACGCCAGAAACAACTGAGCACAATCCCCAGGATTATTATTCTATCAAATTAAGCAAGGCCCTGCGTTTTTTGTGATACTTGTTACTACTGTCCATGTGCCTAGGCCAACGTGATAAAATATAACTCACATGTTGTAACACAACTAAGGACAAGCTGTTCTGAGATGGGTGGTGTCGCCATTGACGTGCTGTTACTACACACGGCCATTTATCGACAACACCACCACCATAATAATAATAATAATAATAATAATAATAATAATAATAATAATAATAATAATAATAATAATAATAATAATAATATACAACATGTATTGCACCCTATTTGTCTTTAGGAGCTCAAAGCGTGGCCACAGGTAAAAACATAAAGGCGTGTTTCCAGCGTGCTGTTGGAGAAGCAAGCACTAAACAAGACTCCGGCCCATCACCACAAACAATCACCTGTAAGTTGCGTTTCCTTTACAACGTACACGGTGTTTCACACGTCAACAAATATTCATTATACATACATGTGGTGCGAAGACATGGAGATTACTATTTGTTTTTGAAATGTTAGATTGACTGCATTCAGTTTGTTTTCATGTGTGTTCGTTTTGGTTTGATCTCTAGTCATGATATGCTCCAGATTCAATGCAACACAATAATACAATACAGGGCTCGAAATTAGCGGGGGCCCGGGGCCAAAAACCCGCAAAGTTGATTTCGGGCTCGGAAAGTTGAAAAACGAAGGGCCCGCTTGGCCCGCAAAATAATTCGTCTGCTACAGCTAGCTCTACTCGACAGTTTCGTATTTGGGCCAAGGGAAGCAACTCACGCCGGTGCCCTAAATTTGGACAGAAAAAAAAACAGAGAAAAGAAGCGAAAACCCTTTAATTTTGCACTCAAAAGTTTAATATACACTTCAGTATCTTTTTAATATAATAAACAAAAGGCTATGGCACAACATAAGCGCAAAATGTCCATCTTTGCAAGTACGAAAGTATGGCTACATATCGTCGCCATCCAGTTGCTAAAACAATCGGCGATGGCGTATTTTGCAATTTTTGGGAAGCAAAAGTCGCCAGAAGAAAACGTCGACGAAAGGAAAGAACAAGAAAAAGAGAGAAAAAAGAAGTATGAAGAGGAAAAAAGATCAAGGAACTACAATGAAAGGTGGAAAAAAAGATTTTCATGGCATGGCCTTGAAGTGAACGAGGAAGAGTAGGCTACTGTTAAGTTTAGTTCCCTTTCATGGTTTTGTTTTGAACTTTTGTGCATTGAGGTTAGATTTTTTGTTAGGTTACTCATATTAATTTAATGATGTGTATTGTGCAATACTCAGTCACAAAACTGAAAAGTATTATACAAGAGACTCAGGCTCACTAGTCACTGGAATATGTGTGTCACTGAATGTGTGTGTGTGTGTGTTTTTCCCCTTTTTTGTTGGTAATGTTTGAAAGTAAAAGAAAAGGCAAATAAAAATGACATCACTCAGCAACATTGGAAATTTAACTGTTTTTATTTTAGATTATCAGACAAATTGTACTTTCTACTTATTATATTGTCAATAATTCTTTAGTTTTTTTGTTTGCATTATTTGTCAAGTTGGGCCCCGAAAGTTGCTTGTGGGCCCTCAAATTTTTCAATCAAAGAAAAAAGTGAATTTCTAGCCCTGCAATACAATACAATGAAGGAGAGTATGAAATAAACGATATAATAACTGAAGGCAATCATTACATAAATAATATTAGAGTAGCAGGCAGACATTACATAAACAATATAGGAACTGAAGGCAGTCATCACACAAACACTATTAGAACTGCAAGCAGACATTACATAAACTATATAAGAACTGAAGGCAGTCATCACATAAACAATAAAGAACTGAAGGAAGTTATCAAATAAAGAATATCAGAGCTGAAGGCAGTCATTACATAAACAATATAAAAACTGAAGGGAGTCATCACATAAACTATAAGAACTGAAGGAAGTTATTACATAAACAATATAATAACTGAAGGCAGTCATTACGTAAACAATATCATAAATGAAGGAAGTTATTACCTAAACAATATAATAACTGAAAGCAGTTATTACATAAACAATATAAGAACTGGTGGCAATCATTACACAACAATATGAGAAGTGAAAGAAGTCATAACATTAATAAAATAAGAACTGAAGGCAGTCATTACATAAACAATAATAGAAATGAAGGCCGTCATTACATAAACAATATAAGACCCGAATGAAGTAATGAAATAAGCAATATAAGAACTGAAGGTAGTCATTACTTAAACAATAATAAAATTAAAGGCAGTCTTGTAACAAATAATATAAGAATTGAAGGAATTAATGACATAAACAATAGAAGAACTAAAGGCAGTCGTGGCATAAAATATATAAAAACTTAAGGCATTCATTACATAAACAATATAAGAACTGAAGGAAGTAATGAAATCGACAACATCAGAACTGAAAGCAGTCATGACATAAACAGTAATAGAACTTGAGGCAGTCATTACATAAACAAGAATAGAACTGAAGGCAGTCATTACATAAACAAGAATAGAACTGAAGGCAGTCATCACAAACACTATAAGAACTGAAAGCAGTCATGGCATAAACACTATAAGAACTGAAGGCAGTCATCGCATAAACAATATAAGAACTGAAGGAAGTAATGAAATAAACAATCTAAAAACTGAAGGCAGTCATAACTGAAGGCAGTCATTATATAAACACTATAAGAACTGAAGGCAGTCATTATATAAACACTATAAGAACTGAAGGCAGTCATTATATAAACACTATAAGAACTGAAGGCAGTCATTATATAAACACTATAAGAACTGAAGGCAGTCATTACATAAACACAAAAAAAAACCTGAAGGCAGTCATTATATGAACACTATTATAACTGCAGGCAGTCATTACATAAACAATATTAGAATTGCAGGCAGTCATTACATAAACAATATTAGAACTGCAGGCAGTTATTACATAAACAATAACAAAACTGAAGGCAGTCATTTCTCAAGATGATAATCACAATCTTGAAAGCTCAAGACAATTATTTGATGAGTATGCTGGTCTTTTTTTATTTAAAAAAAACAACAACAAACAACAACATATCAGGCATGAATCCCCAACAGAAGTTCGAACATCAATCGTTCGAGGGATGTCGCATCCACACTCTGTGCTAAATTATAGATCTATTTCTGTATGTACATATTTTTTACATCGTTAATATACAGGGCATTTGACCGATTTAACATCAGCTTGTGATATTATTAAGTAGTACACTGTAAATCTTGTGATATTATTAAGTAGTACACTGTAAAGCTTGTGATATTATTAAGTAGTACACTGTAAAGAAGAAGTAAGAGTAATACTTGAAAGAAGTTGAGATGGGGGTGGCAGGAGTTAGAAAAAAGGAAGGCGATCTATAAAACAAACACTTACATTCTCTCTTCATCCTCCTTCACCTATCTCACCCCTCTGTTTCAGATATCCAATATTGTATTTTAATGGCTGATCTCTCCATTTACCAGTACTGTACACTGTTCCAGATATCCAATATTGTAGGCCTATTTTATACTGTACATTATTTCAGATGTATCATAGGACGTTGTATTGATCATCTTCCCACCCACCCCATCACCAAGTCTATGACATAATGATATCATAGCTTTTAACTAGACATCTCTCCAGTCGTCATTTAGCAGCATCGCCAGCTTAGTTTTGAAATCTGCCTCGCTGCGTGATTCTTGTGGGAAAAGACGAGCTGGCACAAACGGTTTCTCAGCGGGTCATAAGCAGATAACTTAGATAGCCTATGTATGTTTGTATAAAAGCAACAAATTCAACTTTCATCATAATTGTGTTCTCCAACTCCAAGAACCTGAAGACCTCTAGGCATCAAAACATTGTGTTGTCAGATTTGGCCTGTACTTGTAGAGATCTGCAACTTTGTTCTTGTGACCTTCCTTTCTTCTTTCTCTGCTTCCTTCCTTCCTGTTTCTCTGTCCATTTCTTCCTTTCTTATTTCTTTCTTCCCTATCCTCCGTTCGTGCCTTCTTTTGTTGTTTCTTTCTTTCTTTCGCACCTTTCTCTTTTCGTTCTTTCTTTGTTCCCTCCTTTTGGTCCTTATTATCTTTTCCTGATTATTCGTCCTCTCATTCCTTCGTTCGTCCCTCATGTGGGTTTTCCGTTCTTTTCTTATTTCGTTCTTTTGTTTCGTTGTTGGTGTTATGGGTTTTGATGCAGGTATTGTGTAAATGTGGTAGCAGCGACACGGCGTCTGTGTGGCAGAAAGAGACACATTGGGGCCCATTGGTATCAGGGTGGTTATTGATCATCTGTGTTCGACCTGTCACATGGACAGCAACGGTCCACACAATTGACACACACTTGATGCACTCTCTCGCGTCTTGCATTAGTGCCACGCCTTTCACTCGCACTTTCTGTAAGACAGTTCCTAACATCTATTATGTTTACAGTTGATGTCATGTTTACACTTCCTGTCATGTTTACAGTTGATGTCATGTTTACACTTCCTGTCATGTTTACAGTTGATGTCATGTTTACACTTCCTGTCATGTTTATATGTATTGTCAGGTTTACCTTTCCTATCATATTTATACTTTCTGTCAAGTTGACATGTGATGCGGTACACGTGTCTAAACGGCTACATAGTCCACATCGTCGAAGTTTCCAAAGTAAAAAATGTAGTTTAAAAACATCAACCTACATATATTGCTTCTTCCAGAGACCGTGACCGGTGATTTATTATTAAGGTGGTAAAGGTAAGGTGGTAAAGGTGGTCCCATAGCCTTGTGGCCGTAGGGGAGCGTGATGTTGGAGATCACACTTATCTTGGGCCAGCGTAATGAGGGTGATGCCCAACTCTCTCCCTCGCTGCTTTACCTTCCCCACCCTCAAGAGAGTAGGTACTCAATCACAGTTGAGTCAACTGGGGGCGTTGTTGTTTGTCGCTTCACACCTTAGCGGTCAC
Source organism: Oncomelania hupensis (assembly GCA_036898135.1). NCBI lineage: Eukaryota > Metazoa > Mollusca > Gastropoda > Littorinimorpha > Pomatiopsidae > Oncomelania > Oncomelania hupensis. The sequence goes on from CM072512.1 coordinate 136,265,821, forward strand.
CCATCCAAGTGCTAACCGCACCGGACGGTGCTTCACTTTCGACACAGTAGCGAGTGCTCCAACCACTGCACTATCCGACACCCCAATTTATTTATTGATTTATTATTATTATTATTATTATTATTATTATTATTATTATTATTATTATTATTATTATTATTATTATTATTATTATTATTATTAGTTTGAGCAGTCCCCATCAATACGTTGATTGACGTGCTTCTGTAGATTGTGACATTGTATCACGTCTTGTAGTGACGTCCTTTCATACAGGGTGATTGGTATAGCTCTGTGGGCAGAGTCAGACCTGTGTGCACTAGAAGTAGCGGCTTGTGCGTTATTGGCCTTTGGGCTAGCAATGGTCCACTGAGCTGATCGCCACCAAATGGGGGAACTGGCTAGGTTATCTCCCGTCAAACATGTCCCTACATATTGACAGACTTAGCAGTGATGTCACTTTACCATTGCTAACGTTGATCAGGTGTATTAGGGTCAAACTTTTGACAGGATAATCTCCCGTGCAAATGTAGCTGATGGCTAGATGTAGCATAAACCATGTATATCTCTTTTCTGCTGCACAGTTCCCAAACATTGGTTAGAAATCCCCAGCAGTCAGCAGTCAGGTTTCCCTCAAAATTGGGGTCGTATGATGTTTTTGGAATAGCAGAATGGCTCAATGTTACATGGCTCAGTGTTACGTCGCTCAGTGTACCATGGTTCAGTGTTACATGTTACATGATTCAGTGTTGCATGGCTTAGTGTTACATGGCTTAGTGTTACATAGTTTAGTGTTACATAGCTTAGTGTTACATGTTACATGGCTCAGTGTTACATGGCTCAGTGTTATATGGTTCAGTGTTACATGTGGCTCGTCTGTCATTTATGATAACTCGGATTGAAATCTCAACGTTGACGGGAGATTGTTCTCCTAGGGGTCGACTTTCTATAATGACTGTCACTCTTTAATTTAAACAATGGTTCACCTCCTTCTCTCTCCCACTTCTCCGTTGTCACTGCAGCGGCTTGTCAGACAAATCCACAAGCCTGTAGATTCATCAGGGTGACTCCGTTTTCCACAGTGCTTGACAGTGCGTCTGAAGATGCAAGTTGTCGTACTGAGCGGCTGGAGTTAGATCGTGTTTGGGTCAGAGCAGTGAGTAGTTGTTAGGACTGGTGCGTGCGCTATATCACCGCAATTTGAAATAAAGCGTTACCCAAAAATTTATTTTTTCCTACTTTCCCTGTGCAGCCATTTTGCGACAGCTGGGACGTGGTGTTGATGTGACTAGAAACAAGTAGCAATAGGATTGTGACCACACCGCACATGAAGTTAGCTAGCCAGGCGTCAGTGCTGTACTTTGGCAGCGGGCAGTGGCAATGGTTTGGTGATGTCAACAAAACATTTTGCACATTGTGGCGCTTGCTTCAAGTAGGCTGAATAATATTCATAATAATTATGATTATTATTTATTTTGTAAAGCTCGCATATCAGGTATCTGTTTAAAGCGCATACAATTTTTTTAAGGCGTTGTTTGGTGATGTGAACAAAACATGTTCACTATTGTGACGTTTTGGGGGGGAGTTGACGTGGACAACTGTTGTGTGATGAGAACAAAAGCACTGAGGACCGTTGTAGGTGTGAGGTGAGGAGTAAACTGAACATGTGTTAAGATCAGCATGTGAAGTTTTGAATCAGTCCAGAGACACATCTGCAATATACAACTACCTGGTGTGTCATTTGGTGTAAAGACACGTCTGCAAGTGTCCCGTGGTGTTTCATTTGGTGTAAAGACACGTCACCAAGTGTCCCGTGACGTCTCAGGAACGTGTGGACATGTAAGCAGAGGAAGCTTGTGCCAGCAACACTTTGCCTGTCCTTGCTATGCCCGAGGAAGCGAGGAGCGAGGAACCCATGTACCTTGTGCGACTGTGTTTTAGGGTGAGTACTGCTCACTACACTGTTCTCCTAATTTCTTCCTCTTGTTGTTTTTCTTGCTGCTGTTGTAAATGTTAGTTAGTGAGTTATTCATTGTTTATAGGACCGCAAAGAGCCGAATGAGGTTTTGTTGTAAATGATCTACGTTGTGGTTCTTTGCTGTTGTCGTTTATGTTGTTGTGGTTGCTGTTCGTCTTCTTCTGGTTCTCCTTCTATTCCCCTTCTTGTTCTTCTTTTTCCGATTTCTTCGTTTATACAATCTTCTTCCTTTCCACAAGTCGTAGGTTCTTTGTGCGAGCATGCATGTGTGTATGTGTGAGTGTGCGTGTGTTTGTGTGTGTGTGCTGTGTGATGTGTGTGTTGTGTGTGTGCTTTGTGGTGTGTGTGTGTTGGTGAGCGTGTATTCATGGAGAAATCATGTGCTAAACTTACCTTTTTATGCACAAAATGGGACTATTTTTTTTAGCTAGTGCCCCACGTTTTTTCCCCCAGCGCCCCACTTTTTTCAAAGTACATGGGAGTGCCCTGTAAGTACATGGGAGAGTGCACTATCCGGGACGGGCTGTTTTGTGGACAAATTGGAAGTAAAAGGGTTAGGGTTAGGAAACGAAATAGGTCACCTTTTGGACGGAAAGAGACATTTTTAAAATCTAAGTTTTACTTTTTTAGATGCATTTTGCACTCTTTCCATTTTAAAAAACTGCTTTCCGATGACTACATTTTGTCCGAAAACCCCAATTTGCCATGTATACACGCTTGTGCGTGTGCCTGTGTGTGTATGTGTGGTGTGTGTGTGCGTGTGTGTGTGTGTGGTGTGTGTGTATGGAACCGTGTGTGACAATAATACTTGAAAACTGTTTTGAGCGACAGAAATAAAACCTGATTGAATATGTAAATGATTGATTTGATTGATTAATTGATCACCCACTGGCTGATTTTGTTTTGATTACTTTGTCGTTCTATTGGGCGACGTCAATACCTACATTCCATCTAAGCTACAACAGTGTGTTTGATGTCAAATCAAAGAGGCCGGAGGGAGGGGAATGGAGAGCGGAGTTTTGTCTGCAAGGGATGGTGGAGAGGGAGGTTAACACGCCCAATATAGGTTAACACGCCCAATTCCTGCTGTTTTCTTATCAAATTTGTTTAAATTACGACGTAGGTGTTGAGGATTCGTGCGACCTAGTGATATTTACGGTCGACTGTTTGATGTGGGTAGGAGTGGACACACACACATCACACACACACACACACACACACACACACACACACACACATACGTGTATATGGTGCCAAACGGGGACCTTGACAAGGCACCTACATTTTGGGGACACAGGGAAGGAACTACGCTAGAAACACAAAACCAGCAGGAATCACACAGCAGCTTTAGACGAGTTATTTCCCATCTGGATTAATCAATTGGACGTCATGAAAAAAAGGTACATAATGAGGACATGACGTAAGTCCTCATTTCGAACTTTCATACACACCAAGTCCTCATTTCAAACTTTTATACACACCGTCCTCATTTCAAACTTTTATACACACCGTCCTCATTTGGAACTTTTATACACACCAAGTCCCCATTTCAAACTTTTATACACACCATCTTCATTTCAAACTTTTATACACACCGTCCTCATTTGGAACTTTCATACACACCCAGTCCTCATTTCCAACTGTTATACACACCAAGTCCTCATTACAAACTTTTATACACAGTTTGTGTATAAAAGGCGGAAATGATGATTTTTTCGCAATAAGCAATTATAGCCTAGCTCTGTTGGTTGGGGAGAGGTGACTGTTTGATTAAGATTGAGATAGTTATGGGAACACGTTGGGGATTGATTGATTGATTGATCGATTGTTGCTTTAGGTCCAGCGGACTCTTCCGAGCCAAATCAGGACCGGACAACCCCCGATCCGCATAAAAGATCTGCTGAAACAACCCTAGTGGGAAAACTGAATGCCCTCCACCGGCCAGTCACTTTACAATAAAGACATCCCACGCAGGGGACGGCTGAGGCTTTACCCCAACTACTCGAACCCCCGGTTACAAAAACAAAATAGAATACAAACATCATTATAAATCATCAACAAAACACATACATATAAAATGCCTATATTGCTAAATAATAACATCATAAGAAGCCCTAGTGACCACCCCGCAGAAAGCGTCCAATACTGTCCCAAGCTGATCCAACAGACCTCATACACAAACAAGGAGTCTTGTCCAGGAAGAGTTTTCAAGAAAAAAGGTAGGTCATTGATCTAGCGAAGAAGAAGATAGTATAGCAGAGTGATAGGACAGATCAGGAATGGGAAAGAGCAAATGAGGAAGACAGCGACAGTGGGAATTTAAAGCACTAAATTTCCAGAAATTGGGGATACTATTTATACTGAAACCCCCGGCACTCCAACGGGGGTACTGTTGCCGCAGTGAATCGGTCTTGCCTATAAAGGAAAGACAGGTTTCCAACTGGGGCTTTCACTTTTCCCTTTATAGGTTAGAACAATCTACAGTGGCAAGATTGCTCATGACCCCAAGGGGTACACGTTGGGGAGAGGTGACTGTTTGAATGAGATGACCATAGAGTATTATTATTATTATTATTATTATTATTATTATTATTATTATTATTATTATTATTATTATTGTTGTTGTTATTTTTATTGAGGATTTTTATAGCGCACTTATCTCGCCATACTTGACCAGACTTTAGGCGCTGGCAAATACATGATCTAACTGAATCCGACCGAGACGCGCACTTGCAGGCTTTGGGCGCATGGCCTGACGCCCGGACAACTGAGCACTATCCACGTTGCTGAAATGGACTTTACAATAAATAAAAATTCGATTTTTTTTCTTCTTCCAATAGCGATCTCCCTGACCTGTTTGAGAGATGGATGTGTATTTGGTGTGTGTGAGGGTGGATGACACAGGTGAGCGTGCCTACGTCACAGCCAGAAGCCTAGCTAAGCTATCGCTCTTTAATTGGAAAAGTATGCTTGCTACTACCACCTGCTCTCATGCGGGCAGGATAGGACATTGATGGCTAGCTAATTACCCCCCATGCCCTGTGGGTTCGGGCATTAAATAGAATAGACCCAACGTTTCCCGGCGTGTCGTAAGAGGCGACTAACAGGGGTGATGTTAGCACGGCATCACTGGGCGAAAGTCTTCTACACAGAAGTCACCGGCCATGGGCGGAGGAACCTCACGTTACTACAGGTTCAACGACCACGTGCTCAGGGCCAAGGCGAGCCATATTGAATTCGTGGATTTCGGCTGTGGCCAACAGCCTGGAGAGGATTGGCCACCGCCAGGTCTTTTTTGCCTAAGACACACTACATGATGAAGCTATCCAATAATTCCATACCGGATCAGTCGTCGCCCGGCTCAAGGACCGCGCATTCCGTTGGCCACCAGGACGGAGGTGTTAAGTATTCTACTGATGGACAACTTAGCAAGAACCGCATGAGAAACAACATCGTCATAGGAACCTGGAATGTCAGGACCCTAACTGCAGAAGGAAAATTAGAAGAACTGGCCCACGAGTTGGACCACTATCGATGGACCGTTCAAGGCATCAGCGAACTGTGCTGGAAAAGCCTAGGTGAAACAACGACTGACAAAGGCCACAAGCTCTATTTCAGCGGTAGAGATGACAGGCACGAACATGGCGTTGGATTCTTGGTCCACAAGAACATTCTAGCCACTGTCATGAGTTGCCGCCCAGTCTCCAGTAGACTCATACCCATCCGCCTGAGAGCAGCCCCTTTCAACATCACCATCATCCAGGCCTATGCCCCAACATCAGACTATGACAACAGCGAAGTGGAGGATTTTTATGAAAATCTACAGCCGGTCCTTGACCAAGTGCCGAAGAAGGACATAGTCATAGTGCAAGGCGACTGGAATGCCAAGGTTGGCCAAGATGCGCACCACAGCTGGGGAGACACATGTGGACCCCACTGCAACAACGAGACAAATGACAGGGGTCTGAGACTCTTGGAGTTTGCCAGATACAACAATCTGGTACTGGCAAACACGCTTGGTCTCCACAAAAACTCCAGACGATGGACATGGCACAGTCCCGGCGGGGAGCATCACAACCAAATAGACTACATCATGGTCAAGAAACGCTTCAGATCAAGCATCAACATTGGCAGGACACGCACTGTTCCAGGAGCAGACATCGGAAGTGACCACGACCTCGTGATGATGTCTTTCCGGCTCCACTTGAAGAGAGTAAATACAGCAAATTGCACTAGACTGAAGTTCGACCTGGACAAACTGCAAGACCCGAAGGTGGCAGAACTATTTCAGGCCACAATTGGAGGGAAATTTGCACCACTGCTCATTTTGAGGGCTGGTGAAGTAGATGTCAACACCATGACCACCACCTTCAACTCAGCTGTGACAGATGCCGCCACTGAGATCCTTGGCAAGCACCGACCAAAGAAGAAGCCGTGGATCACACCTGAACTTTTGGACCTGTGTGATAAACGAAGAGAGATAAAAAAAAGAAAAAGAACACCTCACAGGGAGCTGATGTCTACCGAAAAATCAACAATGACATCCGAAAAGGCATGCGCACAGCAAAGGAGAACTGGATAGAAGCTCAATGCCAGGAAATAGAGAACAGTCTGAACAAGAACAACAGAAAGAAGGCCTACCAGACTGTGAAGCGGCTGACAAGTGTCAAACAGCCCAAAGTCTCCACGATCCAAAGCAAGTCTGGCATATGCCTTACAGAAGAACAAGAAATCTTGGACAGATGGACAGAGTACTGCTCTGACCTTTACAACCATACACCAAATGGAGACCCATCAGTTCTAGCATGTCCCGAGAACAGAGAAGAAGAAGAAATCCTCCCAATTCTCCGGGAAGAAGTTGAGGCAGCAGTGCAATCGCTAAAGAAAGGGAAGTCAGCGGGAGTGGACAACGTACCCGCGGAACTGCTACAAGCAGGAGGAGAAGCGATGATTGTTGCCCTCACCATTATCTGTAACAAGATCTGGCAGATTGGGGAGTGGCCTATACCATGGACCCAGTCGCTTGTCATCACTCTTCCCAAAAAAGGTAACCTTCAGGAGTGTGAAAATTACCTCACCATCAGCCTCATCAGCCATCCCAGCACGGTCCTCCTGAAAATAATACTCAACAGGTTGAAACCCCAAGCTGAACAAATCATAGCTGAAGAACAAGCAGGATTCAGGGCAGAGCGAAGTACCACTGAACAGATTTTCAACCTCAGAATAATCTGTGAGAAATACCTACAGCACCAACAACATCTATATCATGTGTTCATAGACTTCAAGAAGGCGTTTGACCGAGTCTGGCATGCAGCACTATGGGCAACAATGAAAGTGTACAACATCAGCCCTAAAATTATTGAAGTCATCAAAAGCTTGTATGACAAGACTACCAGTGCAGTCCTCCACAACAGCGCCATCAGGAACTGGTTCAGAACAACAATCGGTGTGCGTCAAGGATGCCTACTCTCTCCAACACTCTTCAACATCTTCCTAGAGCGCATCATGTCAGATGCTCTTGCAGATCATGAAGGCACAGTCAGCATAGGGGGTAGAGCAATCTCCAACCTTCGTTTTGCGGATGACATTGATGGATTGGCTGGAGAGGAACAAGAACTTGAACAGCTGGTACAGAGGCTTGACACCACCTCCAGAGCTTATGGAATGGAAATAAGTGCAGAGAAGACCAAAATGATGACCACCAACACCAATGGCATCAACACGGACATCAAAGTCCAAGGCCAATCCCTCAATACAGTGCATAGCTTCAAATATTTAGGAGCCATTGTATCAGACAATGGGTCCCGACAGGAAGTCCTCTCCAGGATCGCACAAACAACTGCTGCCCTGACAAGGTTGAAGCCCATTTGGAAAGGCAGGACCATCAGTCTACATTCCAAAGTAAGACTGCTGCGCTCCCTTGTCATCTCCATCTGCCTATATGCTTGCGAAGCATGGACCCTCACAGCAGATCTTCAACGAAGAATACAAAGCATGGAGATGAGGTGCTACAGAAGACTTCTGGGCATTTCTTATACCCAACACATCACCAACGACGAAGTCCGACAGACCATCACACAAGCCATTGGACAACACGATGACCTGCTCACAGTGGTGAAGAAACGGAAACTCCGATGGTATGGCCTCGTCACCAGATCATCAGGCCTTGCAAAGACTATTCTGCAAGGCACAGTGCAAGGAGGTAGAAGAAGAGGGAGACCGAAAAAGAGGTGGGAGGACAACATTCGAGAATGGACTGGTTTGACACTGAGCGAAGCCATCAGGGCTGCTGAGGACAGAGAAAGATGAAGTATGCTGGTTAAACGATCATCTGTGGTGCCCCTACAACCTCCGGGTTACGGGACAGGATAGGATAGGATAGGATAATTACCCCCACCCCTCCCCCTCCGCGGCTTTCTCCGCTTATATTTACTGTAGGAGTTCAGTGATTAGATTAACGTCCCCGGACACAGTGCGTATAATAGGGGACAATAGTAGTAGTAGTAGTAGTATTGAGGATTTGTATAGCGCACTTATCTCGCCGTACTTGACCAGATCTAACTCAAACCTCCCAAGACGCGCACCTGCAGCCTTTGGGCGCATGTTCTGACAATCATTGAATGAACACTGAACCACCAGAGCTATTTTACTGCTAACATGGACCGTATATAGCACAGATAAGAGGTGGTCTCCATGAGACCATTCCTTTGATATATCACAACACCTATTTTGACCCCTATTTATGCCTTTTACAACTTTGCTGTGCCACAGCGCTATAACCACTGTGCCACTGTGTGGCCTACGTTGCTCAAATGGACAGCAAAAGCGTAGAACCACTATTATACCAGTTTATAAGGAAAGAAGAGCGTGTATTTTGCTACAGATCACACAAGTACACACACACTGGCAAGAGATTGGAAAGATCAAAGGGAATGTGACGTAAGCAGCCCCGAAACTTTGCAAAGTTAGGAGTTTTGAAACAGAGGCCGCACCGGGTGAGATTAGTTGGGCAAACCAAAACCTGCTTTATTATTTTGAAATATCTGTTTGCTTCACCTACGGGGATGGTATTTGGGGTGTATTATACAATATATCATATGCCAAAACAAATGGTGGTTACAAAAAACATCACATCTGGGGGTGGGGGGCCCCAACGATGCCCAAACAGATGGTGTTTAAAAAACACATCACATCTGTGGGGGGGGGGGGGGTGGTGTGGGGCCCCCCAACGACCCTATATATATATAGTATAGCATCTGGCAAGACAGATGGTGTTCAAAAATTCCATCACCTTTGTTGGGGTGGGTGGGTGGGGTAGGGGGCCCCCAACGACCCTATATGTATAGTATAGCATATGCCAAGACAGATGGTGGTTAAAAACACATCACCTCGGTGGGGGGGGGAAGGGGGGCCCCCCATGGGGTGGGTGATAGGATAGCTATGGTTATGGGTGATGGGATAGCTTTCCCTAATGCTGCTGCCGCGTACCCCCAAAAAACAAGAAAACAGCCCCAACGATCTGCGAGTTATGGGATTGGTGATAGAAAAACTTTAAGAAATAGATATACCAATGTTTGCACTTACCTCGAAATTTAACCCGCCAGTTGCAAAGGAAATGGATGTCGTCATTACAGTAAGAGAGCGCTGATGCAACTGTTGCATCATCATAATTATTAGCCAGCGCTCTCTCTTCTGCATTTGTGGTGAACACACAAATCTTTTCAAAGACACACACTTTGTGTGTGGAGAAACAGAAGTTTGGTACATAATGAGAATATGCGGTATTTATTCGAATTTATTCTATTTATAGCGAAAGGACTCTCGATAAAACCATTTCGAAATGAGACGCACTTTTGGGTCCCCAGTTCGATTTAGGTCCCCATTTGAAAGGTGTGCTTACACATGAAGGTCCTCAATTTGTACCATTTGTAGACGCACTCACGCACCATACACACACACACACACACTCACTCATGGACACGTTTGAGGGAGGGAGAGAAGGGCATATAGGTTAACACGCCCAATATAGGTTAACACGTTAAATATAGGTTAACACGCCCAATTCCTGCTGTTTTCTTATCAAATTTGTTTAAATTACGACATAGGTGTTGAGGATTCGTGCGACCTAGTGATATTTACTGTCGACTGTCTGATGTGGGTAGGAGTGGACACACACACATCACACTCACACACACACACATACACACACCCACACACACACACACACACCCACCTACACCACACACACCATACACACACACACGCACACACACACACACACACTCATGGACACGTTTGAGCAGTCAAGTGTTCTCTACTCCTGTATTTAAGTTACTTTGCAAGAACACATGATGTTCACTGCATCATCACATTGATCCTAATTATCACATCATATTAATTATCACCATTATCCCGGTTATTGTTGTGCGTATCACAGTGTTGTTACTATGATATGTTATCTCACTATCGCTTTTCTTACGATGTGATAATGATGACGGCATGACGGTATTGCCAGAAGCCGTGAACAGTGATGCCAGGTCTAAAGTATTGTATCCAGTGTCTCACCTTGATTCCTGTACAACAACAGACCTAATATACATTCTGTCAACTGCGCTATGAAACTTGACGAGTGAGGGTAAAAGAAATGAGGACCCACAATGAGATGTTTACAATCAATCTAAAGCACCTTCAACATTTTGAAGATCGGGTGTCTTTAAGATTGCGAGATCTAGGCAAATGTGTCGTCAACACGCAACGGTCAAGAAAGAAGGTCATCGAGATGCAACATGTGAATGTGGTGGGTTTGTTGTTGCTGATGTTGTTGTTGTTGTTGCGTTATACCTCAAACTAGCGTGGCTGTGGTGGGATTATTTGATGTTTTGCAGGGCAGCGGAGGGAAGTGACGAATGGCCACAATGGTGTCAGAGTGTTTCTGTCTTTGTGTGGCCACAATGGTGTCACAGTGTTTCTGTCTTTGTGTGGCCACAATGGTGTCACAGTGTTCCTGTCTTTGTGTGGCCACAATGGTGTCACAGTGTTTCTGTCTTTGTGTGGCCACAATGGTGTCACAGTGTTTCTGTCTTTGTGTGGCCACAATGGTGTCACAGTGTTTCTGTCTTTGTGTGGCCACAATGGTGTCACAGTGTTTCTGTCTTTGTGTGGCCACAATAGTGTCACAGTGTTTCTGTCTTTGTGTGGCCACAATGGTGTCACAGTGTTTCTGTCTTTGTGTGGCCACAATGGTGTCACAGTGTTTCTGTCTTTGTGTGGCCACAATGGTGTCACAGTGTTTCTGTCTTTGTGTGGCCACAATGGTGTCACAGTGTTTCTGTCTTTGTGTGGCCTCTTTGTGTGGCCACAATGGTGTCACAGTGTTTCTGTTTTTGTGTAGCTCACATTCATCAATGGTGTCACAGTGTTTCTGTCTTTGTGTGGCTCACATTCATCAATGGTGTCACAGTGTTTCTGTCTTTGTGTGGTTCACATTCATCAATGGTGTCACAGTGTTTCTGTCTTTGTGTGGTTCACATTCATCAGTGGTGTCACAGTGTTTCTGTTTTTGTGTGGCTCACATTCATCAATGGTGTCACAGTGTTTCTGTTTTTGTGTGGCTCACATTCATCAATGGTGTCACAGTGTTTCTGTCTTTGTGTGGCTCACATTCATCAATGGTGTCACAGTGTTTCTGGTTTTGTGTGGCTCACATTCATCAGTGGTGTCACAGTGTTTCTGTCTTTGTGTGGCTCACATTCATCAATGGTGTCACAGTGTTTCTGTCTTTGTGTGGCTCACATTGATCAATGGTGTCACAGTGTTTCTGTTTTTGTGTGGCCACAATGGTGTCACAGTGTTTCTGTCTTTGTGTGGCTCACATTCATCAATAGTGTCACAGTGTTTCTGTCTTTGTGTGGCCACAATGGTGTCACAGTGTTTGTGTCTTTGTGTGGCTCACATTCATCAATGGTGTCACAGTGTTTGTGTCTTTGTGTGGCTCACATTCATCAATGGTGTCACAGTGTTTCTGTCTTTGTGTGGCTCACATTCATCAATGGTGTCACAGTGTTTCTGTCTTTGTGTGGCTCACATTCATCAATGGTGTCACAGTGTTTCTGTCTTTGTGTGGCTCACATTCATCAATGGTGTCACAGTGTTTCTGGTTTTGTGTGGCTCACATTCATCAGTGGTGTCACAGTGTTTCTGTCTTTGTGTGGCTCACATTCATCAATGGTGTCACAGTGTTTCTGTCTTTGTGTGGCTCACATTGATCAATGGTGTCACAGTGTTTCTGTTTTTGTGTGGCCACAATGGTGTCACAGTGTTTCTGTCTTTGTGTGGCTCACATTCATCAATAGTGTCACAGTGTTTCTGTCTTTGTGTGGCCACAATGGTGTCACAGTGTTTGTGTCTTTGTGTGGCTCACATTCATCAATGGTGTCACAGTGTTTGTGTCTTTGTGTGGCTCACATTCATCAATGGTGTCACAGTGTTTGTGTCTTTGTGTGGCTCACATTCATCAATGGTGTCACAGTGTTTCTGTCTTTGTGTGGCTCACATTCATCAATGGTGTCACAGTGTTTCTGTCTTTGTGTGGCTCACATTCATCAATGGTGTCACAGTGTTTGTGTCTTTGTGTGGCTCACATTCATCAATGGTGTCACAGTGTTTCTGTCTTTGTGTGGCTCACATTCATCAATGGTGTCACGGTGTTTCTGTCATTGTGTGGCTCACATTTATCAGTGGTGTCACAGTGTTTCTGTCATTGTGGGGCTCACATTCATCAATGGTGTCACAGTGTTTGTGTCTTTGTGTGGCTCACATTCATCAATGGTGTCACAGTGTTTGTGTCTTTGTGTGGCTCACATTCATCAATGGTGTCACAGTGTTTCTGTCTTTGTGTGGCTCACATTCATCAATGGTGTCACAGTGTTTCTGTCTTTGTGTGGCCACAATGGTGTCACAGTGTTTTTGTCTTTGTGTGGCTCACATTCATCAATGGTGTCACAGTGTTTCTGTCTTTGTGTGGCTCACATTCATCAATGGTGTCACAGTGTTTCTGTCTTTGTGTGGCCACAATGGTGTCACAGTGTTTCTGTCTTTGTGTGGCCACAATGGTGTCACAGTGTTTCTGTCTTTGTGTGGCCACAATGGTGTCACAGTGTTTCTGTCTTTGTGTGGCCACAATGGTGTCACAGTGTTTCTGTCTTTGTGTGGCCACAATGGTGTCACAGTGTTTCTGTCTTTGTGTGGCTCACATTCATCAATGGTGTCACAGTGTTTCTGTCTTTGTGTGGCTCACATTCATCAATGGTGTCACAGTGTTTCTGTCTTTGTGTGGCTCACATTTATCAATGGTGTCACAGTGTTTCTGTCTTTGTGTGGCCACAATGGTGTCACAGTGTTTCTGTCTTTGTGTGGCTCACATTCATCAATGGTGTCACAGTGTTTGTGTCTTTGTGTGGCTCACATTCATCAATGGTGTCACAGTGTTTCTGTCTTTGTGTGGCTCACATTCATCAATGGTGTCACAGTGTTTCTGTCTTTGTGTGGCTCACATTCATCAATGGTGTCACAGTGTTTGTGTCTTTGTGTGGCTCACATTCATCAATGGTGTCACAGTGTTTCTGTCTTTGTGTGGCTCACATTCATCAATGGTGTCACAGTGTTTCTGTCTTTGTGTGGCCACAATGGTGTCACAGTGTTTCTGTCTTTGTGTGGCTCACATTCATCAATGGTGTCACAGTGTTTCTGTCTTTGTGTGGCTCACATTCATCAATGGTGTCACAATGTTTCTGTCTTTGTGTGGCCACAATGGTGTCACAGTGTTTCTGTCTTTGTGTGGCTCACATTTATCAATGGTGTCACAGTGTTTCTGTCTTTGTGTGGCTCACATTGATCAATGGTGTCACAGTGTTTCTGTTTTTGTGTGGCCACAATGGTGTCACAGTGTTTCTGTCTTTGTGTGGCTCACATTCATCAATAGTGTCACAGTGTTTCTGTCTTTGTGTGGCTCACATTCATCAATGGTGTCACAGTGTTTCTGTCTTTGTGTGGCTCACATTCATCAATGGTGTCACAGTGTTTCTGTTTTTGTGTGGCCACAATGGTGTCACAGTGTTTCTGTCTTTGTGTGGCTCACATTCATCAATAGTGTCACAGTGTTTCTGTCTTTGTGTGGCTCACATTCATCAATGGTGTCACAGTGTTTCTGTCTTTGTGTGGCTCACATTCATCAATAGTGTCACAGTGTTTGTGTCTTTGTGTGGCTCACATTCATCAATGAGTGTTTGTGTCTTTGTGTGGCTCACATTCATCAATGGTGTCACAGTGTTTCTGTCTTTGTGTGGCTCACATTCATCAATGGTGTCACAGTGTTTCTGTCTTTGTGTGGCTCACATTCATCAATGGTGTCACAGTGTTTCTGTCTTTGTGTGGCTCACATTCATCAATGGTGTCACAGTGTTTCTGTCATTGTGGGGCTCACATTCATCAATGGTGTCACAGTGTTTGTGTCTTTGTGTGGCTCACATTCATCAATGGTGTCACAGTGTTTCTGTTTTTGTGTGGCTCACATTCATCAATAGTGTCACAGTGTTTCTGTCTTTGTGTGGCTCACATTCATCAATGGTGTCACAGTGTTTCTGTCTTTGTGTGGCTCACATTCATCAATGGTGTCACAGTGTTTCTGTTTTTGTGTGGCCACAATGGTGTCACAGTGTTTCTGTCTTTGTGTGGCTCACATTCATCAATAGTGTCACAGTGTTTCTGTCTTTGTGTGGCTCACATTCATCAATGGTGTCACAGTATTTCTGTCTTTGTGTGGCTCACATTCATCAATAGTGTCACAGTGTTTGTGTCTTTGTGTGGCTCACATTCATCAATGAGTGTTTGTGTCTTTGTGTGGCTCACATTCATCAATGGTGTCACAGTGTTTCTGTCTTTGTGTGGCTCACATTCATCAATGGTGTCACAGTGTTTCTGTCTTTGTGTGGCTCACATTCATCAATGGTGTCACAGTGTTTCTGTCTTTGTGTGGCTCACATTCATCAATGGTGTCACAGTGTTTCTGTCATTGTGGGGCTCACATTCATCAATGGTGTCACAGTGTTTGTGTCTTTGTGTGGCTCACATTCATCAATGGTGTCACAGTGTTTCTGTTTTTGTGTGGCTCACATTCATCAATGGTGTCACAGTGTTTCTGTCATTGTGTGGCTCACATTTATCAGTGGTGTCACAGTGTTTCTGTCATTGTGGGGCTCACATTCATCAATGGTGTCACAGTGTTTGTGTCTTTGTGTGGCTCACATTCATCAATGGTGTCACAGTGTTTGTGTCTTTGTGTGGCTCACATTCATCAATGGTGTCACAGTGTTTCTGTCTTTGTGTGGCTCACATTCATCAATGGTGTCACAGTGTTTCTGTCTTTGTGTGGCCACAATGGTGTCACAGTGTTTTTGTCTTTGTGTGGCTCACATTCATCAATGGTGTCACAGTGTTTCTGTCTTTGTGTGGCTCACATTCATCAATGGTGTCACAGTGTTTCTGTCTTTGTGTGGCTCACATTCATCAATGGTGTCACAGTGTTTCTGTCTTTGTGTGGCTCACATTCATCAATGGTGTCACAGTGTTTCTGTCTTTGTGTGGCCACAATGGTGTCACAGTGTTTCTGTCTTTGTGTGGCTCACATTTATCAATGGTGTCACAGTGTTTCTGTCTTTGTGTGGCTCACATTTATCAATAGTGTCACAGTGTTTCTGGTTTTGTGTGGCTCACATTCATCAATGGTGTCACAGTGTTTCTGTCTTTGTGTGGCTCACATTCATCAATGGTGTCACAGTGTTTCTGTCTTTGTGTGGCCACAATGGTGTCACAGTGTTTTTGTCTTTGTGTGGCTCACATTCATCAATGGTGTCACAGTGTTTCTGTCTTTGTGTGGCTCACATTCATCAATGGTGTCACAGTGTTTCTGTCTTTGTGTGGCTCACATTCATCAATGGTGTCACAGTGTTTCTGTCTATGTGTGGCTCACATTTATCAATGGTGTCACAGTGTTTCTGTCTTTGTGTGGCTCACATTTATCAATGGTGTCACAGTGTTTATGTCTTTGTGTGGTTCACATTCATCAATGGTGTCACAGTGTTTCTGTCTTTGTGTGGCCACAATGGTGTCACAGTGTTTCTGTCTTTGTGTGGCTCACATTTATCAGTATCAGACGTAGTGCCATCATCCACAGGATTGCTGAAGCTTATTACACGGCGTCACTCTCTTTCTAATGTCTCTTTCTCACTCGCTCACACACATACACGCGCACACACACACACACACATGCACACACGCACACACGCACACCTAATATATATGTGTGTGTGTATACACGTGCGCAGAACGTATTGCCTGAAAAGAAGAGAATGACAGATCTCAGTTGTCAACAAGGCCTTACACTTAGAGAACAAAACACCAACTGATAATATTGAACATTCACAAACACTCCTCCTACCTTCCCCTCCCAGGCCCACACACACAAACACACACACACACACATCACACGCGCATCACACACACATCACACACATACACACACACCCATCACACACACACATCACACACACGCGCATCACAAACACACACACATCACACACACATACACACGTCACACCACACACACACACATCACACACACATCACACAGACACACCACACACACATCACACACACACATCACACACACACACATCACACACCACACACACACACATCACACACATCACACAGACACACCACACACGCACACACACACTTGCGTTTAAGAATGAAAATTGAGGCCAGGGATCAGATGGTGAAGGGAGGTAACTGCCGGAAGACGACACCAGACCTGTCATTACCCCCCCCCAAAAAAAAAAGTAAGTTAAAAAAAAGGAAAGGAAAGGGAGCGAGAAGTTGAAAGCTTGGGGTAATTTCGCCCTGCAAATAGATCTTTTCAGGCTTTTATTTATCCTATGTTGTTGCCAGGCGGTGTTTGGTCAACGTTGTACAGCAGGGCGTGTAGACAGTGGGGTCTCGGTGATACAAAGGTGGAGTGTGGAAGTATTGAATAGACCGGGATTGGGAGCGCGAGTTGATGCTGTAATATATATGAGCAGTAGTGAGCAAGAATTACCCTTATCTCCCCACACTGAGCCAACAGTGCTGAGCTGATTGAAAAGCTTATCAAAGATTAGAAGCCGCATGTACACACAAACACACACACACACACACACGCATACGCGCACACACAGGCAGACAAACACACACGCACGCACACAGACACATACACACACGCACACACAGGCCAGACACACACACATTCATATATACACACACTCACGCACACATACAGATATACACACAGGCTAACATACACACAGGGTGTGGCTAAATGTGAACATATTTCCCTTGTTTTAATTGTTTCTTCTTGTCCCCCCCCCCCCACCACCACCACCCCACCCCATTCCATAACCTACCTCCTCCTTCCTTTTTCTCTTTTTCACCCCCCCCCCTCTCTCTCTTTCTCTCTCTCTCTCTCTCTCTCTCTCTCTCTCTCTCTCTCTGTAGTTGACATCCTCTCTCATCATCTCTTGGAATGCGCTCCTTCAAAAATGCAGCACCCACTCTGTGGAACTCCATTCCCCTGAGCTTGAAGCAAGCTCCATCCCTGCCAAGCTTCTGGAAAGGACTAAAAACGTACCTGTTTCAATATGGCTGAATCACCGTCTTAGTGCGCATAGAGCATAATGGATTTTTTTTTTTTTTTTTTTGCCGCCTTACATGATCACATCATCATCAACATCATCATCATTACATTGTTTTGAAAATCAGACCGGTTGGCAGAGAGAGAGAGAGAGAGAGAGAGAGAGGGGGGGGGGGAGGTGCAGTAGGAAGAGTAGTAAAGGCTGTAGGAAATGTTGTTTTATGGGCTGTGGGTCAAAGGCGGTGGATAACTGCCGTCCATCTGCCTGTCAGTCCAGCCAGAACATCTGTCTCTGACCGCTGCTGTACCCACATGGCGCCAACTCCTTGCTCCAGCATAGTCTGTGTTGGCGAACAGCAATGCACTCATCGTCCTCAAGCATCTTGTCATCATGAGGAGGATGATCACGATGATCTCGATGACCATGATGATGATGATGATGATGATGATGATACGATGATTGATCAGTATGGTGATGGTGATCAGTAGATGATAATGATGATGATGATGATTATCGATTATGATCAGTGTGATGATGATGATGATGATGATGATGATGATGATGATGATGATGATGATGATGATGATGATGATGATGATGATGATGGTTGCGTCTTAAAAATCTGTTTCTTTTTCTTGTATGTGCCAGGAGCATTGAGAAGGATTTTCCAAGGGATTAATAGATCCAGGATTTCCCCAAAACAATGTGCACTGTTTATTATTGATGACCCATACAGACGAGTCTAGTTGGTTGCAATGTCTTGAGGTAATACAGAGGTTGTTCTCCTCTTTCAGGGATTGTACAAACCACGTATCCCAGTCTACCTTACCTTCTGTGGCTGCAGGACTGAAATCGTTCACAGCGGCTCAACCAAAGCTTTTCAGATTTTGAGGTTATGTCAGCCAGGCTAGCTATAAATAGCGTCGCCGATGCTTCCTTTCACTGGAAGGGTGGTGCAGGCAAGCTGTAAATAGCCCGCAGCATGCGAAACGCGGAGGTACTGAAAAGTGCTGTACACATAGGAACTGAGCTGGTGTGCGTTCTGAGCTTTCGTGGAATATTTGATTTGATTTTTTTATATTGAGCTTTTGAAGGCGTGTTCTCCCAACGAAGAAACAACGGCCAACAAGTCCCCATTTCCTGCTATTGGTGCTACTAACAAAGACACAGTAAGCTAATAAGTAATCGGTTGCATGCCCTAGCTGCCACTTCCACTCCTGGCTTCTTTCTTGTGTAAACAAATCCTTAGTAAGGGCTGGTCGGGACGCTGTGAGTGACAGCAGATGAAATTGTTAAGAACTCATAAACATGATGACAGAGTGAGATAAAGAGAGACAAACAGACAAACACAGACAGGACAGAAGACATAAACCGCCTGGCACAAACGACTGCGAAAGAGAGAGAGAGAGAGAGAGAGAGAGAGAGAGAGAGAGAGAGAGAGAGAGAGAGAGAGAGAGAGAGAGAGAGAGAGAGAGAGAGAGAGAGAGAGAGTTTATTGATTGATTTATTGTTGCTTTAGGTCCAGCGGACTCTTCCGAGCCAAATCAGGACCGGAGAGAGAGAGAGAGAGAGAGAGAGAGAGAGAGAGAGAGAGAGAGAGAGAGAGAGAGAGAGAGAGAGAGAGAGATGACCGACAGACAGAGAACGACAGACAAGAAACCAGACGACAGATAATAGAGACAAACAAACGACAGAGAGAGTGAGAGAGAGTGTGTTTGTGTATGTGTGTGTGCGTGTCTCGGTCAGATGAACTGAAAGACACACAATCTCGTGTTGATCTGTCCACTAACTGAAGTTGACGTAATGCTGAGTGGTGGGTGGTCTGGTGACCCAGTGACGGAGAGGACTCGCGTGACGTGCATGACCCACCTTCCACACTGTCACTTCTACCCCCCCCCCCCCCGCCCCCTTTCCATGCCCAACGCGCACCCCACCCCTGACACACACACTTTTCCCTCCTTCCACCAACTGTTCACCTCCACAATGTCACTCCCTACAATATCACTCCTCACAATGTCACTCCCTACAATTTCACTCCTCACAATGTCACTCCCTACAATATCACTCCTCACAATGTCACTCCCTACAATTTCACGCTCACAATGTCACTCCCTACAATATCACTCCTCACAATGTCATTCCCTACAATATCACTCCTCACAATGTCATTCCCCACAATGTCACTCCTCACAATGTCACACCTCAATGTCACTCCCTACAATATCACTCCTCACAATGTCATTCCCCACAATGTCACTCCTCACAATGTCACACCTCAATGTCACTCCCTACAATTTCACGCTCACAATGTCACTCCCTACAATATCACTCCTCACAATGTCATTCCCCACAATGTCACTCCTCACAATGTCACACCTCAATGTCACTCCCTACAATATCACTCCAACGATATCACTCCTCACAATGTCACACATCAGTGTAACTCCACACAATGTCACTCCACAATGTCATTCTCCACAATGTCACTCCACCATGTCATTCTCCATAATGTCACTCCACCATGTCATTCTCTATAATGTCACTCCACCATGTCATTCTCCACAATGTCATTCTCCACCATGTCATTCTCCATAATGTCACTCCACCATGTCATTCTCCATAATGTCACTCCACCATGTCATTCTCCATAATGTCACTCCACCATGTCATTCTCCATAATGTCACTCCACCATGTCATTCTCCATAATGTCACTTCACAATGTCACTCCACCATGTCACTCCACCATGTCATTCTCCATAATGTCACTCCACCCTGTCATTCTCCATAATGTCACTCCATCATGTCATTCTCCATAATGTCACTCCACAATGTCACTCCACCATGTCACTCCACCATGTCATTCTCCATAATGTCACTCCACCATGTCATTCTCCATAATGTCACTCCACCATGTCATTCTCCACAATGTCACTCCACAATGTCACTCCACCATGTCACTCCACCATGTCATTCTCCATAATGTAACTCCACCATGTCATTCTCCATAATGTCACTCCACCATGTCATTCTCCATAATGTCACTCCACCATGTCATTCTCCACAATGTCACTCCACCATGTCATTCTCCACAATGTCATTCTCCATAATGTCACTCCACCATGTCATTCTCCACAATGTCACTCCACCATGTCATTCTCCACAATGTCATTCTCCATAATGTCACTCCACCATGTCATTCTCCACAATGTTCTTCTCCACCATGTCATTCTCCATAATGTCACTCCACCATGTCATTCTCCACAATGTCACTCCACCATGTCATTCTCCATAATGTCACTCCACCATGTCATTCTCCATAATGTCACTCCACCATGTCATTCTCCATAATGTCACTCCACCATGTCATTCTCTACAATGTCACTCCACCATGTCATTCTCCACAATGTCATTCTCCACAATGTCATTCTCCACAATGTCATTCTCCACAATGTAATTCTCCACAATGTCACTCCACAATGTCATTCTCCACAATGTCACTCCACCATGTCACTCTCCACACTTGCACTGTCCAGCATACAAAAGATAATTTACTGTCCCTGTTTACATAAAGGAAATTTGACATTTCCGGATGGATGAGAGGAAGAATACGAAGAAAAACAAACGGGTTGGAATGGACGAAGAGGAAGAAACAATACAATACAATAGCAATTTAACTTTATTCATTTCGACGGAGAGAAGAAGAAGAAGAAGAAGAAGAAGAAGAAGAAGAAGAAGAAGAAGACTAGTGATGATTTGAAAGTGTCGTGGTAGTCAGACGACATTAGGGGGTCTCGGAGGGCCGAAATTGTTTTCCGGAAGTGAAAGAGGCATTGACGAGAAGTGGCGAAACTAGGGGAGGTAAGCGTACGATGTTCCGGCACGCAATTTTGAAGTGGCGATCAGCTCGTGATGGTCACACTAGGAAGCTGTAGAAATGGCCAGGCAGACAGAACGGTCTCAAGCCATTGCTTACCGCTGGGCCATCATCTATGGACAGAGCTTCTAGGTCGCGGCACGTACGCTGGTCAGAGTGGATTAATGCTTGCTCTCCGGGGATGCCAAAGGAATTACTCCAAAACGCAAAGTTGCAGGGAAAACAGTATTGGTCATTCCTTACTACAGCTTCTCACAAACGGAAAGAATGGCACATAACTTGAGCCGTATTTCATAAGACCCTTGGCGGATGAGTAGCACTTGGGATTTGCAGTCTGGACTGGTTTGAATAAAAATTGAGGATGGCTGGTCGGCCGGTAGGTCTGCTCTGTGTCACAAAGCAGTGAGGCCATAAGACAAAAGACATTTTATTTCGCTTCAACTTTTACATCAAAGAAATCTTGGTGCGCATGGGGTGCTCAGTTGTGTAGGCCTGTATATGTAATTCGCTTATGTTTATACAGAAGAAAAGCACAGTTACAACCAAGCAATCTTGCATAACAAACACAATCATACATACACATATATATGCATACAACAACCTTCCGACACTAGGGTGGTTAAATCAATTTATAGATTAACACAATGTCTCATCACGGAATGACTAGAATTGACAAATTTGTATGTAGTAAAATAGTAGGTCTATGTTGCTCGTGTTTGTGCACTTTATCGCGCGCGCTCACGCTTACACGAAAAATGACATTACAGCATAATATATAATATGGGAGGCGAGATATAGCAAACGCTCGAGCATTTGCGCGAGCATTTGCACGAGCAAATGCGCGAACCTCGCGCACTTGCTCGCGCTTTTGCTCCTGCAAGTGTTCGAGCAAATGCGCGAGAAAGTGCGCGATCATTTGCTCGAGCGGTTGCTACGCCCGTTGTTATAAGGGTTTTGCTGAAAACTGTCAACGGAAAGAAATTGAAAATGAACACATGTTTTTTTAAATAATAATAATAATAATAAGGGACTTTTATATAGCGGGTACTCCAGCCTATGACCAGACTCACCACGCTTTACATAGTCATTACATATAAATACATGCACTCGATGAAACATCACTTTTGCTACAATACACCAAAAGACGGGACAGTAAAGGTACAGACTATTTACAACTATGTACATAAATTACAAAAAAAATACAAAAATATACTATTTACAACTATGTACACAAATGACAAAAAAGACACAAAATAGAATAGCAAAAACCTATTCACAGCTATTTATATGACCAGTTAGGCCCAGGAAGAAAAACAGTATAAATATTTACAGCCGTTTATACACTTACGGATCAGACATAGACAAAAGATGAGAGAATGGCAGCGGGATACAAATCAATCTGAATAATGCAGTTTGAAGAGGTGGGTTTTGAGGGCCTTTTTGAATGCTTGTGTTGATTGTATGTTGCGGATATGGGCGGGAAGGGAATTCCATTGCTTAGGTGCGGAGTAAGCGAATGCACGTTGGCCGTATGTCTTAGTGCGGGTGACGGGAACCTTGAGTGTGCGAGTGTCAGCAGAAGATCTTAAAGTGCGTGAAGGGGAGTAGACAGACAGTAGATCAGCAAGGTAGGAAGGACAAGAATCTGTGAAGAAGTTGTGACAGAGAACAGAGAGTTTGTACTCTATGCGTGCTTGCACAGGAAGCCAGTGAAGGGAATGTAGTAGAGGTGTGATGTGATCGCGTTTCTTAGCTCGGAATACTAGTCTAGCTGCTGAGTTCTGAACCTTTTGTAGTTTGTCAATGATGTGTTTCGGGGAGCCAGCAAGGAGAGAGTTGCAATAGTCAAGACGAGAAAGGACGAGAGCGCAGACTAGGGTTTTGGTGGCAGGGACTGTAAGATAGTGGCGAAAGGAGCTGATTTGGCGTATGGCCGTGTATGCAGAGCGACAGACGTTGGAGATGTGGTTGTTGAGGGACAGGTCATCGGAGAGAATGTAGCCGAGATTTCTTGCTGAGGATGAGAACTGAATGTTTGTTGTCCCTACTGTAAGCGATGTTGGGAGAGGCGAGAGTGAGGAGGAGGTGTTGTGCTTGTGAATGAGGAGGGCTTCGGTTTTATCGTCATTAAGCTTAAGCTTGTTGAGTGTCATCCATGACTTAATGTCTATAGATGTCTGTTTTGTAGATCTCCGACCTAGATATTGTATAAGTAATGATAAGGTTATTTCATGAATGATATTAAGTTTAGTAGTGCTAGTTTTCACTAATTATTATTAATATTATTACTAATAAATGCAAGAAATATTTAATTTTTGCAAATCTCAAATTCTTTTACATACACATTCTTTTCCGGGTATAATGTTTACGTTTATGGAGCGGATATTGCAAAGGCACGCGCATTTGCTCGAACACTTGCTGGAGCAAATGCCGCAAGTGCGCGAACCTCGCGCAAATACTCGAGTATTTGCTCCAGCTGGTGCAGACGCTTGACACTACCTCCAGAGCTTTATGGAAATAATAAGCAGAGAAGACCAAAATGATGACTAACAACACCAATGGCATCAACACGGACATCAAAGTCAAGGCCAATCCCTCAACACAGTGCATAGCTTCAAATATTTGGGAGCCATTGTGTCAGACAATGAATGGGGTCCCAACTTGAAGTCCTCTCCAGGATCGCACAAACAACTGCTGCCCTGACAAGGTTGAAGCCCATTTGGAAAGACAGGACCATCAGTCTACATTCCAAAGTAAGACGCCTGCGCTCCCTTGTCATCTCCATCTTCCTATAATGCTTGCGAAGCATGGACCCTCACAGGAGATCTGCAACGAAGAATACAAGCATGGAGATGAGGTGCTAAAGAAGACTTCTGGGCATTTCCTATACCCAACACATCACCAACGACGAAGTCCGACAGACCATAACACAAGCCATTGGACAACACGATGACCTGCTCAAAGTGGTGAAGAAACGGAAACTCCGATGGTATGGCCACGTCACCAGATCATCAGGCCTTGCAAGGACTATTCTGCAAGGCACAGTGCAAGGAGGTAGAAGAAGAGGGAGACCGAAAAAGAGGTGGGAGGACAACATTCGAGAATGGACTGGTTTGACACTGAGCGAAGCCATCAGGGCTGCTGAGGACAGAGAAAGATGGAGTATGCAGGTTAAACGATAATCTGTGGTGCCCCTACGACCTCTGGGTTACGGGACAGGATAGGATAGGACAGAGTCAACAAGAATTCAAGTAATAATCCGTTTTGTGCACTGTGAACTGTAGGTTAGCAGACGACACAAGTCGCTGCTGTATCAGTGAAGTGCACACGCAAACAACAAATAGTAAAAATAAACAAATAGGTGCCAGTGGATTATCACGTGACGTCAGTTACAGCATTATGAATTTGACATTATGAGGAATTTAAAGCGAGAGCAGCCTCTGGAAAAAAAAGAATATCAAAAACGGTTTGTTCTGGTTTTGAGGGCTCTGAAGGGCCTGCCGGACGGGAGGAGCTCGAACAGATGGCCGGCTGGGTGTGAGGGGTCAGCTGTGATGTTTCTAGCTCTACGGACCAAGCGCGTGTTGTAGATTGAGGCGACAGATGGAAGTTCGCACCCAATAACTCTGGGCCCGTGTTTCACGATGCGCTCAAGTTGCACTTTCTCCTCATCAGTGGCACCACCAAACCAGGTAGTGATGCCAAAGCAGAGGATGCTTTCGATCACTGCGCGATAGAACTGCGTCAGGACTTTTGCAGGCAACCTGAACTTCTTGAGTTGCCTCAAGAAGTGCAGGCGCTGTTGGCACTTTTTGATGATGGGGGTGGTGTTGTTTCCCCATGACAAGTCGTTCGAAATGACTGTGCCTAAAAATTTGAACTCTCCGACTTGTTCAACACTTTCACCGTTGATCACAAGTGGTGAAAGTGGATCTTTAATTCTCCGAAAATCGACAATCATTTCTTTTGCTTTTGAAACGTTGAGCTCGAGGTTGTTCTCTGAGCACCAGTCAACCAACCGTTCGACCTCATCCCGATAGGCGGTCTCGTCGTCTTTGCTAATCAGGCCCTCAATGGTGGTGTCATCAGAAAATTTAATGGCATGAACGGATGGAACATGTGACACACAATCATTTGTGAACAATGTAAAGGTAAGAGGGGAAAGGACACAACCCTGAGGTGCTCCAGTGTTCAAAATCCTGGAGTCAGACAACATCTTGCCCACCCTGACGATCTGGGGGCGATCCAGCAAAAAGTCTAAAAGCCAATGGCACACAGAAGGATGGACATTTAAGGTTAAAAGTTTATCAAACAGCTTGTGGGGTAAAATGGTATTAAAAGCGGAACTAAAATCCACAAAGAGCAGTCTAGCGTACATACGCGCCTGCTCCAGATGCTGCAGTACGTGGTGAAGGCTCAGAGCGAACGCGTCCTCCACTGACCTGTTTGCACTATAGGCGAATTGGAGTGGATCACGTAGGTGACCCGTGCATGCCTTCAGGTAGGTGAGGACGCGTCGCTCAAAGACCTTCATCACAACTGAGGTCAAGGCCACAGGCCTGTAATCATTCAGTTGGGACACCTTGGGCTTCTTGGGGATGGGTACAACAACTGAGGACTTGAAACATCGGGGGACAGTTTGTTGTTGAAGGGAAATGTTAAAAAATGTCTGTAAAGACGGGGGCCAGCTGGTCAGCGCAAGTGCGCAGGGCAGAGGTGGAGACTCCATCTGGACCTGGCGCCTTCCTCGTATTCTGCTTCTGGAACAGGCGCCTCACCTCAGTTTCCTGAATGGTGAAAGGCGGGGTTAGAAGCGAGGGGTCGACAGGCAGAGGGGGGCGGAAGCCGGGGGTGGGATTCTTATCATCAAACCTGCAGTAGAACTCATTAAGTTCATCCGGCAGGCTAGGGTCAACATCACTGGACATAGAGGGCTTAGATGTATAGTGCGTGACGCGCTGAAGGCCCTGCCAGACTTCGCGCGTGTTATTGGAGGCAAACTGCTCTTCCAACTTATTCCTGTACTGCGCTTTCGCTCTACAGATCTCGCGGCGCACGTCTGACTTGGCCTTTTTGTAGGCATTTACATCCCCTGCCTTAAATACATCATTCTTAGCATTCAGCTTATTCCTTACAGATTTATTGAACCAGGGATTCTCATTGCCATACACTCGCACAGTTTTATTGGGCACACACACATCCTCACAGAAACTGATATAAGATGTCACAGTATCAGTGTACTCATCAATGCTAGAGCATGCACCCTTGAAAACGTCCCAGTCTGTACATTCCAGACACCCCTGTAGTGTCTCCACTGCATCGTGTGACCACTTTTTTACAGTCCTAGTCACAGGCTTTACAGCCTTCAGGTTACTCAAGGCTACAAAATGCCTTTTAGCGGTTTTTCACTTTGTGGGGCTGTCACAAAATCCAAATATTACAACCAAAACATTTCTATGTTCAAAAAACAACCGCCAGCATCACGCATGCGCAGACCCATCTTATCATATTTGCTGTTCCGCAAAGGTCAAGGCCACTAGCAACATTTTGCTGCAAAACACATGTTGCCGGATATGTCAAAACGATTGTGTTGAGATCTGTTGTCTTATTTCATGAAAGAGCGCGATGCTTGCGCTAACTTACATTGCAGTTTGGTATACAGGCACTTAATTACAGTTTGGTATACAGGCACCAACATTACAGTTTGGTATACATGCACTTACATTACAGTTTGGTATAAATGCACTTACATTGCAGTTTGGTATACAGGCACCAACATTACAGTTTGGTATACAGGTACCAACATTACAGTTTGGTATACATGCACTTACATTACAGTTTGGTATAAATGCACTTATATTGCAGTTTGGTAAACAGGCACTTAATTACAGTTTGGTATACAGGCACCAACATTACAGTTTGATATTCATGCACTTACATTACAGTTTGGTATACATGCACTTACATTACAGTTTGGTATACAGGCAACTACATTACAGTTTGGTATACATGCACTTTTCATTACAGTTTGGTATACATGCACTTAAATTAAAGGTCTGGTATACATGCACTTACATTACAGTTTGATATACATGCACTTACATTACAGTCTGGTATACATGCACTTACATTACAGTTTGGTATACAGGCACTGACATTAAAGTTTGGTACACATGCACTTACATTACAGATTGGTATAAATGCTCTTACATTACAGTTTGGTATACATGCATTTACATTACAGTTTGGAATACAGGCACTTACATTACAGTTTGGTATACATGCACTTACATTACAGTTTGGTATACATGCACTTACATTACAGTTTGGTATAAATGCACTTACATTGCAGTTTGGTATACAGGCACTTAATTACAGTTTGTTATACAGGCACCAACACTACTATTTGATATTCATGCATTTACATTACAGTTTGGTATACATGCACTTACATTACAGTTTGGTATACAGGCACTTACATTACAGTTTGGTATACATGAACTTTTCATTACAGTTTGGTATACATGCACTTACATTAAAGGTCTGGTATACATGCACTTTCATTACAGTTTGATATACATACACTTACATTACAGTCTGGTATATATGCACTTTCATTACAGTTTGGTATGCAGGCACTGACATTACAGATTGGTACAAATGCACTTACATTACAGATTGGTATAAATGCACTTACATTACAGTTTGGTATACATGCATTTACATTACAGTTTGGAATACAGGCACTTAATTACAGTTTGGTATACAGGCACTTACATTACAGTTTGGTATACAGGCACTTACATTACAGTTTGGTATACAGGCACTTACATTACAGTGTGGTATACATGCACTTACATTACAGTGTGGTATACAGGCATTTACATTACGGTTTGGAATACAGGCACTTACATTACAGTTTGGTATACAGGCACTTACATAACAGTTTGGTATACAGGCACTTACATTACAGTTTGGTATACAGGCACTTACATAACAGTTTGGAATACAGGCACTTACATTACAGTTTGGTATACAGGCACTTACATTACAGTTTGGTATACAGGCACTTACATTACAGTTTGGTATAAAGGCACTTACATTACAGTTTGGTATACAGGCACTTACATTACAGTTTGGTAGAAAGGCACTTCAAATCATGGACCAGCCTTCAGTAGCACTGTGGTTGTCAGTCATGTGATCACTCGCTCACTTTTTGTGTTCAGAACACACTGCCTGATCCCAAGAATAGCTGGACCAAAATTCATCATTTGTACTTTTTAATTACTTTACCTACTGCTATGCTTGTTAGATCATCATTTGTACTTTTCAAATACTTTACCTACTGCTATGCTTGTTAGATCATCATTTGTACTTTTCAAATACTTTACCTACTGCTAAGCTTGTTAGATCATCATTTGTACTTTTCAAATACTTTACCTACTGCTAAGCTTGTTAGATCATCATTTGTACTTTTCAAATACTTTACCTACTGCTAAGCTTGTTAGATCATCATATGTACTTTTCAAATACTTTACCTACTGCTATGCTTGTTAGATCATCATTTGTACTTTTCAAATACTTTACCTACTGCTAAGCTTGTTAGATCATCATTTGTACTTTTCAAATACGTTACCTACTGCTATGCTTGTTAGATCATCATTTGTACTTTTCAAATACTTTACCTACTGCTAAGCTTGTTAGATCATTATTTGTACTTTTCAAATATTTTACCTACTGCTATGCTTGTTAGATCATCATATGTACTTTTCAAATACTTTACCTACTGCTATGCTTGTTAGATCATCATTTGTTCTTTTCAAATACTTTACCTACTGCTAAGCTTGTTAGATCGTTGGTATTTGTATTTTCTCAAAGGTCCAGGTCATTGTGCTTCACCTTTTTGCAAACACGCTTTGCGCTGTATCTAAACACTGGCCCAGCCGATTTTGATGCAGATAGTTGAGATTGGGGTCTATCATTCCAAGTTCTCGTGTTGCTTCGTTAGGATGAAGTCGAGACACAACGCCGCCAAAGAAGTTATCTCTTTTGAAAGTGATCAGTTTGGGGCTGTTTGTGTGAGTGTCTGGAACTACATTTAAATGGCTTGCCGTCTTGTTAATGTCCAACTTTGTGAGCGGCAGTGGCGTGCGGCGATTTGCGTGTCACAACTCATTGTCTGTTACTTGTTGGAAAGCAGACAGGTCTTTTCTTTTCCATTTGGTTGCTGTTGTTGTTATTGGTGCTGATGTTGTTATTGTTGTTGTTGTATTTCTTTTTCTAATGCTCACCAGTATTAAAATTGAACTTTTTTTTTTACAGGGGTGCCTTTTGGGTGCCTAACTTTAAACTTTTGGGTGCCTCATCAAATTTTTTTAGTGCCCAAAGACAAATAACTTGAAATCCCCGAGATACTTCTAGGAGATTCCAGTTAAAGCAGCCAAACAGTTACCAAATTACAACAATAAAAAACCAAACCAATAATGTGTTTTTAATTGTACTAAAAAAGACTTTGTTTTTATTTTTTTAAATGAAAAAGTGTTACAAAAATATTAGAGTAACAATGTAAACACTAACACAGGCTCAATGCTCACTATCTGAGAACAACTCACATTTTTGGTTGAAAGAGCGTGGACATTAATACATTATTGGTCAAGATATTTTCTTTTTCTACCCTCTTCGTAGTTTTTCTTTGGTTTGTTTTCCAGTACTTGGTCACCTTGCGAAGTCGATTGACGTTTTTTTTTTTTTTTACTCCACATGCTTGTTTCAGAGTAACTTCCTGTTTTGTTTTGCACGCGCGAATAAACAACTGAATCCCTGATTGGTCATTGAATAAATTACTGGCCAATCAGAAAGCTCGTCTTTCATGCGTAAAGGTAGGTTATTCCCGACCAATCGCAACCAAAAGCGAATGGAGAAAATAAGAATGCGATGTGCAACGGAATGTTTCTGTTGCTGTCTCTCTGAAATTTTCCTCCGATGATGCTGACTAGTCGCAGGGAGCTTCAATGATTTAACTTTCTATTAGGATTTTACACGTGCCTATTGGGTGCACTGTCAACTAAGCTCTGGGTGCCCAAACAGAAATTAAGGCTCCGCGGGCGCTCGAGCGCATGCCCATATTCTAAAGTCTAGGTCTGACGAAAAATGTTTTCACTGACAGTACATGCTGGCGAGTCATGATTTGAATGGGAGGACTGACGCTGCGAGTCGTCAGTAGTCACACTAAAACGTTTATTTTGGTAAACATGCACACAGTCACTGTGCATAAACAAAAGCACAAGAGTTGTTACCCTTGCTGCGCCCAAAGTTAAAATGTGTGAAAAGCAGCGACGAAGAATTTTGACATAGCAATTCATGTGCTAAGTTCAGCGAAAAAGACAATATTCCATAAACATTCGTGTGACTGTATCGTCTATATTACTTCACAGTTATTTTTTTACGCTCAACGTTCCGGCCTTGTCATTTTGCGCAAGATCACGTGTTCAAAGTAGCGCGTTTCATTGGTTCCCATGCTAAATGACTCGCAATCAGTTCGTCGGAATTAGAGCATGTTCTAAACGTGGAAAATCATCGCAAATCACGCTGCGAACTGATTTGACTGAGATGACTGGGTGATAGTCTTATGAAATCAGTGACTGAAGTCATGATTTTCCTTATGATTGCTATCAAAACGTTCTTCGCCAGACCTAGGCTTAACTCTGCTCACACTTCTTCTTGCTCGTGTTCTAAAGGATGGTAAAAAAAGTAAGCCCCTATTGAAAATTGCTTATAGAGTCTACGTTTTGTAAACACTACTGCATGTGCATGATACAACATGTGCAGAGCGCTCGACTTGTGTACGTGCGTCTCGGGCGATGTGGGTTCGAATCCTGACTTCAGCAAACTATTTTGTGATTGCTGGATAGTAGTGGCCAGTGCTTTGAGAAGCTCTCTGAGCTTGTAAGTGCGCTATATAAGAGTAATCTCTTTCTTTCTTTTACTGTGATCCGTACAGTGGTCGATTTTAACTGCTTGTGGTCTTAGAGATTTAAACTACTTGTGGTCTTGGAGATTTAAACTACTTGTGGTCTTAGAGATTTTAACTGCTTGTGGTCTTAGAGATTTAAACAACTTGTGGTCTTAGTGATTTTAACTGCTTGTGGTCTTAGAGATTTAAACTACTTGTGGTCTTAGTGATTTAAACTACTTGTGGTCTTAGTGATTTA
>CM072512.1:136300106-136302606 GCA_036898135.1 Oncomelania hupensis
GATGATGATGATGATGATAGAACAACTAAGATGTTACTGCCTGGTTTCACAGTTGAACTGTAGGTCACTTTCTCAGTCATGCCAGACTGACCACGATGCACTGCTAGCCAGGATAAGGGGGGTAGGGGTGAGGGGTTGGGAGGGAAAAATGCAAAAACCCGTTTGACACAAGACCTGTTACATTGTATAGTCCGTGCACGGCACGCCAAGTCAAGACAAGTCAAGTCAAGTCAAGTCAACCACTGTTTATTACCTACAATGGAGAATTCATACAGCACATTCCATCTCAGCCAATAAGAACAGGAAAAAAACCTTGTAATACAACTAGAATAACAAATAAACCCAAGCGGTGTGCGTCAAGGATGCCTACTCTCTCCAACAGTCTTCAACATCTTCCTAGAGCGCATCATGTCAGATGCTCTTGCAGATCATGAAGGCACAGTCAGCATAAGGGGTAGAGCAATCTCCAATCTTCGTTTTGCGGATGACATTGATAGCTTGGCTGGAGAGGAACAAGAACTTGAACAGCTGGTACAGAGGCTTGACACCACCTCCAGAGCTTATGGAATGGAAATAAGTGCAGAGAAGACCAAAATGATGACCAACAACACCAATGGCATCAACACGGACATCAAAGTCCAAGGCCAATTCCTCAACACAGTGCATAGCTTCAAATATTTAGGAGCCATTGTATCAGACAATGGGTCCCGACAGGACGTCCTATCCAGGATCACACAAACAACTGCTGCCCTAACAAGGTTGAAGCCCATTTGGAAAGACAGGACCATCAGTCTACATTCCAAAGTAAGACTGCTGCGCTCCCTTGCCTTGCTTGCTTGCTTGCGAAGCATGGACCCTCACAGCAGATCTACAACGAAGAATACAAAGCATGGAGATGAGGTGCAACAGAAGACTTCTGAGCATTTTCTATACCCAACACATCACCAAGGACGAAGTCCGACAGACCATCACACAAGCCATTGGACAACACGACGACCTGCTCACAGTGG
The DNA here is from genome assembly GCA_036898135.1 of Oncomelania hupensis. Classification (NCBI taxonomy): domain Eukaryota; kingdom Metazoa; phylum Mollusca; class Gastropoda; order Littorinimorpha; family Pomatiopsidae; genus Oncomelania; species Oncomelania hupensis. The sequence continues at coordinate 136,301,117 of CM072512.1, forward strand.
TGAAGAAACGGAAACTCCGATGGTATGGCCACGTCACCAGATCATCAGGCCTTGCAAAGACTATTCTGCAAGGCACAGTACAAGGAGGTAGAAGAAGAGGGAGACCGAAAAAGAGGTGGGAGGACAACATTCGAGAATGGACTGGTTTGACACTGAGCGAAGCCATCAGGGCTGCTGAGGACAGAGAAAGATGGAGTATGCTGGTTAAACGATCATCTGTGGTGCCCCTACGACCTTCGGGTTACGGGACAGGATAGGATAGGATAGGATAGGATAGAAACACATGAAATCATTATGGCACACAATCTTTTCCAGTTCTTTCTTACTACTAACGCACATACACCCACATAACACATTTCCATGCTTAGGCTTAGGCTTACATGCTTTGTTACATCACCAACAACGAAGTCCGACAGACCATCACACAAGCCATTGGACAACACGATAACACGCTCACAGTGGTGAAGAAACGGGAACTCCGATTGTATGGCCACGTCACCAGAGCAGCAGGCCTTGCAAAGTCCATCCTGCAAGGCACGGTGCAAGGAGGTAGAAGGAGAGGAGACCGAAAAAGAGGTGGGAGGACAACATTCGAGAATGGACTGGCTTGGCACTGAGCGAAGCCATGAGGGTTGCTGAGGACAGAGAAAGATGGAGTACGCTGGTTAAACGATCGTCTGTGGTGCCCTAACGACCTTCGAGTTACGGGTAATATATATTTGGAAATCAGTTATTTTAGGCAAGGGAAGCAATTATAGTCATAACACAATACTAGTACATGTTATTTAAAAAAAAAATAAGGACAGTAATATCAATTATAACAACAATAATCATAAAGTCGTAGATATAGACTGATTGCAAGCATTGTACAACACACACACACACACACACTCACACACACCCGCACGCACACACACACACAGCATGGTAAGATGGGATGAATGAAATGAAATGCGCAGCAAGACAGTTGAATACACAAGCACCAAGACAGTACTACAGTATGTAGAAGTTGATGATCTGCTGCAGGAAGATGGTCAGCTTTGACAGTCACGTTGTACTATAATGTGAATGTAGGCTTGATCATGCAGACCTGGCAACAGTCAGTACAAAGGTGCATGACGTCATCAGTGCGTGATGACGAGTCGTCAGCCTGTTCAAAATTGCGTAAGACGTCAGCAGAACTTTTTGTTGTTGTTGTTGTTTTAAAGTCAGCAGTCATTAGAACTGTGTGTCTTCGATCAGCAGTGAGCACACCTGTGCGAGACGTCAACAGTCATTATACGTCGTCAGTTTTATTTACCTCAAACTTGACTTAATTGCCTTAGGACTGTTTGTGATTAGTGTGTCAGCAAGAGGCTTGAGGCTCTTTACCGTCTGACAAATTCTTCATCCTATGGTTCACTTGTCGCTACTGTGCGCGCTTTGCACGTGCAGCGTATTGGTACTGACGGGAAGACACAAAGTACTCGCACAGTGGTCCAATGAGACTT
>CM072512.1:136307606-136342606 GCA_036898135.1 Oncomelania hupensis
GTATTTTATTTTGTTTTTGTAAACGGGGGTTCGATAAATTAGAGTACAGCCTCAGCGTCCCCTGCGTGGGATGTCTTTATTGTAAAGTGACTGGCTGGTGGAGAGCTTTCAGTTTTACAATTAGGGTTGTTTCAGCAGATCTTTTATGCGGATCAGGGGTTGTCCGGTCCTGATTTGGCTCGGAAGAGTCCGCTAGACCTAAAGCAATAATAATGTAATGTAATGTAATGTAATATCTCGTCGTTGGCATATTTTCCTGAAAATCACATAATGTGGGTGTGAATGATACGAGGAAGAATTGTAAGATTTGGTTCCCGCATAAAATATTTATCCTATTTGTCAATAAAAAAGATGTCGGAGTCTTAGTCTGAGTCACTCTCTCTCTCTCTCTCTCTCTCTCTCTCTCTCTCTCTCTCTCTCTCTCTCTCTCTCTCTCTCTCTCTCTCGTAAAACCATTTCTAAAAGGTCTTATCAGTTATCAAGAATTAAACATTTATTAAATGTACATTCTCGTATACATTTTTATTCTGGTCATATTCAACCATTTATTGATTATTCCTCTACTATTTGGGATTCTGCTAGTGGCAAATGCAATGAAGCCTTTACTTAGAATTCACAAACGTGCAATCAAACAAATTATTCTTAAACAAAAAATATCTCCAGATGATTATAAACGGATTAATATTCTACCTCTTGCCGACAGACTAAAATTTAATAAAGGGGTTTTCATGCACACGATCCTTTCTTGCAATGCACCTTCCTATCTTTGTTATCTTTTTCCCCAAAAAAAACAGATCGTCCACAAAATTAAATGTTCCACTTCCAAGAATTGATCTATTCAAAACTAGTCTAGCTTATTCTGGTTCAACTCTGTGGAATAACTTTCCTGACGATCTTCGCACTCAAGAATATAAAATTACATCATTTAGAACACGTCTCTTAAAACACATAAACAATTAAATAAATGTTATTTGTTATAAAAATTAACAACAATAATATGATTTTTTTTAAATTTTTAAACAATATATTCTATGATGATATTGTTTATTTGTTATTGTTCCATGATGTTAATGTTATAACATTCATTTGTTGTATTTAATAGTTCTTGTTACAAGCCCCAAGGGCAAGATGAAAAAAAGCGCATCCAGCGCTTACTCTTTTACCCTTGCAAAATAAAATTGTTATCTTATCTTATCTCTTTCTCTCACTCTCTCTTTCTTTCTTTTCTCTCTCTCTCTCTCTCTCTCTCTCTCTCTCTCTCTCTCTCTCTCTCTCTCTCTCTCTCTCTCTCTCTCTCTCTCTCTCTTTCTTTCTCAAGTCCAGCAAAGTCCGCTTTTCAACTTTTCCAGCAACCGCCCCGCCAGCGGCGGAAAACCGTCAATCTGTAAAAATCTGATAAGGGAAATAACCCCATCCCGATATTTTATGTTTCTCCGGCAAGTGATTGTAGCCTCCCTTGGCTGGTACAACGTCTGATTGCCCCAAAGAGTGCGCGTTAGATAGGCTTACCCCTTTTGGGACGCCCACCTCACCTCACCCCCCATTCCTACCATGCGGTCTGTGACCGTTTGGCATCTGCCACAATGGGGGTCTGGACTGAGCATTACTGATAGGCTGGTGCTGTGTCTATAGGTGTCACTTCACAATTCTTTGTACACACAAGGTAGTGTGCACCCAATCACAGCCAGGAACACACACAGTTTTGCCCACAAAGGACAATCGTGAGCGAAACAACTAGGACAATAGTTCCAATAGTCTCCAGTGACCGACTTGTGCCTATTTCCTGTCTTCTGATCTCAGTAGTTGTTTAGTTAGGGTGCACTGATTGAGTCATTTTATTTTGCCATTTTGTGTGTGTCAACCGTAAGTCACGCTGTGCTTGAACAACTGCGGGTGTGTTACTGATTTTTGCGATCAAATTAGTTTCACTGCAAGGTAAAGTGAGCGCTATTGGAGTTTAGAAAATTGTCCACACCGTGTTTTAATCATAAAAACAATACCTTTATACTGAGGTAGCATAGGATTATTTTATTCGTCTTCTTCTTCCATTTTGTTATTTCTGTTGTTGGAAATATTCATTGTTTCATGTTATGGCAAGTATGCATGTGTATTTGTCTTTTTTCTCTCTTTATTTTTTATTCCCTCAAATCCCTAGCTACGCCACTGATACGCAGCCTACGTGTTTTGTTATTATTTTATAATGATTTTTATATTCTATTTTGTTTTTGTAATTAGAGTTCTGCCTCAGTGTCCCCTGCATGGGAAGCCTTTATTGTAAAGTGATCGGCTGGTGGAGTGCCTTCAGTGTTACCATTAGGGAGGACTAACTACGCTTAACGTCCTATTGCGTTATAGTTAGCGTTAAGGACGAATGACCACGCCGCCACCTTGACAACAATGATCATCATCATCATATCAAACACACCACCATTCGGGTTGTTTTCAGCAGATCTTTTATACGGATCAGAAGTGAGAACCAAGTTGTGGTCCTGATTCGGCTCTTTGCAGTCCGCTGGGCTCTATAAACAATGACGAGCTAAATAACCTCCTACACCTCTTCTTCTTCTTTTTCTTCTTCTTCTTCCTCCTTCTCTTCCTCCCACTCCTCTTCTATCTTATTCTTCTTCTTCCTCTTCCTCCTCTTCCATCTTCTTCTTCTCCTTCTTCTTCTTCCTCCTCCTCCTCTTCCTTCTTCTTCTTCTTCTTCTCCTTCTTCTTCTTCTTCTTCTGCCTCCTCCTCCTCCTCCTTTTCCATTTTCTTCTTCTTCCTCATCTTCCTCATCCTCCTCTTCCATCTTCTTCTTCTTCTTCTTCTTCTTCTTCTCCTTCTTCTTCTTCTTCTTCTGCCTCCTCCTCCTCCTCCTCCTTTTCCATTTTCTTCTTCTTCCTCATCTTCCTCATCCTCCTCTTCCATCTTCTTCTTCTTCTTCTTCTTCTCCTTCTTCTTCTTCCTCCTCCTCCTCTTCCTTCTTCTTCTTCTTCTGCTTATTCTTCCTCCTCTTCCATCTTCTTCTTCTTCTTCTCCTTCTTCTTCTTCTTCTTCTGCCTCCTCCTCCTCCTTTTCCATTTTCTTCTTCTTCCTCATCTTCCTCATCCTCCTCTTCCATCTTCTTCTTCTTCTTCTTCTTCTCCCTGTTCTTCTTCCTCCTCCTCCTCCTTCTTCTCATTCTTCTTCTTCTCCTTCTTCTCCTTCTTCTTCTTCTTCCTCCTCCTCCTTCTTCTCATTCTTCTTCTTCTTCTTCTCCTTATTATTCCTCCTCCTCTTCCATCTTCTTCTTCTTCTTCTTCTTCTTCTTCTTCTTCTTCTTCTCCTTATCCTCCTTCTTCTTCTTCTCCTTCTTGTTCTTTTTCTTCTCCTACTTCTTCTTCTTCTTCCTCTTCCATCTTCTTTGTTCTTCTTCTTGTTCTTGTTCTTTTTCTTCCTCCTCCTCCTCTTCCATCTTCTTCTTTATGCTTATTTTTTTTATTACTTTTTATTATTCTTGTAAAAGTACAACTGATGAATAAAACTTGATGCAACAATAACTTCTTCTTCTTCTTCTTCTTCTTCTTCTTCTTCTTCTTCTTCTTCTTCTTCTTCTTCTTCTTCTTCTTCTTCTTCTTCCTCTTCGTCAATTTCAGTTCAATACTATATTTGTATGTCTGTTCACATGCATGTGCTTTTAGACCACAGTCATCCTTGCGTGTAGACACACATAGAAACACATAGACAAATATAAACACACATAGAATATTGATTCAAATGTAACCATTTAAAGCTGAACTATGATCATAAAGGTAACATTATTACAAACGTTTACCACCTGCCGACAAGTGAAATATAGGGGCATTATCTACTATTGCCGGGCCGTGCAACGAAATATCAATGGATTCATGACTGTTTACACCGATTTCTTTTCTTTATATAAAAGAACTAAAACAGGAAATTTATATTAAATATAATTTTAAAATATCAGTTGTAAACAGACAAAACTTCTGTCTTTTGAAAATCTCGTTTTCATGAATTCATTCTTAGTTTATTAATTCTTCTTCTGCTTGTTCTTCTTTTTTGTTTTCTTCATAATCATCTTTCAGCTCATACTTCTTCTTCTTCTTCTTCTTCTTCTTCTTCTTCTTCTTCTTCTTCTTCTTCTTCTTCTTCTTCTTCTTCTTTACGCGCATTCTTCTTCTTTCTTATTCAAATCCATGTTGAAAGTTGTTTTGAGGTGACATGCAGATCAGCGCGGTAAGTATATGCCTTACTTGTTTCCATGGCGACGGAGGTGACGTGATCTGCAGACTGTAATCTTCGCGATGTGTACCTTCTGCTACAGATGTTATCAGTCTCCTCTCTGAAAATCCTTACCGGGAAGAGAGGGGACTATAAACTGATTTAAAAAAAAAAAAAGTACCTTCTGCGTCAGTTTGAGTTGTAGCACGCTGCATTGCCGATGACGTCAATATTGTGCAGGGGCACCTCTGTATTAGGCGTTGTAGACCTGCTCATACGTGTCTCCAAATGACCTAGCTCTCACATGGCCAGTCGTTTTAGTCATGACAACAGTGAGGTCAGGCGACCTCGTACAACTATAGACCTCGCTAAAAAGAGGCATCACTATCGGCCCAAAACCTAATACTTGATTCACATCTCACAATGCCTCCTCACATTCTCAACCTCCTACGCACTATGAACTTTGAATTGCGTCGCATAAGCTCCATTTGTCATCTTCTCTCTGTGCTACTTAGACTTTTGTCTCTGCCTTCATCCTGTCTAGGATTGACTATTGGGACGCCCTTTTCTATGGTTGCCTTCAGTATCTGCTGCACAAGCTACAGAACAACGCTGCTCACCTTATTTTGTGTGTTCCAAAATCACGTTTCTTCTCATTTGAAATCATTGCATTGGCTTCCCGTGGAGAATATAATACAGTATAAAATCGCAAGTCTTTTCTTCAAAGCTGTTACTCTGTCTGGTCCATTGTAACTCTCCCAGTTAGTCCTCGTATTCCCCGCATGAAAACACTCATTCTGCTTTTCACCTCTTATGGCCAACATGTACAGTTAGGAATTCTGGTCCTTTAGCTCTACGTGCTGTCGAATCATCTCTTTCCTTTCGCTCTGGACTGAACACACACATTTTCAACAGTGTCTATCTTATATTCTGAACTTTTCTTCGCCAAATACTTAAAACACAGTCAAAGTCGTTGTGTGTGTATGTTTGTGTGTGTGTGTGCGTGTGTGTGTGCGTGTGTGTTTTCTGATTTTTCATGCTTTGTTTTTGTTTTATTTATTTATGTATTTATTTATTTTATGTTTAGATATATATTTACTTTTTTCTTTCTGTAGAGCGCTATGAGTTCTAGTAAAGAAGGGCGCTGTACACATCTTAATTAGTAATAGTAGTAGTAGTAGTAGTAGTAGTAGTAGTAGTAGTAGTAGTAGTAGTAGTAGTAGTAGTAGTAGTAGTAGTAGTAGCAGTAATACTACCACTACTACTACCACTTACTACTACCACTGTTACTACCGCTACTACTACCGCTACTACTGCTACTACCACTACTACTACAGGGGCAGTGTAATAAGGATGATTGTTTATTTTTGTGTGACAATAAGTGAACGGGGGAAATTACATTGTTGTCAAATTAAAAGATGGTGCACTGAGTAAACGTTGTTCACGGCGACCGCTAAGCTTGGAACGTTAGGCGTCTTTTACTTGTGTAAATAAACAGCTATACACACTTTGGCATCGGTGCTATTTTTAGACAAACCTTGATATTGCTACTAAGCACATAAACAATAAATTAATGTAAGCTTACTTATAAATTGAAATCCAAACTGTACTTTTGAAAAAGATTAGTTTTGGGGACTAAACCTTTTTTCTTTGTTTCCCAGTGGGCAATATTCATTGTGAATTAGAAAAAGACCTGCGGCGCTATAATGTGTGCTGGGGGCTTTTTTAGTGCGTTCGTGACTAAACAAGCTTACCCGCTAATTATGATTGGACAATTGTGTGTTTCAATCTTTGCATGTCCATCCCCATCCTTGACTACGGTTCTAAACATACCCAGTTATTCGTTGTGTGGCTGTTTGGTTGGAGACTTTCTTGTATCCCTTCACTAGGCTTTGGAAGAGGTGGGCTACAGATGTGTTTGTTATCCAGTCCAGTGCAAGCTCAATTAATGATACTATCTGTGAAATGCAGTCATTCGGCAACAGAACCCTGAAGAATGTTGATAACAGCTGATTTTTGCACACAACTCTGTCAGTAAGGAAAAGATGTGCAGTTCTATATTCGTCCAGAATTATTATTATTATTATTATTATTATTATTATTATTATTATTATTATTATTATTATTATTATTATTATTATGATAATGATGATGGTGATGATGATAATGATTGTGATGATGATGGTGATGAAGAAGAAGTTGAGGAAGATTACGATGATGATGAGGAGGAGGAGCTGGATGATGATGATGATGATGATGATGATGATGATGATGATGATGATGATGATGATGATGATGATGATGATGATGATGATGATGATGAGGTAAATGATGATGTTGGTGACCATTTGTATAGCGCGGATGATGATGCGCGAAGAATGATTGATTCTGATGATGATGATGATGTTCAATAGATGGAATGACTTGAAGTTTGATGATGATGATGATACAATGATGATAGTTTGGATGATAAGTTTGGGAAATGATGCGAATGAGTTTGATGATGTCGTTCTGTGATTTAGTCCATGCAGCGCGATTCCTGTGTTCTAGTTCTGATTCTCGCCCTCTCTGTAGCGCAGAGCTCCGTGCGGGACATCGCTCATTGCCCCATTCTTATTTGTTGGCCTGCCTTAGCATCATCGATCGTTATTTTGTCGGCAGTGTGAGCAGGGTTTCAATATAAACTTATACAATGTGTGTGAAACAGTTTGGATTGTGGTTGTTGAGAAATATGCGAGATGGAATTCACGCCCAGTGTGAACTTTTACTTAAACGTCCGCCATTTTATATTTTACATACAAGTTTTGAGGCGGATAACAGTGTGTTTGTCTGTTTATTTGATCTTGCCTGTGTTCCACCAGTATTTGACACAACTTTCGTACTATTTATTTGGTCTAGCTTAGACCACCAGTAGTAATCATCTCCTCTTGTCCTTACGGGAAGAAGGGGAATATAAACTGTTAAAAAATAAATAAAATATGTGATTTGTGCGTTTCGTCTATTTATTTGGTTGTTGTGACCAGTAGAGTTTGAAGAGAGAGAGGGAATCGTCTATTTATTTGGTTAGCCTGTGTTCCACCAGTGATTACTTAAACGTTTCGCCATTTATTTGGTCTATTTGTACCACCAGTGATTTGACATAGACGTTTGTCTGTTTATTTGATCTTGCCTGTGTTCCACCAGTGATTTGACACTAGACGTTTCGTCTATTTATTTGGTCTAGCTTGTGTACCACCAGTGATTTGACACTAGACGTTTCGTCTATTTATTTGGTCTAGCTTGTGTACCACCAGTGATTTGACACTAGACGTTTTGTCTGTTTATTTGGTCTAGCTTGTGTTCCACCAGTGATTTGACACTAGACGTTTTGTCTGTTTATTTGATCTTGCCTGTGTTCCACCAGTGATTTGACACTAGACGTTTTGTCTGTTTATTTGGTCTAGCTTGTGCTCCACCAGTGATTTGACACTAGACGTTTTGTCTGCCACAGTAAATAACGTAGGCTTACAACCAATTGGCTATTTCCGTCAATCCGGCCATCTTTTGGTGAATATTCTTGACTTCATCCTGTCCTACTTCAAACATTTGACTGTGAACCATTCACCGTGGTCTGTTATTTGTAACAAAATGGCAAGACTCTTTTCTGTGCTGGTGGCAACAGAGTGAGCAGTAATAGACTGTAAGAAGGAAGCCAAGGAATCAACGTTTTGAGAACTGTGAGTAACCAATCAAGAGAGGAGAGAGAGACAGTCGGGGGTGATGCAGAATGCGATACAGACCACCATGTCAAAAGCCTCAGCTGTCATCACGGTAAGCTTCTTCTTCTTCTTCTTCTTCTTCTTCTTCTTCTTCTTCTTCTTCTTCTTCTTCTTCTTCTTCTTCTTCTTCTTCTGTCTATTTGTCTGTCTGTTTGTCTGTCTCTCTTTCCCTCCCTCTCTCTCTCTCATTTTTTCTCTCATTTTTCTCTCTCTCAGGCATCCCAACCAAAATCATATTCACCCTCCCTCTCTTTCTCTAAGGCACCACAAACATTATTGCAATGGTGAACTAGGACGGTACACCTTGCATGTGAAGTGCAGGAGCCACCGCCGAATTGCCCCGCCCGCCACGGTGCTGGAGATTGACCCATTACTAAGATACTACACACTACCAATCCAGGCAGTACTTCAAGTCCAACTATCTTCTAGCACAAGTCCCATTACCTCACACGAACTCACATGACAACAAGGCAACAGTCACAAACAAGGCTTTCAACACGCCCATTAGAATAAGCTAGGCTAATTTTCTTTAGCTTTACCGCTCATCCAAATTCTCTCTCTCTCTCTCCCCCCCCCCCCCCCCCCCCCCCTTTATTCCTAGAATTTAACAGAAGGTGGTTTTAATTTGCTGGATTTTGTGCTGTGGTTTTTCGCGCGCTCGCATGTACGCAAGCGTGTATGCATGAGTGTCAATGTATGAATGAGTGCCAGTTTATTAATGAGTGCCAGTGTATGAATGAGCGCCAGTGTATGAATGATGTTTCTTTGCCAGCGTATGCATGAGTGCCATGCGCCAGTGTATGAATGTTGTTTCTGTGCCAGTGTACAGTTAGTTATTCATGGCTTACAGAGTCCAACGGATTGAAAAGAGCCCATTTAGGACCACAAAACCAGAACCATAACTTAGTTTAAAGAGGACTCACTCATGACCCGTTGCCGAAACAACTCCAACGGCCACTTTACAATAAAGGCATCCCAAGCTCTAGCTTATTTATCTAATTTATCGAACCCCCATTTACAAAAACAAAATAGAATATAAACATCATTGTAAAATATTAACGAAAAACATACATATAAAATGTCTACATTGCTAAATAATAATACCATAGAAAGCCCTAGTGACCATTTGACAGAAAGCGTTCAATATCCCCAAGCTGACTCAACAGACCCCATAAACAAATGAGAAGTTGTGGTAGAGTTTTCAAGAAAAAAGGTAGGTGACTGGTCTAGTGAAGAAGATACATGTAGTAGATTGATAGAACAAAGTAGGAAGGGGAAAGTACAAAGGAGAAAGACAGCGATAGTGGAAATTTAAAGCACTAAATTTCCAAAAAGTGGGGATCCTATTTATATAGAACGCCCCCCGGCACTCCCACGGAGGGATGCTAGAGTATGTATGAGTGCTAGTGTATGAATGTTTCTGTGCCAGTGCATGTGTGAGTGAAATTGTGTGAATGATGTTTCTGTTCCAGTGTATGTGTGAGTGTCCTTGTGTGAATGATGTTTCTGTTCCTGTGTATGTGAGTGTTATTGTATGAAATGATGTTTCTGTTCCAGTGTATGTGTGAGTGTCATTGTGTGAATGATGTTTCTGTGCCAGTGCATGTGTGAGTGTCATTGTGTGAATGATGTTTCTGTTCCAGTGTATGTGTGAGTGCTATTGTATGAAATGATGTTTCTGTTCCAGTGTATGTGTGAGTGCTAGTGTATGAAATGATGTTTCTGTTCCAGTGTATGTGTGAGTGCTAGTGTATGAATGATGTTTCTGTGCCAATGTATGTGTGAGTGCCATTGTGTGAATGATGTTTGTGTACCAATGTATGTGTGAGTGCCATTGTGTGAATGATGTTTCTGTACCAATGTATGTGTTAGTGCTAGTGTATGAATGATGTATGTGTATCAGTGCATGTTTGAGTGCCATTTGTGTGAATGACCTTTCTGTACCAGTGTATATAATAATAATAATAATAACAGGCAATTTATATAGCGCTTTCCAAAATCACAAAGCGCTTTACACAAACAAATGTAAACACAACATGCGTACATTGGTCGATAACACACAACCACATATACATCTCAACACCAAAAATAACTAACAACACTCACTCATGGCGCCTAAGAAAAGGCCTCTCTAAAAAGATGCGTCTTCAAGTTCGTTTTAAAAGACGCTAATGAAGGACTGTGACGGACGGACCGAGGTAGCGAGTTCCAGGTCTGAACGGAGAAGAAACTGAAAGCTCTACCACCGTGTCTCACCCTGTGGTATTCTGGTACACGGAACATCCTTTCATCTGCAGAGGAGCGGAGAGACCGAGAAGGAACATAGACAGTCAAAAGTTCGGAAAGATAGCTAGGAGCAGTTCCAGAGATGATGTGGTAGCAGAGACATGAGGTTTTATATTTAATTCGTTGTTCAATTGGGAGCCAGTGTAGCTCTTGAAAAAGAGGCGTGCAGTGCTGTGATTTCCGTGCTTTGAAGATGAGTTTAGCTGCAGAGTTTTGGACTTGCTGAAGAGGTCTAAGGACTTTCTGTGTGCAACCTGCAAGGAGTGAATTACAATAATCCAATCTAGACAGAATGCATGCGCTAACTAGTGTTTTTGTTGCTTCTTGTGTGAGATACTGTCGAATGGAGCTTATGCGTCTAAGTTCAATGTATGCAATCTGACAAGTTTTTGCAATGTGTTGCTGCATGGAGAGATCCTGATCGAGAAAAAACCCAAGATCGCGAACAGTGTCAGAAAAAGAAATAGAGGTAGTTTCAACAGTGATAGTTGAGGGAAGAGAAGAGGGGTCTGCAGATGAAGGAGAAACACGGAGGGCCTCAGTTTTGTTATCATTTAGCTTGAGACGGTTGTTTGACATCCAAGATTTTACCTCAGTAACACAATCTTGAAGGGTCTGAACTAAATGATTGTAGTTAGAAGGAGAGTCAGAGTGATTAAGTTGGGTGTCATCAGCATACATTTCGTGGCGGACAGAATGTGAGTGAATGAGACGTGAGAGAGGAGAGGTGTACAGAATGAACAGAATAGGGCCAAGCACAGAGCCTTGAGGAACGCCAAAATCAAGCGGTTGTGCGGTAGATTTAATACCGTTTACGAGAACAGCTTGTTTTCTTTCTGAGAGATAAGACCGAAACCAGTTAAGAGCACTGTTTTGGATTCCAAAATCGTTATTGAGACGTGATAACAGAATTTCATGATCGATAGTATCAAAAGCGGCCGAAAGATCCAAGAGAAGAAGAACTGAAATTTTGTCTTTGTCTAAAGAAATCAGAAGATCATTTAGAACGCGAAGAAGAACGGTCTCTGTGCTGTGCCCAGGACGGTAAGCAGACTGATGAGAAGTAAGAAGACTGTGAGCAGATATATGGGAGAGAAGTTGCTGAAGGATGAGACGTTCAAGTAGTTTAGAGAGAAAAGAAAGATTGGATATAGGTCGGTAATTCTTCAGATCATTACCATCGAGGTTGGATTTCTTCAATAAAGGCTTGACGATAGCAGTCTTGAACTCAGGGGGAACAATACCAGATGTAATAGACTCGTTCATAATGTTGGTAATAGTGGGAAGTAAAATGTCAAGGTGCTCAAAGAGAAATTTGGTGGGCATGGGGTCAAGTTCACATGACTTGGGAGGAGTTTGAAGGATAGTTTTTTTGATGAAATCCTCTGAAACAGGACTGAATTGAACCAATGGAGTGCCAGAAAAAGTTGAAGAATGCAAAACAACAGACTGGTCTGGAGAAGGAAAACTTTGGCGAATTGTGAGAATTTTTTTGCAGAAGAAATCAGCAAAAATTTCCGGGAGCAGTTTTATATCAGACACCACAGGGAGAGACACCGGTTTTACTTTACCCAAAAGTGAGGACATGTTGTGAAACAGCTGTTTGCACGTTGAAGAGCTCGAAACAAGAGAGGAATAAAAAGCTGTCTTTGCGCTGTTTACTAAATCCGTAACCTTCTGCCTTGCAGCGTCATAGATCTGTTTATGTACTGTTAGCTGTGAGGCTTTCCAAGAGCGTTCAGCCCGCCTGCGCTCTCTCTTCAGCTCACGTAGCTGATCAGAAACAGCACTGTACCATGGCGTTGGCTTACCATCGCGAACTTTCAGTCGTCGCACAGGCGCATGCTTGTCGAAAACGGCAATGAGGGCACCATTCAGACCAGAAACCGACATATCGTGCGTCACAGATTGAGCCAAATCTTCTGCAAACTTTATGTGGTCAACTTTGCTAATGGACCGAGTTGACACAAACTTAACGGGACGTTTTAGTTTTTCTACTGCAAGGCGGGACACAACAGCAAAATGATCAGATGACAGATCATGACAAACATGAGTGGAGTGAACAATGTTATCATCAGTCCTGCAAATGACTAGATCAAGACAATTTCCTTTCTTTTGAGTTGGTTCACTAACAGACTGCGTAATTCTAAGACTATGCATGTCCAGCTGTTCACAGAATGTCTTGGCATTTGAATCAGAAAAATCATTGACATGAAAATTAAAATCGCCAGCTAAAACAAAACTACATTGACATTCAACACAGAAATCAAGCAAATCGGGAAATTCATCAAAAAACATTTGAGCAGACAGTTTGTTTTTCCAGTTTGGAGGAGTTCTGTAGACGAGGAAGAAAGATATCCGTCTTTGGAGTATCGTCAAAGTCAGCTGAGCCAGTTCAAAGGTCACGTGGGGGAAAGAAAAATCAGTAATGATTTTACAATGTTCGGCAAAGTAATCTTATATGTGTATGTGTGAGTGCTAGTGTGTGAAATGATGTTTCTGTACCAGTGTATGTGTGAGTGCTAGTGTATGAATGTTTCTATACCAGTGTATGTGTGAGTGCTAGTGTGTGAAATGATGTTTCTGTGCCAGTGTATGTGTGAGTGCTAGTGTATGAATGTTTATATACCAGTGTATGTGTGAGTGCTAGTGTATGAATGTTTCTATACCAGTGTATGTGTGAGTGCTAGTGTGTGAAATGATGTTTCTGTGCCAGTGTATGTGTGAGTGCTAGTGTATGAATGTTTCTATACCAGTGTATGTGTGAATGCTAGTGTGTGAAATGATGTTTCTATACCAGTGTATGTGTTAATGCTAGTGTGTGAAATGATGTTTCTATACCAGTGTATGTGTGAATGCTAGTGTGTGAAATGATGTTTCTGTACCAGTGTATGTGTGTGTCATTGTGTGAATGATGTTTCTATACCAGTGTATGTGTGTGTCATTGTGTGAATGATGTTTCTATACCAGTGTATGTGTGTGTCATTGTGTTGTGTGAATGATGTTTCTGTGCCAGTGTATGTGTGTGTCATTGTGTGAATGATGTTTCTATGCCAGTGTTTGTGTGTGTCATTGTGTGAATGATGTTTCTGTGCCAGTGTTTGTGTGTGTCATTGTGTGAATATTGTTTCTGTGCCAGTGTATGTGTGTGTCATTGTGTGAATGATGTTTCTGTGCCAGTGTTTGTGTGTGTCATTGTGTGAATATTGTTTCTGTGCCAGTGTATGTGTGTGTCATTGTGTGAATGATGTTTCTATACCAGTGTATGTGTGTGTGTCATTGTGTGAATGATGCTTCTGTGCCAGTGTTTGCGTGTGTCATTGTGTGAATGATGTTTCTGTGCCAGTGTTTGCGTGTGTCATTATGTGAATGATGTTTCTATACCAGTGTATGTGTGTGTCATTGTGTGAATGATGTTTTTATACCAGTGTATGTGTGTGTCATTGTGTGAATGATGTTTCTATACCAGTGTATGTGTGTGTCATTGTGTGAATGATGTTTCTGTGCCAGTGTATGTGTGTGTCATTGTGTGAATGATGTTACTATACCAGTGTATGTGTGTGTCATTGTGTGAATGATGTTTCTATACCAGTGTATGTGTGTGTCATTGTGTGAATGATGTTTCTATACCAGTGTTTGCGTGTGTCATTGTGTGAATGATGTTTCTATACCAGTGTATGTGTGTGTCATTGTGTGAATGATGTTTCTATACCAGTGTATGTGTGTGTCATTGTGTGAATGATGTTTCTGTGCCAGTGTATGTGTGTCATTGTGTGAATGATGTTTCTGTACCAGTGTATGTGTGAGCACGATGTTAGTTAGTATGAGGTGTTGGCTGTGTGCGGTGCCTAAAGACAAGGTCTGAATGCATTGTCACGAAGGAGGGAAGGGGGTCAGGAGCGGTAGATAAGGTTTTGTACGGGCATTGGCGACTTTGGCAGCTTTACAGGGCCATAACTACACCTACACTATCTCATTTTGCAACGCCAGAAATAAGGTTATCTCCCTTTCTCCAGCAGGAATGCGTGTTCTGTACCTTAATGAAGGTACTGCTTTGACAACCCTAATGTGCATGTGCATGGGCTGTAGATAATTATGTCTGATACAGCTGGTAGTAAAGGGGGAGGTGGGGGGGGGGGAGTAGAAGCGTGAAGAAAAACAGACAGAGAGACTGAGTGAAGTGAACACCCCCGAACACTTTTTTGGGGGCGGAGGGAGGGGGGAGGGGGGGGGGGGCTGGAAGCACAGTTGATAGTGAGCTGGCTTTGTACCCGCATAAGACGAACCCCGCATAGGACGAACTCGGCGTGTCTCCGGGTACTACAGTTTCCTCCCTGTCTTCAATAATGATTTTAAACAAATGCTATGTAAACCAATCGCGCTCTCTCTCTCTCTCCCTCCCCCTCCCACTCCGCCTCTATCTCTCCCTCCCCCTCTCTCTCTCTCCCTCCCACTCCCCCTCTATCTCTCCCTCTCTCTCTCTCTGTCTGTCTGTGGGGTCGGCTGGCCTATATATGATCAGTACAGAGGGAGCCACACTATAGCCCAACAAGAAATCTTGTGACTACCGTAATGATCGTCTGACATTAGGACTTGCAGTTCTCTTCAAACTTTTGGCACACGGTAGCCCTGGCTGGAAAGGTCGTGTTCAAGGACCGCCGCGATTAGGCTTGTGTTTGTTCAGCTGGATGACGGCAGAGGTAGCGATCTGTTCTGGCTGTTTGGAACCGTTGGACAATCTAGAAAGAGATGGTGCCGTGTTGTCGTTGGGTTTGTTTGTTTGTTTGTTTGTTTATTTTTTTTTTGGGTGGGGACGAAGGATGGGAGGGATGCTTGGGGGTGGGGGGTGGGGAGAGGAAGAGGGGCGACGAGGCTGTGGGGGTGGGAGCAGCAATATCTTGGGGGTGGGGTGGAGGGAGGGAGGTGCGTGAACGACTATAAAGCGATACATTTGTACTGTGCTAATAACGGTGGTCCATGTTGACTTAATATTGCCCCAATAATGTAGAGTAGCACTGCTCAGTCATCCTTCCATTCAGTCATTCCTTTAGTCATTCATTCAGTCAGTTTGCAGTTGTTGTGGTGGTGGTGAGGGTGGTGGTTTTTAATTTCCTTTTTACCCTCGTTCTATCCTTTCCCATTCTGTGTTCGTCTTTACTTCCCACTGTCCTCAACACCCTGTTGTCTAGCTTAACAACTCGCTCGTTTGACCAGGGGATAACGTTACCTAGTTGGCCTTACCGCTAGATAGGCGAGGCTGTTGAATTATTCGCCCCTTGCGTTATATAATAACACTATTTCTTTACTTTGACTTGACTTGACTTTGAGCATGTCTGTCTGTCTGTCTGTCTGTCTCTGTCTCTCTCCCTCTCTCTCTCTCTCTCTCTCTCCCTCTCCTACTTCTCGTGGTGACGGCTATCACGGAGCTGTTAGCCACGGCATGCAGCCTTATCGCCTTCCATATCCTTCTGCCAGTCCATACCTGGCCACCTGACGCCAGCAGTTCCACCATCTCTGTCCTGCCGACCACCTGGCGCCTGGCGAGAGGATCGAACTCTACCACGCCCGCACTCTGGCCCAGCAGGTGGTCGTAACGCCTCATTGCTACGATAGGGCGCCACAGAGCTGGCCATGTTGTCTAGCACGAATAGTGCGAGAACGTCGCTACGTTGGAACCAACAGGCAGCGGGAGTCTCAGAAAGGCTCGCTTAAAGCTAGCATTACTTTTTTGAGGGTCTACGCAACAGGCATTTAATCCATGACACGCGTGAGCTGCTCGCAAATAAACGAGCGTTCTATTTCCTTCAACCCTTTTGCACAAGGTTTTCAAGCTCAGATGGACGATGAGCCATTTATTTCGTGGGCTGTACCCACGTCACATAAAATCACTAGTCCATAGTAGTAGTAGTAGTAGTAGTAGTAGTAGTAGTAGTAGTAGTAGTAGTAGTAGTAGTAGTAGTAGTAGTAGTAGTAGTAATAATAATAATAATAATAATAATAATAATAATAATAATCCTATCCCGTAACTCGGAGGTCGTAGGGGCACCACAGATGATCGTTTAACCAGAGTACTCCATCTTTCCCTGTCCTCAGCAACCCTGAGGGTTTCGCTCAGTGTCAAACCAGTCCATTCTCGAATGTTGTCCTACCACCTCTTTTTCGGTCTCCCTCTTCTCCTACCTCCTTGCACTGTGCCTTGCAGGATGGTCTTTGCAAGACCTGATGATCTAGTGACGTGGCCATACCATCGGAGTTTCCATTTTTTCACCACGGTGAGCAGGTCATCGTGCTGTCCAATGGCTTGTGTGGTGGTCTGTCGGATTTCGTCGTTGGTGATGTGCTGGATATAGGAAATGCCCAGAAGTATTCTGTAGCACCTAATCCCCATGCTTTGTATTCTTTGTTGTAGATCTGTTGTGAGGGTCCATGTTTCGCAAGCGTATAGGAAGATGGAGATGACAAGGGAGCGCAGCAGCCTTACCTTGGAATGTAGGCTGATGGTCCTGTCTTTCCAAATTGGCTTCAACCTCGCCAGGGCAGCAGTTGTTTGTGCGATCCTGGAGAGGACTTCCTTTCGGGACCCATTGTCTCATACAATGGCTCCTAAATATTTGAAGCTATGAACTGTGTTGAGGGATTGGCCTTGGACTTTGATGTCTGTGTTGATGCCATTGGTGTTGTTTGTCACCATTTTGGTCTTCTTTGCACTTATTTCCATTCCATAGGCTCTGGAGGTGGTGTCAAACCTCTGTACCAGCTGTTCAAGTTCTTGTTTCTCTCCAGCCAATTCATCACTGTCATCCCCAAAACGAAGGTTGGAGATTGCTCTTCCTCCTATTCTGACTGTGTCTTCGTGATCTGCAAGGGCATCTGACATGATGCGCTCTAGGAAGATGTTGAAGAGTGTTGGAGAGAGTAGGCATCCCTGACGCACATCGATTGTTGTTCTGAACCAGTTTCCATGAATAATAATAATAATAATAATAATAATAATAATAATAATAATAATAATATTATTATTATTATTATTATTATTATTATTATTATTATTATTATTATTATTATTATTATTATTATTATTATTATTATTATTATTTTATTATTATTATTATTATTATTATTATTATTATTATTATTATTATTATTATTATTATTATTATTATTAACATAATACTGGATGCTGCACGCGCGTTATTGCTAAATGTAACTCAACCTACACGCTCACGCCTCCCAGACACTCTCGCACCCCCTTCCCCCCCCCCCCCACACACACCCTTCTCTCTCCCCACCCTATTCTATCCCGTAACTCGAAGGTCGTTGAAGCATCACAGATGATCGTTCAACCAGCGATGGTCTGTGCAAGGCCTCATGATCTGGTGACGTGGCTACACCATCGGAGCTTCCCTTTGTTGACCACTGTGTACAAACACACCTTAATCACGCAAACGTTTGTTGACCACTGTGTAAAAACACACCTTAATCACGCAAAAGTTTGTTGACCACTGTGTACAAACACACCTTAATCACGCAAACGTTTGTTGACCACTGTGTAAAAACACACCTTAATCACGCAAACGTTTGTTGACCACTGTGTAAAAACACACCTTAATCACGCAAAAGTTTGTTGACCACTGTGTACAAACACACCTTAATCACGCAAACACTTGTTGACCACTGTGTACAAACACACCTTAATCACGCAAACGCTTGTTGACCACTGTGTACAAACACACCTTAATCACACAAACGCTTGTTGACCACTGTGTACAAACACACCTTAATCACGCAAACGCTTGTTGACCACTGTGTACAAACACACCTTAATCACACAAACGCTTGTTGACCACTGTGTACAAACACACCTTAATCACGCAAACGCTTGTTGACCACTGTGTACAAACACACCTTAATCACACAAACGTTTGTTGACCACTGTGTACAAACACACCTTAATCACACAAACGCTTGTTGACCACTGTGTACAGAAACACCTTAATCACGCAAACGCTTGTTGACCACTGTGTACAAACACACCTTAATCACACAAACGCTTGTTGACCACTGTGTACAGAAACACCTTAATCACACAAACGCTTGTTGATCACTGTGTACAAACACACCTTAATCACACAAACGGTTGTTGACCACTGTGTACAGACACACCTTAATCACACAAACGGTTGTTGACCACTGTGTACAGAAACACCTTAATCACACAAACGGTTGTTGACCACTGTGTACAAACACACCTTAATCACGCAAACGCTTGTTGACCACTGTGTACAGAAACACCTTAATCACGCAAACGGTTGTTGACCACTGTGTACAGACACACCTTAATCACACAAACGTTTGTTGACCACTGTGTACAACCACACCTTAATCACACAAACGCTTGCTGACCACTGTGTACAACCACACCTTAATCACACAAACGGTTATTGACCACTGTGTACAAACACACCTTAATCACACAAACGCTTGTTGACCACTGTGTACAAACACACCTTAATCACGCAAACGCTTGCTGTAAAGGCAAGTCGCTATATTAGAAGACGGACAGGAAATCACATTTTATTTTTGAAATTTTGGACAGACGTCATCCAATACCTTTATTGAAAGGAGGGAGGAAACCGTAGTAACCGGAGAAAACCCTCGGGGACCTGAAAACCACTTACCTAAATCACAGGAGTTTGTCCCCTGCGGGTTTGTAACCCGCCACCTTGGGCCTAGGAGAGTAGCGGACTATCCACTGAGCTAGCAGGTCGCCAGCAATTGTCACTGTGCTACAGGGTCTGGAGGGAGATTCCAACCCATAACCCTTTTTACGCGAACCCCTTCACTACCCCACCTCTCTCTCTCTCTCTCTCCCCTCTCTTTCTCTCCCCTCTCTCTCTCTCTCTCTCTCTCTCTCCTCTCTCTCTCTCTGGTTCTATTGCTCACTCTTTTTGTAGAGGGACGTAACCTCAACCATCCTAGCTCTCGTATTCAGAGATTACAGGTACTTCCCTTCGCTCTAGAAATTCCCCCCTCCCATTTGTGACGCGAACCCCCACCACCACCTCCCCTCTCTCTCTCTCTCTCTCTCTCTCTCTCTCTCTCTCTCTCTCTCTCTCTCTCTCTCTCTCTCTCTCTCCCTTTCTCTCTCCCTCTCTCTCTTTAATGATCATTAAAATTAAAAATTAAATTAAAATTGATTGTTTAAAGATAATAATGAAGATGTTGATGTGATTGTGTGTGAGTGCATGTGTGTGTGATTTAAATGAGTTACAAAGTTCTTTACTGTGTTAATTTGTTAAGAGACAGATTGGAAGGTTGGACTTTTAGACTTATTCATGAGTATAAAATCTGTATCCCTAATAAACAAGTTTCAAAGTTTCAAAAGTTTCTCTCCCTCTCTGTCTCTCTCTGTCTCTCTCTCTCTCTCTCTTTAATGATCATTAAAATGTAAAATTAAATTAAAATTAATTGTTTAAATTATTAATTATTTATTATTATTAATTATTATTATTAATTATTAATTAAATTTTTAATTATTAATTATAAGTACAACTTATGTTAATCTGATGAATAAAAATTGATGCAACAACAACTCTCTCTCTCTCTCTCTCTCTCTCTCTCTCTCTCTCTCTCTCTCTCTCTCTCTCTCTCTCTCTCTCTCTCTCTCTCTCTCTCTCTCTCTCTCTGCCACTCCATCTCAGTCAGACAAAACTCTTGTGTATGACAGGCAATCTCAAAATGAAAGTGGGCTGATACTTATCTAAAAATACTTTGAAATAGACGTAGAGAGTGAGAGAGGGGGGGGGGGGGGGGGATCTGTTGGAAGCCATGTCTCAAGAAGCACATAACGGATTTTGACCAATCGTCATAGCAACAATACTTAGGTCATGAGCCTGCCTCCTGCGCCATCCTATTTGCTCTACCGCAAAGGTCAAGGTCACTGGAATCATTTTGTAGCTGAACACGTTTTGTTCAGTATCTCAAACAACGGCTAAAATGATTTTGTTGTGTTTTGGTATACAGTACTTCACATCATGGTCCATCCTTCAGTAGTGGTATACAATACTTCACATCATGGACCATCCTTCAGTAGTGGTATACAGTACTTCACATCATGGACCATCCTTCAGTAGTGGTATACAGTACTTCACATCATGGACCATCCTTCAGTAGTGGTATACAGTACTTCACATCATGGACCATCCTTCAGTAGTGGTATACAGTACTTCACATCATGGACCATCCTTCAGTAGTGGTATACAGTACTTCACATCATGGTCCATCCTTCAGTAGTGGTATACAGTACTTCACATCATGGTCCATCCTTCAGTAGTGGTATAGAGTACTTCCCATCATGGTCCATCCTTCAGTAGTGGTATACAGTACTTCACATCATGGTCCATCCTTCAGTAGTGGTATACAGTACTTCACATCATGGTCCATCCTTCAGTAGTGGTATACAGTACTTCACATCATGGACCATCCTTCAGTAGTGGTATACAGTACTTCACATCATGGACCATCCTTCAGTAGTGGTATACAGTACTTCACATCATGGTCCATCCTTCAGTAGTGGTATACAGTACTTCACATCATGGACCATCCTTCAGTAGTGGTATACAGTACTTCACATCATGGTCCATCCTTCAGTAGTGGTATACAGTACTTCACATCATGGTCCATCCTTCAGTAGTGGTATACAGTACTTCCCATCATGGGCCATCCTTCAGTAGTGGTATACAGTACTTCACATCATGGACCATCCTTCAGTAGTGGTATACAGTACTTCACATCATGGACCATCCTTCAGTAGTGGGATACAGTACTTCACATCATGGACCATCCTTCAGTAGTGGTATAGAGTACTTCACATCATGGACCATCCTTCAGTAGTGGTATACAGTACTTCACATCATGGACCATCCTTCAGTAGTGGTATACAGTACTTCACATCATGGACCATCCTTCAGTAGTGGTATACAGTACTTCACATCATGGACCATCCTTCAGTAGTGGTATACAGTACTTCATATCATGGACCATCCTTCAGTAGTGGGATACAGTACTTCACATCATGGTCCATCCTTCAGTAGTGGTATACAATACTTCACATCATGGACCATCCTTCAGTAGTGGTATACAGTACTTCACATCATGGACCATCCTTCAGTAGTGGTATACAGTACTTCACATCATGGACCATCCTTCAGTAGTGGTATACAGTACTTCACATCATGGACCATCCTTCAGTAGTGGTATACAGTACTTCACATCATGGACCATCCTTCAGTAGTGGTATACAGTACTTCCCATCATGGTCCATCCTTCAGTAGTGGTATACAGTACTTCACATCATGGTCCATCCTTCAGTAGTGGTATACAGTACTTCACATCACGGACCATCCTTCAGTAGTGGTATACAGTACTTCACATCATGGTCCATCCTTCAGTAGTGGTATACAGTACTTCCCATCATGGGCCATCCTTCAGTAGTGGTATACAGTACTTCATATTATGGGCCATCCTTTAGTAGTGGTATACAGTACTTCACATCATGGACCATCCTTCAGTAGTGGTATACAGTACTTCACATCATGGTCCATCCTTCAGTAGTGGTATACAGTACTTCACATCATGGTCCATCCTTCAGTAGTGGTATACAGTACTTCATATTATGGGCCATCCTTTAGTAGTGGAATACAGTACTTCACATCATGGACCATCCTTCAGTAGTGGTATACATTACTTCACATCATGGTCCATCCTTCAGTAGTGGTATACATTACTTCACATCATGGTCCATCCTTCAGTAGTGGTATACAGTACTTCATATCATGGGCCATCCTTCAGTAGTGGGATACAGTACTTCACATCATAGACCATCCTTCAGTAGTGGGATACAGTACTTCACATCATGGACCATCCTTCAGTAGTGGTATACAGTACTTCACATCATGGGCCATCCTTTAGTAGTGGTATACAGTACTTAAAATCATGGACCATCCTTCAGTAGTGCTATACAGTACTTCAAATGATGGGCCATCTTTCAGTGGTGTAATCTATTTTATTATTGACTTTATTGGCTCCGTGAGGACAACGACGGCAAAACAACTGAAGCGTTGAATAGTAGGCGATAACATTGTTCGGTGGAATGTTCCAGAAATGCCGAAACAAATAACACGATGCTCAGGCAAGCCCCCTACTCCTTCGGATGAGAGTATAAACCGAGGTCTAGTCTGTGCTGGCACGCACGCATTTCATCGCACGGGCTTTAAAGATCCTGACGCTCATGTCCTAGAGTGCCAGAGACAAAAGTACACCTAGCAAACACTTGGTCCCTTGTCCCCAATCCCCGGCCTTCGCCCAACCCCATCTGCTGGAGCTCACAATTACTGGCAAGGTCTCCCTATTTGTTCACTTGGCACGTCGCCCCAAAATAAAACTAAAACAACTGTACTGCATTTGGGGTGGAAACAGCATTTTATTGTATGGTTCTTGACGAGAGAGAGAGAAACAGACAGAGAGAGAGAGAGAGACAGAGAGAGACAGAGAGAGACAGAGAGAGAGAGAGTGGGAAAGGGTGGGGTGAGATGGGGGAGCCATTTTGTTTTGCAAAGCATGCAATGATAACGTGTATTTATCTTTGATTTGATTTTGCGCTGTTGATTGAAGAAGCTTTGTATAATGTTGATCATTTTCGTCGGTCGTTTTTGTTGAGAATTTTCTGGAATGACTTGTTTATTATCGACCGAATTTTCCAGATGTTACGGGAATCATGTAGATTTGTAAACATTATGTGACGCAAGACAGTGCACAGTTCGGGTGAAGAGATTAATTGGTATTGTGTCATGCCGGAATATTCGAATTTGATTTCGATTTACAGAGAGGCTATATAAGTAATGCACTGTTTGCTTGTAGAGATGGTCTTTGTAGTGATTTTCGGAAAGCGATCTTGTAGTATACAGTTGTTGATGTTTGCGGAACAAAGTTGGAAAACTTTATACGACGACTCCTGCCTTGTTGCTGAGTGAACAGGCTGTGTGGATAAACGAAATCGAGTTACACATATCAAGATTGAAGCACAGGGGCTGAATCAACCATTGAAAACTAGCCTGTAACTCACAGGAATGACAATTTCTAGAAGGAAAGTAATCAACGGTGGTGATGAGGAGGAAGGTGGTTGAGAAATGACACCCAGATGTCTGAGAGGGAGAAGGGAGGGTCGTGGGCAAGGGAGAAGACGGCGAAGGGAGTAGGGGGGGGGGGGGGGGAGGAAGGACAAAACTTGGATCAGGCTGTCAAAGTGTCGGCTCGTGATGCTAGTTCCCTCAACGTTGGTTACGTCAGGTGAATTGCCTCCCCTTTCCCTCTGTCCTGTGGCGTGGTACTGTGACGCATGCGGTGTTTAATGTTCTGGAGTGGATGGTATCAACCCAACGCTGCAACGTCATGGCTTAAAACAACTTCAATAAAGATCCACAAAGTTCGTTGACTGACAATTAGACCATTGTAAAACGTCAACAAGTAAAACGTCAACAAGTGAAACGTCAACAAGTAAAACGTCAACAAGTAAAACGTCCAGAAGTAAAACGTCCAGAAGTAAAACGTCCAGAAGTAAAACGTCAACAAGTAAAACGTCAACAATAGACTACGGATGACAGTATAAACCGAGGTCTAGTCTGTGCATGGACGCATTCTTTCGCACGGACGCTGGTGGCCTAGACAGGTGAGTGTCTGCTACACACACAAACACACACACACACACACACACACACACACACACACACACACACAGATAATACAGAAAGCGAAATTCCTACGCCAACATGGCGACTGTCAGTTGAACCTGAGTTTTCAGCGATAGGAAAAACTCCGAAATGACTAGATTAACAAGAAGCCAGAAAGGTTCTAGGAAGGAAAAAGAAAGGATGGAAGTTGCTTCTCCTCAACTAAATAACAACAAGCAGCTAAACATCGGCAAAGGACTTCCCACTGAAGAGAAGAAACCCGAATTGGTAGGAGAGGATGAGGCCCGAGAGGTCTTTGCAACGGTGCAGGGTAAACCCTGTTGCAGCTGCAGCAGAAAAACCCTGGAAGAAATTTGCCACCTCAAAGATCTTGTGATTCAACTGTCCAGTAAAATCGATGGACTGGAATCAAGTTTGCCTACTGAGATGCAGCGACAAAGAGCAAAGACGCCGTCTGAGAAGGTGCAGCAGACGAAAATCAGTTCGAGTAGCTGTGAAGCTGTGGGGACCCAAACTGATGAAATTAGCCGACCCTTGTACTCAAAGGTTGCGGCATCGATTCCAGTGAACTCCGTAGAGCCCGAAAAACACTTGGAAATGTCAACCAAAGCGGCAAAAGGATTGAAAAATAAAAAACGAGAAAATATCAAAAATGACGTCACTGTCGTCAACTTGCCTGACGTCAAAACATCCAAAGGCTCAACATTCAAGTCACTTCCGCTTTCAGGTAGGTGTGGCAGGCCACACAATAAAGAGCAGCACGATAGAAATCTAGAACTGCCAGACGTGGTTTTTATTCATGATTCCATTATGAAGGGAGTGAATGGAAAACGTCTGGGACGCTCTTACGGGTTCAACGCTAACTGCAAGACGTCCTACTCTATTGACGACATGACCCGAACGCTGGAGACAACCATGAATGACCAAGAGAGGCCAGTGGAAGCAGTCGTCGTTCACTGCGGTGTCAACGATCTCAAGCGTGAAGACCCGAAGTCGGCCGGAAGAAAACTGTGTTCTGTGATCAAAAACGTTTCAGCACAACATCCTAAGCTTAAAATTGTTGTTAGCAAGGTAGCGCCGACACGCCCGCAAGAATTGCAAAAGAAGAGGACCATATTCAATGCCGTGTTAACAGCTGAACTGTTTGAACAAAAGAACATTACTCTAATTCAGCATGAAAACCTGTCAGTTCAGCATCTACATGATGGTCTACATCCCAGTTCTCGAGGTAGCAGCATCCTTGCCCGCAATCTTGGCAGAACTGTGAGAAATCTTTTCTGGGAAATTCCACGACAAACTCAAAGAAGATGGCGACACAATTGTTGGCACAATAATTGGCTCTATGTTTGAAAAATCAGATGATACACCAATTCTGAAATAAAAGGGGAAAAAAATAACAAGAAAGAAACAACATTAATTTAGTATATTTATTTTAATGCAAGTCAATAAATGTATTAAAAATCTCAGTATTTTTCAATGGAACTGCAGATCAATCAACAAGAACTTATTATCATTCAAGGGTTTTATTGAAAAACGAAATTTTTGTATTTTAGCTCTACAATCACTTGATGTTGTGAAAGAAAAACTGCCTAAGATTGATAATTATTATTATCCACCAGTATTTAATTATGATAAAGAAAGTTTAAGGATACAGTCTGCTCTGTATATTCGTTGTGATCTATCTTATTCTTTTATTGACCCATTTCCAGTTTCAACTATTTATAATGATGTTCATACTGCAGGTGCATGCATAAAGATCAACGAGAAATGTGTTATAAATATTATATCTGTGTATTATCCTATTGGGCCCAAAGGTGACAATACAGATTGGTTGAAGAATTTTTGATTTCTCTAAAAACAAATGGGTAATTCTAGGTGATTTTAATTCTCATTCTCCTTTATGGGAACGGGACTGCAAGACAGTTACCTGTAATCGCTTTGTAGAAAATGTTGTTGATTCCCATTTGGTATTATTAAATAATGGTGATGTAACACGAATACCTGATGTTGCTACTCACAGACCAACAGCCATAGATTTATCGCTTGTATCATCAAATCTGGTTGTTGATAGTAACTGGAGGGTTGAGGAAGACTGTTTAGGCAGTGACCATTTGCCTATTTTAATAACTTTTAATGAATCTGTTCGTGACAGTGAGACAGATGTTGAAGATAAAATTCCAAAATTTTTGTATAATCGGGCAGATTGGGAATCGTTTTCTAATTATTTGGTATCATATTCTAATGTAAATATTGAAAATAATAACGTGAATATTTTTTATGAAAATTTTCGTGACACTATATTAAAAGCTGCACATTTGTCTATTCCTAAAATTCAATCAAGAAACTTAAACAGTCGACGTGGTAATGCTTGGTGGACAGAAGATTGCAAAGCAGCAGTTCAATTTAAGAAAGAACAGTATAAACAGTGGATTAAAAACAAAACCGATGAAAACTTTATCAACATGAAAAGAGCTAAATTGCAGTGTAACAGAATTATTGCTAAAGCAAAGAAAAGTCACTGGATAGAATTTTGCAAAAAAGAGGTTCTAGAATCTAAAGATATTTATAAAGTATGGAAAAAAGTCAAGGATATAAAAAAAGGTTTACAAGTTACAGAGTTATCCTGTTAAACTAGAAAATAATTTGTTTCCTTCTTCTTTAGATAAAGCTGAGGAATTCACTAGATATTTTTCTGAAAATAACTTGTCTAGTAATTTAAGTCAAAGTAATTTAAAATATAGATTAGACAACCAAAGCAACGAACAGTATGAAGACCCTATTCCAGATGAAAATGTATATATTAATAGTCCTATCACTTTTGATGAAGTAATAGAAGCTTTGAATTCATTTAAAACTAATACTTCAGCAGTTGGGATTGACGGTATCTCTTATCAGATGTTAAGTCACTTACCCTTAAATTGGAAGAAGTTATTGCACTCACTTATCCAAAAATGTTGGGAAAGTGGAGCTGTACCAGTAGTATGGAAGCAGTCTGTAATAATTCCTATCCTCAAACAGGGTAAACCTTCTACATCTGTTAACAGTTATAGACCTATTGCTTTAACTTCACAGGTGGGTAAACTTATGGAAAAAATAATTAATCAGAGACTTTTATTTTATTGTGATAAAAATAATGTAATTCCTGTTAATCAAGCAGGATTTCGCAAGGGCCGAAGCACTGCTGATCATCTTGTGAAATTTCTAGTCATATTAAAAAGCAGTTTTCTAAAAGAAAAAGTTTGCTTGCTACATTTTTTGACGTAAAGAAAGCATACGATACTGTGTGGCATTCTAGATTGCTGTATAAACTAAAATCAGTAGGGCTCAGTGGACATATTTATATGTATATAAAAAGTTTATTACATGATAGATCTATATGTACACGAATTGGTAAAACCTATTCCACATTTCAAACTGTTAATACCGGAATTCCACAAGGCTCAATAATTGCACCTCTTTTATTTACTTTGTTAATATATGACCTACCTAAGGTTTTATCGAGAAATACCCATGTGGTGCAATATGCTGACGACATAGCAATGTGGATGAATGTTAAATTAAGAAAGCATACAAATAAAAGAATTACTACTTATGTTCAAAAAATATATCAAACTGAACTCAATAATTTGTCTACATATATGACAGAAAATGGTCTGGAATTATCCGGGGAAAAAACTAGTTTAATATTATTTAACAACGGAGAAAATCCAAAATATTTACCAGAATTAAAACTTGACAACCAAATGCTTGCTTATAAACAATTTATAAAATTTTTGGGTGTCTATTTTACACCAAAATTAAGTTGGAGATGTCATATAGAATATTTAATCAATAAAGCAAGACAAAGATTAAATTTATTGAAAATAATAAATGTACAACCTTGGAGTCAGGATACGAAGACTTTATTACATTTAGCAACTTCTCTAGTTCGATCGAAATTGATATATGGTCAAGAGGTGTATTTTTCAGCTCCAAAATCACTCTTAAATAAATTGCAGAGTATAGATAGTAAAGCAGTAAAATTGGCTCTTGGCGTACCAGTGCATACAAATACGCAACGTTGTTATATTGAAGCAGGCATACTTTCTTTATCAGATCAACGTAAATTAGCTGCTTCAAAATATGTTCTTAGAAGTTTATGTATTGACAATTCTGTAGTAGATGAAGTGTTATTATCTTCAAAAAACGAATTCCCCAAAAGATCAAAATATATTCCATACATTCAGACTATTCATGATTATACAGAAGCAGTGATGATAAATTGTGGTATTAGTATTAGTAATGTAAAATCTGTTCCTGCATCACCCAAAATACCTCCTTGGGAACACTTACGGGCTAATTTCCATATAGATTACACAGATTTACATAAAAATGAAGAAATAAATATGTTAGCTAATAGTGTAAAGGATCGTTTAAATTCTGTTTACTTCAATAAATTACAAATTTATACAGATGGTTCACTACTTGAAACTTCTGATGCTGGTGCTGCATATGTTATTCCAGATCTTAATATTGAAAAGTCTTTTTATTTAGGGAGAAAATTTTCAATCTTTACTGCAGAATTGTATGCTATTATTATGGCTTTGAATTGTGTTCTTACATTGACATTGGATTTGTTTGGTATAGTGTTATGTGTAGACTCAAAATCTGTTTTGTATGCGCTACAAAACTGGAATTGCTCAGTTAGAAGAGAAATGATTTTTGAAATCAAATATCTTTTACACTGTTTATTAATTAAGAATGTTACAGTTGATTTTTTGTGGGTTCCCTCTCATTGTGGAATAAAGGGTAATGAATTAGCTGATAAACTAGCTAAAGATGGTGCAAGTAAGCCTACTGAAGTTAATCATAACATGAGCCTCTCCTACTATGAATTGATCTCAATAGTAGACAATTATTTTCTTAAAAATGTACACAATAATATTTTGTCTAGCTCCAGACATTTGACAAAAATTGTCTATAAGTTAAAATTAAATTCATTGAAAACAAAATTTTCTAAAGACGTTAAATGTGTATGTTCAAATGCTCTGACTGTAGAACATTTGATATTACATTGCCCATGTCTGAACAAATTATTTATAGAAAGTAATATTTATACTGTTATCACACAGTACAATGATGTAACAAAAATATTAGCTGATAATGAATTGATGCTGACAATCGCATCTATTATATCGTGTACACAGATAGAAAAAGTATTATAATTATTTTATTCCATGT
Source organism: Oncomelania hupensis (assembly GCA_036898135.1). NCBI lineage: Eukaryota > Metazoa > Mollusca > Gastropoda > Littorinimorpha > Pomatiopsidae > Oncomelania > Oncomelania hupensis. The sequence goes on from CM072512.1 coordinate 136,336,829, forward strand.
ATTTTAGATGTTAAGATGATTGTGCTTCAATGTTAGGTTACATTGTTTAATTAGTAGAAATTCTTCTGGGTTTATTGTTGCTGCTGTATTCTTTTTCTTCAATTTCGTTTTCTTTTTAATCATTATTATTTATGATGTATTTATTTATTTATTATTATTTCCTTTTTCAACTTTATCATTTATATTATTTCGTTTCTTTGTTTTATAGTCTAAAATCACATAATTTGTGAACAGACTTTAAATAAATTGATTGAATTGAATTGAATTGAATTAAATACAGAAAGCACCAGTTCCATTCCATCATCCCCCGTTTAAATGTCGACCATTAAATTGGAAAATAAATGAGAATTAAGTCATTTAAAAACACGTCAAGCTTCAAATGTGCACGAACAGACCTTGGTTTAGATTAGCCCTATCCTACAAAGTTCGTAGGCCTTAACGGGCTAGTTAGTAGGCTAGCCTAGGCAATGAACATAAGTTGGGGCTACAGAAACTATCTAATTTGTGTGTGTGGGGGGGGGTGGTGAGGCTTGACACCACCTCCAGAGCTTATGGAATGGAAATAAGTGCAGAGAAGACCAAAATGATGACCAACAACACCAATGGCATCAGCACGGACATCAAAGTCCAAGGCCAATCCCTCAACACAGTGCATAGCTTCAAATATTTAGAAGCCATTGCATCAGACAATGGGTCCCGACAGGAAGTCCTCTCCAGGATCGCACAAACAACTGCTGCCCTGACAAGGTTGAAGCCCATTTGGAAAGACAGGACCATCAGTCTACATTCCAAAGTAAGACTGCTGCGCTCCCTTGTCATCTCCATCTTCCTATATGCATGCGAAGCATGGACCCTCACAGCAGATCTACAACGAAGAATACAAAGCATGGAAATGAGGTGCTACAGAAGACTTCTGGGCATTTCCTATATATACAACACATCACCAACAACGAAGTCCAACAGACCATCACACAAGCCATTGGACAACACGATGACCTGCTCACAGTGGTGAAGAAACGGAAACTCCGATAGTATGGCCACGTCACCAGATCATCAGGCCTTGCAAAGACCATTCTGCAAGGCACAGTTCAAGGAGGTAGAAGAAGAGGGAGACCGAAAAAGAGGTGGGATGACAACATTCGAGAATGGACTGGTTTGACACTGAGCGAAGCCATCAGGGCTGCTGAGGACAGAGAAAGATGGAGTATGCTGGTTAAACGATCATCTGTGGTGCCCCTACGACCTCCGGGTTACGGGACAGGATAGGATAGGATAGATAGGATAGGGGTGGGGGTGGGGTGGGTTGGGGTGGGTTGGAGGTTAAAAGGAGAAGAAAAATTTACCACTTAAACTTCCACTAAAGTTTCGTTGATAAACCTGACTGTTTAGCCCGTAAAGAACTAAATCTAAAGACTCGTGCTTTTTCGAGGAAAACAACTTCGCAAATTAGAGAGTTATGAGGCATAAGAACGAACAAAACTTCGTCTGCCACTAAAGGCCGTACCGCTTCAGAATCTCAGGTACGAAGAAAAGTTCGCAAGATTTCCCGATTGCATAACGAAAGGGATTACTACGAACCAAAGTTTGCTGGTCGGACTAAAGTTGTCCAGCGTCGAAGCTGTCGTGCCTATGGTCCCCAACATTTTCCTTGGCAAGGTGCGTAACTTCTGGCTGCCTGAAACAGCCACACAGTTATCTCCCATTATTTTACTGTCCCGCAGACGACGCTGATTTGCAAAACAACCTATTTTGTCGTAACATTCTGGGCTTAATGCCCCGACAGCTGCCGTATTTATCATAACAAGTTTTTTTTTTTTTTTTTTTTTTTTTTACAACCGATGGAGCTTGCCTAACTGATTTGGTGTTAGGAAACGTGTTTGCAGAAACCTGGAAACCAAGAGTGACGTCAAAAAATATGAAATCAATATGGATAAGTCTGTTCTAGAGCTCCTGTCATAAATTCGTCGGGCGAAATGAAACCAGATTTTGTAGTTTTGATTGAACGCGGGCTATATTATCTAGCTTCTTCTCTCCACCCTTACCGATGCCTCTCTCATCCACCCTCATACCCCCTCCCAACCAACCCTCTCTCTCTCTCTCTCTCTCTCTCTCTCTCTCTCTCTCTCTCTCTCTCTCTCTCTCTCTCTCTCTCTCTCTCTCTCTTCAATCTTCCAACCCCTTCTCATTCCATCCATCCCCCAGCCCAAAACCCAGGCGCTTTGCACTATCTGTTAATGTGCCTTTGAAGGCGGCAGTTACCACAGAAATGAGCTGCTTGCTGGCATTGATTGTGGCCATCCTTTGCCACAAAATGGCGGGTTGTGATGAAGGAAATCAAAAACTGTTCTTCCCATGCTGCAGTGAAAACAAAGGGCATAGAAGAAGCGGCCAGCGGTCTTGATTCATTTGCTAATTCCACACATGGTTTACAGTCCAATCACGATCTCGGTGGCTTTTTTTTTAAAATTCCTCCTTTCTGTCACTCGATCTTCTTCTCTTTCTTCTTTCTTTTTCCTCTTTCCTATCACTCTCCTTCTTTGGCCCTTTATTCTTCTCTTCGTCTCCTTCTTGTCGTCTTCCTTCTAAGTGTATCTTTCTTTCTCTTCTTCTTCTCTTTCTTCTTCTACTCTCCTTCCTTCTTATTGTATTTCTTTCTTTCTTTCTCCACGGTAATAATATTTGCAAGTGACACCAAATTACATTCACTGGTGTTTTTTGTACAGTCTATCTTTCATTCCATTAATACTCTATCCTAGTCCTATTTCATCCATCCAGTCACAGACACTCTCAGATGCACACGAGAACAGCCTTTTGTTCTCCAAACAGACTTTATATAGGCGAGTCTCATCACCAAAATATTAATGAACTAGGAAATATAGAACCAACACAAAGCGAATACAAACGCCACGTGCCTATATCAACATCCGTCGCACGCACTATAGCCCTATAAACACGTGATGTATACACAAATGAAAATATACTCACTCACTTCGTGACAATTTCTTTCTTCTTCTTCTCTTCTTCCATTTCAGTATATTTCTTCACCCGATACACATTGGTCGAACGCTACCAGAAGCATGCGTTATTAGTCGCCTCAACAGGCGATAAAGCATGCTCCCATGCTTCAGAGCACTGCTTTCTATACGCTTCAAGCTCTATAGTCACGGAAAAAGCGCAATTTCACTGCAGTGAACTCATAAAAATAGAAAAATGTAAGTTTCGTCTCCTCTAGGGGACGAATTAGGTCAAACTGTATTAGTTTCTATGTCAACTGTCTTTTACGAACCGTTTGACAATGTTTTTGAACCGTTTGTTGACGCCGGATAGTGTCCTCACTTGGTTTCATGCAATTTAAGAACCCAACAAGGCAATTGGGTTTTTGAGACGGAAAGAGCGGTGTGTTGTAGAGCAACATTCTGTATATATTTACAGTGAAATTGCGCTTTTTCCGTCACTATAGCGCTTGAAGCGTGTAGGAAGCAGTGCTATGAAGCATGAGAGCATGCTTTATCGCCTGTTGAGGCGACTAGTAAAACATGCTTCTGGCAGCCTTCGACCAATGTGTACCGGGTGCTTTCTTTCTTTCTTTCTCTTCTTCTTCTCTTCTTCCATCTCAGTGTATTTCTTTCTTTCTTTCTTTTTTCTTCTTCCCTTTCTTCTTCTCTTTTTCGTTCTTAGTGTATTTCTTTCTTTATTTCTCTTCTTCTTCTCTTCTTTCTTCTTAATGTATTTCTTTGTTTCTTTCTATTCTTCTTCCCTTTCTTCTTCTCGTTTTCATTCTTAGTGTATTTCTTTCTTTCTTTCTCTTCTTATTCTCTTTTTTTGTTTCCTAGTATATTTCTTTCTTTCTTTGTCTTCTTCTCTTCTCCTCCTTTTTCTTCTTCTTCTACTTCTTCTTCTTCTACTTCTTCTTCTTCTCTACAATCTCTTATCTTATCTTATCTTCTTCTCCTTCGTCTTCTTCTTCCTCTTCCTTTTTTTTCTTGCTCTTTTGTGTGTTTTTTTTTTCTTGCTGTTTTCCTTCCTTCTTCTTCTTCTTCTTCTTCTTCTTCTTCTTCTTCTTCTTATCTCCTCCTCCATGTTGTTCTTCAAATGTGTCACAGATTGGATCCATTCCTGTGAAAAGTGAGAAATATAATATAGCCCAAATTCGAATTCAGTTGGGTGATAGCATGAAAAATCAGTGATGACGTGTTTCAGTGATGACTTGTGTCAGTGATGACGTTTCAGTGAGTGTTACAATTGAGACGCGCACATTGATCCGATCATTTTGTTTTGCAAAGCATGCCAATAATAAGAGTGTATTTACCTTTGATTTGATTTTACGTTGCTGCTAGAAGAAGTTTTTATACTGTTGATCATTTTCGTCGGTCGATATTGTTGATAATTTTCTTGAATTACTTGATTATTATCGATCGAAGCTTCTAGACCTTACGGTTAAAAGCTTGTCAAATCTAAACATTATATGACGTAAGGCAGTGCATAGTTCTGATGACGAGTTTTATTTTGATTCGGGTGTTATTGTGTCATGCTGGAATGTTCGATCTTTTTCTCGATCGCAGAGAGGCTATAGAAGCAATGCATTCTGCTTGTAAAGATGACGGATATAATAATGATGATCATTGTTGTCAAGGTTGCGGCGTGGTGATTCGTCCATAACGCCAACGCAATAGGACGTTCAGCTTCGTTATTCCTTGTAAGGATGATTTTTGTAGCGATTTTGGAAAACGATCTTGTATGCAGTTGTTGATGTTTGCTGAATAAAGTTCGAAAACTTTAAACGACGACTCCTGTTTTGTTGCTGAGTGAACAGGCTGCGTGGATAAACGAATTCGAGTTACACTTACCAAGATTGAAGCATCGGGGCTGAATCAGCTGTTAATAAATCACCGTGTAACACTGTGTCAGTGGTGACGTGTGACGTGTGTTGGTGATGATGTGTGACGTTTGTCAGTGATGATGTGTGACAGGGATGACGTGTTACGTGTGTCAGTGATGGCGTGTTTCAGTGATGACGTGTACAACCCATACAACGCCTGTGTGCCGTACAGGCTTGAAGTCGCCCATACAACGCCAGCATGTAGCCGGACAGCTGAAAGGAGAGAGCAAGTCAACTTGGGGAACAAAAACCTTCAAGGGTGAATAGTGTCACCAGTGCTGCGGTCAGAGTTCCACACGGAGGTCAATATGGCCTTGATCACAATTTACCCCGCCGGCATTTTTATTCCATCACCTTTACGCCAAAACAACCCCGACATGTAACGCGTCTATGATCAGAGGCAGTTGACTCGGCCAGTGCTGTAAGCTACGGCACAACAATTGAAGCATCAAAAATTGAGCCATAACATCGCTGGCTGTGGTTCTAAATGGGTTGGCGGCCAGGACTGCCGATAAAACAACATGACTGATGAACTGGAAAGGCTTACCTCTTACCTCTTAGGGTGAGAGTATAAACCGAGGCCAAGCTTACACGCTGCATTCCATCGCACTGGCTTTAATTTTGATGACGCTCATTCCTAGGGGTGTCTGATAGCGCAGTGGTTGGAGCACTCGCTACTGTGTCGCAAGTTAAGCATCGTCCAGTGCGGTTAGCACTTGGATGGGTGACCGCAAACCGTGAAGTGACAAATAACAACGCCCCCAGTTGACTCAACTGTGACTGAGTACCTACATGTACTCTCTTAAGGGTGGGGAAGGTAAAGCAGCGAGGGAGAGAGATGGGCATCACCTTCATTACGCTGGCCCAAGATAAGTGTGATCTCCAACATCACGCTCCCC